>VZTA01024166.1:696951-749522 GCA_013398855.1 Mohoua ochrocephala | reverse complement strand
CCCTCGGAGCGGTGGCCCCGCGCGCTCCTCCGCACCCCCGTGCGCGCTCCCTGGCGCCCGGCCGGGCCGGGGGGCACCCGGGGGGGGCTGTGGGCCGGGCCTCCAAGAAGGACCAAAACTACTCCTTTTTCACTAGTTTCATAAAACGGAGTGGGACACTTCCCTGCCATTTACTTTTTTAGCAGCCCGAGAGGCCGGATCAAAACAAGTCAACCTTTCTATTCTTGATTAAAAGCTTTTTGGTTTCATGATTTTGAAAGTTTGTATTTAACACTTTAGAGAGCTGTTTTATTTTATTTATTTTTTTTTAATGTGAGTTTTTTTCCCAACTCTGTCTTTCCCCTTCTCACTATGTTCTGTCTTCTGTCCAAAACCTTAGCGTTTGCATCACGATTTTTTTCTCAACAGCACAATCAAGTTCACCACTCAGATGCATTGCAAACCCTTATATATTTCTAGATAAATATTTTTTGTCTTTACAGTATATTCTTTGAAGTTCAGTTGGTTTTGATTTTCTTTTATGGTGGCCTTATTCGCTAAATTGCACTTTAAATAATTTATTAAGCATTGCAGAACAAAAGATTCCCGCCTTTCCGAGGAATTATTTTGCATGATTTAGAACCGTGTTATAATCATAAACACAAAGAAATTGCCATACTTGTGCTGTGCTTGCCTGAAAGCTTGTTTTTTAAAATCAAGCTTGCATATTCCATTTTGTTGTATGATTACGAGTTTTAATGACATACTTCATGTCTGAAATTGCCTGCGTACAGGCTCTGGCACATGTCAAACCAGCGGGACAAAGGCATTTGTATCTGCTGTTAATGAGTCAGTGGTGCCTGAGACGTGCGAGGCTGTGATGTCAGTGGTGACAGGGTACCAGAAGGTGAATATTCTGAGGCTCCCAAGAAAAGCAGTTGGTGCTGATACTCTGCTTCCAGGAGACGCTGCTACGCTCTTTGAGCTCACATAAAAACTTTCTCTGTTATCACCAAGCGAAGAGGCAGTTTTAGATACAGCAGGAGGAGCCGGTACATGTGTGAGGTGGTTTGGTACCGCTCTAGGCAAGTGAGTCATGGTTAACACCTGTGAAATATGCTTTTAGAAAGGCTCCGGGGATGGTGATAAGGAGTTAATATTTACTAGTTCACGTATAGGCTGCATGGTCTTCTTTAGCCTCTTGAGTTGTAGACAAAAATAGGAAATGTTTTTTCCTCTGAACCACCTGAATTTTCTTTTGGTGATTGCAAATGTTAATAGTCTTAAGTGGGAATGTTTAATTTGGCTCTAGCCATAGTAGAGCCAGGCAGTGAGGGGTGGGTTTTTTGTTAGATTTTTTGGTTTGGTTGGGGTTTTTTCATGCAGTAAAACAGTAATTTGCCTGGAAAGGATGCGATACCATTTCCTGCATTTTTTCTGCAGCTGTACTGTGGCACTGGGGTGCTGAGAGAAGGCTCTGTGATTCTGAGTTAGTTAACCCCTCTTTCAAAGAACAGCACAATCATGTTTCCTGTACGAGCAGCTCATTGTGGTGACACGTTCACGTACCCCCATTCTGTAAGATAACGTGATGTAGTTTTAATCCCTGCTGTAAATGCAGGTGTGGCAGGGTTATATTTGCCTAATAAATGTGGGATACTTCTCAGTGAGAGCAGTGCCAGCTTTTTGTACTCCCGGAGCTTTCTTAGGCATTGCAGGGCCACGCATGAGCTGAGCCTTGGCTGTAGTTCTGTACAGAACTCGGGGAGGGCTGCATTCAGCCCAGCTCTGAGAGCTGCTCTGTGTAAGTTGTTGAAAGGCACTTTCTTCAATCGGCTTTTGGGGTGGGTCTTTTTAGACAACACTGATTTGTACAGAACCTTGAAAGGCCATGGATTTTGGTGGGAATCAGCACAATCCAGAGCAAATACTTACTGCCTCGCAGTGGTTATTTGCAGTTAAATTACCCTTTTGTAAAGTCTGTGGTGGTGTCAGTGGAGTTCTGCAGGTGTTACAGAAGTATTGAAATCTATTTTTAATTAAAATAGTTGGGTTTTTTTCACTTCTTTTCTGAAGCTGAAGAGGAAAGTAACTGCTTGCTTTAGAGTTTGTTGGTCCCACTCATAAGTCCTGCCTAGAAAACCCAGCAATTGACTGTGTTTTGCTCACTATCTGCTTGCTTTTAAGAGTGGCTGTGGATGTTTGGGAATTATCTATCCTAATCTAAAGAAAGCTCATGGATTAACACAATGAAGTCAGGGACGTGCACCTTTGCTTTCTGCACGATGCTGCATTAACTGCGAGTGTGTGGCTATAAGATTATGGCAGATTATGGCACTGATTTCCCCTCCCCCTGTTTTTTTTAGACTGTTATGAGAGTTGGACAGATGCAGGGTGCTGGAAGCCCAGGTATGCTCCCAGCTGCTTCCCAAAGGCAGGTGGGCAGCGCTGCTGCTGCTCCGGGGTGGAGGCTGTTTGTGGTAGCAAGCAGCTGGTTCCAGAGAGCAGCCTCGTCCCCTCTGGTTTCATCGTGGGGCAGGTGTCCGCGTCTCTCCTCGCTGTGCTCTGGTTCCAGGCTGGCAGGAATGGGAGGTTCTGGAGAAGAACAGCTCCGCGTCCTGCCGTGGTCTCTGATGGCAGCTCTGTGCTCGGGAGATGTCCCAGGACAGCAGAGCAGTTCCCACCACGCAGGGTCTCGTCCTGCCACGGGTGTGCCAGGGCAGGGGGCTTCCCACAGTTCTCCCCCAAAAAGTTTTTGCCTCGCACTCTGAGAACAGTACTCGGAGTGTCCCCAGCGGTCCTTGGGGCTGTGTCAACATAACCTGTTTTGAATTACATATTTTTAATCTTTTATTTGGGGGAGAGTCGTGGGGCAGTAGGAGAATGTTGGGCATTAGAAAGGGAGCTGGGATGTGCTGAAAGCCCTGTACTTTGGATCTGGGCCTTGGAGAGCTCGTGCTGTCTGGTATTACAGCCAGACTCTTTCCAGAGGCTGCTGTGCAATTTGTGTGGCTCCTCTGAGCAAAGTCAAGAGCTGGAGCAGAGAGTCTGAAACTAAATCTGAGGAATGGATTCATCTGCATTTGTTTTTCTTTTTACTAAGGGGATTATGTACTATTGGCTTCCCCATCGAAGCAGATGAAAGGAGATCTCTTCCTGTCACCATACTGTCACCCCAAGAAACTTGGATAACTTTGTCCAAGAGTCTGATAACCTCAGCCATAAGCAGTGAGAAAATAGAGTGTGTATTTTCCTCTGCAGAAAGCAAAATAGGAGCATTTTTGAAGCTGAAAGCTTCTAATCTGAGAAGAGTGTATTGAAATAGTGACAGTAGCAGTGAAGACTTTGGAAGTACAGGTACTATTCTAATTCAGTGACAGCAGAAAACAAAGCACTTAGAGAAATCACTTGGCAGGAAAAATAGAAGTCAGAATTTTGAGGTATCTATTACTGCTTTTCCTGGCTTTATGGGAATATAGTATAATGCAGCTTATGATTGAAAGGTCTGGAGAAAAGCTGACAAAAATAAAGCAGCTGATCTCAACAGTTATATTTCTATAGTACTGAATCATGAGAAAGTAACTTACTTCAGGGACTGAAGAGGAGCAGCCTGTAAGCTGACCACGTCTTGGTCTGAGTCCACGGAATCAAAATTAGCAAGTGCAGACCCGGGTGAGAAGGGGGAAGGGAGCACAGTGCTAGCAGCCTCAAGTGCTGCTTGGCCAGCTCACGTCACAGGCAGGGCATTTCTTTGTCTTTTTGTCAGAAATTTGGGTGCCAGTTCTTTTGCATTTCAGACAAAAAGCCCCACCAAACATCAGCAGCAGCTGCAGTTTAGGATGTGAACTTGAGTATCTGTTTGCCAGCAGCAGATTGGGTCTTTTTGTGGTCAATTGGTGCTATTGACTTATGCATCAGAACTTGTGTTTGTATTATAAACTGGTAGTGACACCAGAGAATGAGTATTAAACTCAGTGCTTTTGTTTTGTTCACTTCATGCTAGAAACCTCTGAGCCTCCTGTCTGAGATTGCAGATCCACTTTGAATGGATGCCTGCATCGCCCACTGGAAAGCGACAGCCAAAATCTGGGGCATGGCCCATCCCATCCTGGATGTTAATGCTGCAGGTTACAATGGATACTCAGTGCTTGGCTGAGGTCCTGATCCAGTCAAAATTCCCATTGACACCAGTGGGAGTTCTCTGTGTCTGCCTGTGGCATTGCCTCTGATTAGTGGGTGGTTGTTAATGTGCCCATGCTCGGAATATTTACAGTAACTACCTCCTGTTATGACTCATTATCTGTGACTGCCTTTGGTACCACAAACGACAGTAACTCTTCATAAAAGAAACGTCCTTCCCTCTGAATCCCAAGACAGTGGCCCCTCACATATGTTGGTAAAACATCAGCAACTAAAAAGTGCAAGTGGTCTTGAGATAAAAATGCCAGCGCATTCGTGCCGATGCTCTTCAGTGATTTTCAGTGCTGAAGAAGTGCACAGTAAGGCAGGATTTTCAGGGACAAGCTCCCCGCTCTGGGGTTTGTTACAGTGCTGGTTCTTGTGTGGCTGCTGTCCATGCCAAAGAACTCGTGTTGTACAGAAGGTAGTAAAAGACAGTCATCTTTTTCTTTTTTTTTTGCTTCTAGAGGGAAACTTAATAATAGTTGCTTCTTGGCAGATGTCAAATCTCATCTTCAAAGGAAAAACTCCCAGGCAGATGAAGCCTGGAGGATGAGTAGCCCCACAGAGCATTGCAGGGCGCTGCAAAGGGAGGAGCACCAGCAGCCACAGCAGATGCACAAGAATTTGCATGGCTTAGGCTTCTGGCATCTCTGGTCTGTGGCCACCCACAATGTACTAGAGACTTGTCATTAACTGTAGTTGTGCCATTTACTGTGATTACTGCAAGGCATTGGTCTTACCCCTGCGCTTTGGGGATTTAGTGCTGCAGCGTAGCCTTGGGTCGGATGAATGTTCATTTTCTGCTTCTGTTCCTCATTGTGTGCTCTTGCTGTGGTGTGTTGAAGAAGACACGGCTCCAGAGTTACAGGAACCACTTCTGTAGGAGCGAAGACAGGGCAGATCCCGTTCCTCAGTCTCCCTGCAAGCAGTGAATCCACGCTTTTATAAAAACCTCTGTAAATCTGGAGGTGTCCCGTGTACAAACAGAGCATTTGTAATTCTGAGAGGACAAGCTTCACGTCCTAGACAACCTATAGCTGAGCATTTTCAGACCAGGACCTTTGTGGTTATGTCTGTTGGAGAGGAGCTGCCCTGTTGATGGCTGGATGTTTTCACAGGTTCCGTGGTTTCAGCTCTCTTCGGTGGGACTGAAGGTTTCCCAGCCGCTCCCGTCCCTCCTAGCTGAGCCTGGCTCTAGGGCTTGTGTACCCCAAACTGTTCTTCGTTCCTCAGCTACGTCATTTGACCTAGCAAAATTCCCTGCTTTTCCCAAAACATGTCTTGGTCAAGCTTACATGAAAATGCATGTTGAAAACCAAAATGAGACAACTGTGTTATTCATGTTATTTACAACAATCCTTTTATTTTTGTGTGTGGTATCTTGGGTAAAGGGTTTCCTTGAATTGCCTGGTCTGGTTTCTTGCTCAATATTTGTATTGTGTTGTTGAGTGAAATGAAGGCAAAAATAATTTGAATTGCACCCTCAGGCAGGTAACAATTCAGTTCTTTTCATGAAGAGAGTGTAAAGTGAGACTGTTCTCCACTTAATTAGTTTTGTGAGAGTGATGTATAAGGCAAGGTCAGTGCTAAAGGAAGAAAGGGCTGGCATGGATTGAACACTGCTTACGTTGTTTGAATAATTAGAGCATCACTGTGAGGTGGGAGGGAGCAGAGGACAGAAATGAAGTGGGAAGAAGAGAGATTCCTGAAATAGCAATTGAATTGCCATTGATCCGGGCTGCATTACATGCACACAGTTCAAGATTGACTAAATCTGAACTAGTGGTGGTTTGTTACCTTTGACACTGGTTGTGCTTGTAGCTGAAATAGAGGTGTATTTATAGAGATCACTCTGTTCTGTGGCCCAAGGAATCTCTAGATGCTTTTCAAAAGCTGAGGCTTGACATAATTGATATAAAGCTCTCTTGGTTGCTGTGAGAATAAATTGTTTAACCAGTGCTTGATATCTTTTGATACGTGTGCTTTTAGTTACCACCCAGTTTAGGATGAATTTCTTGTGTGTCAGTGGCATCAGATCAGAGGTGGACATCGTGTAATCTCCATCTGACCTGAGTGTTCCACTGGCATTTGCTTTGGGTGCCGCTGTTGTAAAGTGACAGCCTCACCTCTGTTTGTCACTCTTAGATGCCAGCGCAGGGGATCCAGCGGCAGTGCTGAACTGCTCTGGTGGGTTTCTGTATCCCTGTTCCTGCGAGCTTTGGCAGCTGGGACTGACATCCCAGAGGTGGGATTGCAGCAGCAGGAGTGGCAGTGCCCATCTGATTGTCCTCCTGGTCTTCTCCCTCCTCCGTCCCCGTAAAACATACCGTGGTGGCACCAGTGCTGCTGCCAGGTGTGGCGAGGCCTTTGTGGAGCCTTCTGGAACCATGTGGAACATTCTAGAGCCCTCTCGGGGCAGCCCTGTTGTCACCTCACAGAGGCCCCCGAGGAGGACCCCTGGGCAGTGACACTGAGCTCAGCGCAGTGACGCGGTGACAGCAAGGGCTGGTGGCTCGGCCCCAGCCTCTGGTGCCGGGGGCTTCCCCAGGGACCGCGGAGGAGAGATGACGACCGTCAGCTCCGTGCTTCCAGCAGCTTCACGCAGGTTTTAGCCACTGAGTTTAATTAGAGAAGTTCAGGAGTTCTGAGCCACTTTCCCCTGCCCCCCATAGCCTGTTCATTCACATCCTGTGGTAATTAGCACTCATCTAATGGTTTGATTTTTCTGTTCATTTTATGTATGGAATCACAGAAAGGTCCAAACTGGAAGGGAGCACTGGAGCTCCTCCAGTCCAGCCCCTTGCTGAGGCGGCACCTCCTGAGCACATCACTCAGGAAGGACGGTGTCCAGGCAGCTTTTGTGTATCTCCGGGAAAGGGGAGTCAGCAATTCTCAGAGTTTTTCCTCTTCTGTTGTAGGTGACTTTTTGCTCAAATTTTAGAAAGTTTTGGTTTTCATTAAATGAAGGGAAAAAGTGCAGGACATTTTTTCTTGCATACAATGGAAAGCAAGTATGAAAGGACTGGAGAGGAAAGCTGAGAGAGAGGGGCAGGGGAGAGAGCCAGCGGGAGGAGGGAGCGCTGCAGACTGAGCTCCGGGTGATGCACAGCACGGCTCTGCTCACACCCGGCCTCGCACGCTCTCGCCTCCCGGCAGACACAAGTGGAGAGAGACTTCTTCTGATTTCGTTCTTTCAGCCATTTTTAGCAGGTACCATGAAGATGGTAGGTACCCTTCCTTTCCCTTGTGTCTCTTAAGTAGTTCACTGGTACTGGCCACAGTGTTCAAGTAGCTGAGGCTGGATTTGCTTCCACACATTGTCAATGTGCTGTCAAATTGCTTACATAGAAACATTTTTCATTTGGATTTTACATCTGCTCTGGAGTTCTGTGCAGCTATCTTTTGTGTTCAGTACACATACGAAATTCTTGTGTTGCTCCTATAGCTCAGTTTGCCCAAGTTGTGCTACAGTACGGCCTCAAAAAGGATAAATGTTTTAATTGGAATTATACACAGTGCTCCCAACTGCTGTCACTTACACTTTGTTCCTCCGAGTGCTTCAAGAGAATAAGAAACTATGATGGACCCAATTGTCACTGCAAGCCATTGTCACTTCTTGTGGGGTGCAGAGCTGGAGTACCTGATCTGTGAAAGTCTTTCCTGGTAAAATCAAGACTTGGAGGTATTTTTGGGAGTTGTAGTATTGGTGGGAATTACAGGCGGGTGCATTTCCTAAGGGAATCGTGATTTGTAACTGTTGGAGGCCATCGTGCAGCGCAGGTGCTCCTTCCTAGCCCACGCTGCAGGTGTTGGAGTGGCATTTCTTGTGCCTGTAGAGAGGAGAGAGGTCTCTGCAGCCACGCTGGTGTACAATCAGTGCAGGTTTGTCATGTGCTCTGCTTTACGTTTGCTTCTCATCTTGCATACCAGTGACTGAACGTTCAGAGACTGCCAAAAATAGCTGACTGCTTTCAAGTGATTGGGCAAGGAGAGCTGGAGTGACTTTCATCTGCTGCTCTTCTCTTCTTCCTGCTCTGCTCCGTGTTTGCTTTCTGAGGAAAGGATATTGGGTTTTCATTTTTTTTGGCGGAACTCAATAAAAGGTGGTAAAAGTGAAGTAAGTCAGAAGGGATCAAATGGCAAGTCTCTCCTCGATCGCCTAATGGGAAGGCTGCAGCCGCAGAGAGTCAGAAGTCTGACTCCAGCTGCAGGAAGATTCCTGGGGTGAAGTGTGGCCTGTTTCAGATCCACTCCAAGGTCAGGATACTTCCTGGCCAGGGAGGCTGATGAAGGAATGTCTGCTTTAGTGCTGGAGCTGGGTTGGTAGCTGGCTTGTTGACCATGTAGAGCTGTGTTACTTGGCCACTGGAAAGCAGCATGTTTGGGTTCTTCGGCTGGAAAAGGGGGTTGGGTTGCTTTGGGGTTGGGTTTTATGTCGTTTGTTTGTTGGTTTTTTTTCTTTTCAAATTATCAGTGCAAACCCCAGTTTCCAAGTTCTGTTTGTATAATTGTGTCTTTGGGAGGAATTTCTGTCACGTGATTTGTGGGATGTTGGGAGTAACGAGCTAGGGTAGGTAATCGTCTTTCCATGTGGGGTATCCAGTTGGTAGGTGATGGAAAGGAGTGAAGGCTTTGTAGACAGTGATCCAGTAACTCCTGAGCTAGGAGAGAACAGCATGGAACACAGAACAAAGGTAAGCTTGGACTTTTTCCTAGTAGTTCATTTAAGAACAGTAGGTATTCTTGTTTAGGGATGCTTGATTTAAGCAATTAATGAACGTAGAGGAGAACAGGATTATGCAGAGCTGTGAAAGTTGTCAATTCTTCTCATGACAACTTTCAGGGTTTAAAATTTTGAATTTGTTCCCCCTCTGGGACAGAAGCAAAACTTCTTTGAGGTTTCTCGGGAAAAACAGGCACACTGGGACTATTTTAAGGAAAAAGACCTGTCAGGTTTTCCATCTCTGTCCTTGTCCCACCCTTGGTCTGAAAAGGCCTCCCGTCAAAACGGAGATGTTTTTGCAAGACTTTTGAGTATGATCAGAAAAATTAGTTAGGTGCTTCTGAAGGGTGTTAGGAAGAGATTTTGAAATACCTAACAGCTGAAAAAAAGCACAGTTTCGAGTGGTGTGGAGGATGGCAAGAAACTCAGTAGTGAGGTGGGGGGGCTGTGCCTTTTGGTCTGGAAGTGTCTGGTTTTTATTTCACTCCACATTTGATTGCGAAGGATGAACTTTTAATTGCTTTGGAATGAGTAAGAGGTGCCGGGCTGAGAATGGAAGGGGGAGAAAGTGTGGTGCAGTGGCAGGAGAAAGCAAATTCTGTGAAACTTAGAACAATGGAAAATTAGCTTTGAAAAGTCTCTGGAGAGCACAAGGAAGCCGAAAAATGTAATGGAAAAGAGATATCATGGGCATAATTGATCAGTGTTTCTGGAAGTGTAACAACAGCCTGGCTATGTATTTTCTCAGTGCAGAGGGTGGATTTCTGAGGAGCAGAGAAGTGATGGGGGTGAGTTGGGGCAGGGAGTGATCAGCGGAGCCAGAGTCCAGGGGAGACGTGGAGATAGCCATGGCAGAGATGGAGATGGTGAGGCACGAGCAGGAAAAGGAGCTTATGGACTTGCTGCAACTCCAGGGCTTTTCGTAAGAAGACCAAAGATCTGTGTTTATCATCACTGTTGGCAGGAGCTGGCGAAATCATTCGCATTTGAGCTGCTGAAGCTGTTGCAAATAGTGAGCGTATTAAGAGAAATACCTCTGCAGCAGTGAAATGCCTTTTCAGAAATACCTTTGCAGACCAGGTTAGCTGGCCGAGTCCATTGCCTGAGGAGGTTTTCTGCCAGTTGGGTCGTTTGCAGATTGTCTGAAAAGTACCCAAATTGTTAAGTGGCAGGAGAAGGCTGAACTTCTAATCAAGAGAGACAGAACTGGGTTTACAAGTGAAAAATAAATAAATAAATATCTGGAAGGGAGACCCAGCTCGATGTGGAGTGTAGCGTTCTGGTCAGTCAGAGCTCAAGGATCTAAACAGCTTCAGTCATCTTGTCTGGTTTTTCACCCTTTCAGTTCATAAAACTATGAGGATTTTTATTGCTTTTTGAATCTGTGTCCCACATGTATTGGTGCAGACACTCAAGAATGAAACTGGTTTTTTAAATGGAGTCTTCAAGTTGTCCCCTGCCTATGTCCAGGTTTCCAAAGTCTTGCTTTCCATTTACCACAGGACAGAAAGATCTGTGCTGGGCTTGCACAGGGTTGGGACAAATGCTGTCCTTTAATTACCAGTCCTGTCAAAGCCCATGTGTGGCACCAGTGTCAGTGAGCCTTGTGATCCCCAGAATTACTGGAATTACTAGTCGAGTTTTTCTGAAGCTCAGGAGCTCTCTCACAGAGGAGATAAATACATTTACTGGTGTGTTGAAGGCAATGTGGGGGTACGTGGGCATTTTCACTGAATTCAAAGTGTGTGCTTCTGCCAGACTTTAACGAATAATTACCAGATAAAATGATTTGGGATTTGGAAGCCAGATCTTTCTTCAACTGATGAAGCAGCTTGAAAGAAAATTTAGGTCCCTGCATTTTCTAATGGCATGAATGGGGTTAACTTCTGTGGTGGTATTGAAAGCAAAGCATCTCCAACAGCCCTGCCTTTGAAACTCATGGTAATACCAGACTGTAGTGAAAGCACGCAGGTTTGACAGCCCAAAATGCTGCAGAAGAGACTTGACAATCTGTCCTGCAAGGTGCCAAGCATCTCGACTTTTCATTTCCCAGAACCTGTTAGCGCCCTGGTTTGGGCCCCTGTCAGGGAATGTTGTGTATTCCTGTCATGCCGAGTTCCCACTATCGCCAATTCTTACGTTAAATGTGTTTCAGAAGGAGCAATTGAGAGTGCAGGAGGAAGTCTGAGTGAGTGACAAAAGGCTTGTAAAAGAAATCAAGAAAGCACAGCACACTTGGATCGCTCTGTTCAGACGTGTCTGAGTGAGCTGTTTGTCACCAGTGCCTCTGTCACCGAGGGCAGGTAACGCATCGCTCCTCTTTCATAAAGTCCTGAAGATCGTTGCCATTAACTCATAGCAGCTCTTCCACTCAGAGTGGAACCCTTTTAGATGTCTTTTCTTAAAGTGCTTTTGTCTCCTCAGTCAGATCTCTAATTGCTGTTCTTATTGCTGCTTTAAGCATTTTAAGCTATCCCTGTGCATGGGACATGCCTGAATAACTGCTGGTAAGAGACTTTGATAGCTCATCGGTGTTTATTTGGGTGACACCTTATAAAGAACAGAACCTGAGCCAGTACTGTCTTGTCAGGTTAGATTGAAACATGATTTGTGCTGCTCAGTATCAGCCTTGCTGAATAAAATCCTCAGTGGAAGTGTGATATGCTTTGCATTTCATAGTGCTGACCGCTGTTGTGATGAATATTTTAAATGTTTGCTCTCTTTTTTTCAGTTTTTTTTCTTTATAAAAAGTGGGGGGGGGCTTGTGTTGAATCAATGTTCTGTTTTAAGATGAGCCTGAAGATTGCTAGAATAAACTGTAACTCTGAGGGTTGATTCTGCAGTATGGGATTTGTTTGTGTACAAGGAATTGCCACGATAGTTCCAGCAAGTAGAGTCTGAGGAATGTAAGAGAAACAGATTTGGTTCCCGAAATCCGATCTTGCAGCAGCAGAAAACCCTGTTGGTGAATAAAAGGGAGCAGAATCCTGTGTTTGGTTTGCATCCTCAAAGATTGCCTGGAAGATGCTGTTAGCTGAAACAGGGTTTGAAGTTTTACCCTGTCCTGTGCTGGATGTCCTTGAAGGCAGCTGCTGCCTCTCCAGTTCCGCCGTATTACGGTCGTTTGTGCTTCAGAATTTGGCTTTGGGAATTATGCTCTATAATTCAGTCTCTTGCATTATCCTCATCTGTATCTATTTCTTACTTATGTTTTATTCAGAAGTGTAAGGATTATTGACTCAAAGGTCTTGAAGGATCATTAATACCTTGGTAAATATGGTGTGAATGAAGAGTCTTTAAAAGGTGGTGGCATCAATTTTTGACCCAGTCAAAATACCAGCACAAAGCGTGGCAGTGATAGTTTTACGTGCGTTTTCTGTTCAGTATTCAGATCTGCAGTGTGCTCTGTGTTGTCTCTGTGTTTTACTGCGCAGGGAGAACGGCCGATGCTTTACAAATTCTAGCTAATACCACTGTGATCAGTGTAAGTTTATTGCCAGATAAACAAGTTCTTTCTGTGGAGCGTGGCTGTACTCGAAGGCTTAATACCCTGGCTGCCCTGATAGCAGCAATCAGTGGGCTGGTGATTAGGCCCAGCCAACACAGCTCTCAGAGCACCAGGCACTTTGAGGCTTACGATCAAACTGTGGCAGCAAACCAGATCTGCCTTTGTTTCTGGACTTTTAAATCTCATCGTAGCAGTGAAGCGGGCTGCCCTAGTCTGCCCAGCTTTGTTTTCCAAGATGTAATTTATTCCTTGCTCACTGACTTGAGTAAATCAATTAAAACTTGTGTGTGTGTGTGTGTGTGTGTGTGTAACAAGGCTTTGACGTAAGCTAATTGATCAGGACGTGCAGATGTATGAGAAAGGCGTGGGACAGGTTTCAAAGTAGAAGACTGAAACTTGATGAGGTTTCTTTTGATGTGGCGTGGTGGTGGCTAAATTCCCATCTTCTGTAGTCACGGGCTTTCCTCTAGGTGCTGTGGGATTAAACACTCCTCTTTGCATGTGCTCAGGTTAGTCTTTTTTCAGCTTGTCCTTTTAGAAACACCTCGTGTCTCGATCCTTTTCACTTCATCTGAGGGAGGTTAAGGATGGGAACCTCAAAATGCAAAGGCTGTCAGTTGTCTGCCTCTTTCAGTAGGCTGATATAGTTCACTAATCAATTATTTCCTGCACCTTGGCTACCTCTGGAAACTGGTCCCTTTTCATTGTCTCTGCCTCTGTGGGGTGCTGTCCACGAGTTGGGATGACAAACGTGTAAATCCTTCCTGTGCTCCTCTCAGTGCAGGACCTACTTTAGGTCAGCCTGAAGCACTGGAGGGTGCAGCTGGAAGGGAACGAGCACCTTGCCAGGCTGTCCTGCAAAGGAGAGGTCCTCCCTTACCCTCAGAAGGGGCGACGGGTGCCTGGGCACGGCTCACACCGCGCGTCTGCTGCCCGAGCGAGCCCATGTGCGTGAGAAGCGGCAGGAGAATCGGCGTCTGCCAAGGACCCAGCCTTCCAGTTCATCACTCCACGATATTTTTAGAGTTGTAATAGTTTCTTGCTCTTGTTTTTCCTCCCCAGAAAAATGATACCTTGGCTCAAGCTGCGTGTGAGCTATTGGGAATTGATGAGTTGTTTGCGATCTCGAATCCAGAGTTGAGGGCAGGTATTGCTCACTGCGAGCTCTTCCAGGCACAGAGGAAGACCCGATGAAAAGCAGTGTTGCTGAATCTTATTTTTAGCTCCTGTCCTGTGGTGGTGTTTTTGTTGTTGTCATTGCTTGATCATTTGGGTTTTTTTTAGATTTGAACTGCTTCCGTCAGGGGTCACGTTCTGTCAGAACAGCTTGGTGTCGTGTGTTTATTCCGTTGGTGTTACTTGGTGGCCCAGCCTTGCCTTGGTGCCCTGTGGCTCGTGTGTCCTGATGTGCTGTTGTTGTGAGGTACCTTGTACAACAAGCACGTTGCCTTGGGCAAATGAACGTCTGGGTGCTGCTGTGTACGGTATGTGACACAGCCTCAGAACGCTGGCCACTGCCCAGGAGCTGGTGCAGGGACAGAGGACGGGCCACTCTTCTCCTTCAGCACTCTCCAGAGCTGGTTGGGTGGCTGTCACCTCTGCAGGCTGGCCTGACTCACCTGCTCCTTCAGCAGCCCCGATGGCTCGTGTGGGACTGCACACAGCAGCTCCCCACCGGCCGTGATTTCCTGTGCCAGGGATCCAGCAGCGAACAGAGCACAGCCTGGTTCCTTTGCTGGTGACTTGTTACGTGGTGGTGCTTTTTGGGCGTGAGTCCCCATCAATACCGAGATGTTTCGTAGGTTCGTGCGTTGTCCCCTCCGGCCGCTTGCAGATGTTGCTGCTGTCACTACATCCTCTTGTCCTGGACGAAGCCAGCTGAGGTGATTCTCCAACGTAGGTGGCACACAGATACATAGGGTGTCCTCCTCCCTTGGTTTGGCGTGCCAGTTACCAATCCAGGGGGATATTTCTGTTGGGCTTGGTGTTGATGATCCCAGCCTTCCCTCTCTGCTCGGTCAGGTGACAGAACGTGCTGTCCATGAAACATCCATAGTGGCCTGCAAGGTGCTTTTGTCACCTGCTCATTGAAAACGTTTTTTTCTGGGAATGTTTGGTTTAAACTGTTTTATAAAAATATTCTTTATTAGCTCTGTGTCTGTGCACCGTTTTTGGGGGGTTTTTTTGCTTCCCTTCAAGTTTTCCTCTTCCCTTCCTGGTTTTATTCTTGCCCTTGGCCAGGCTTGCTGTCAGATAGGCATGGGGAGTTGATGTAAATCCTGTGCCCATGGTGTGGACCAAGCTCTCATCTCTGCCTCTGTTATTATTAATGCCTTCCTTCATCTCCTCGAGCCCCTTCCCTTGCCGCACTGACAGCTAAATTGGAAACCAACTGCAACTCTGCTCCAGCGGCGTTTTGCCCGAGGTGCTAACAATCGACTAAAACTGACTCAGATCATGATTTTAATTGGTTTGATTTTTGCCAGTGGCTTTAGAAAGAAAGCAAGCTATTTTAGTCCTTCTTCATCCTTGGTCAATTCTATTAATCTGTCCGTTGTTTCACAAACCTCAAAGACTGTCGGGAGAGGTGGCTGTTTGGGAGTGAAGCTCGCCCTGCGGCGCTGGTTTGGTTTCTGATGGGCACCAACGTTCCAGTTTGGACATGCAGAAAGCTGCCGGTCTGAGGGGACGTGACACCTGCTGATTACTGTGAGAAGGTGTTTTTCATGAGAGAGTGGAGGCATTCAAATGCCAGGTTTTTACTTTGGTTTCAGTTGTTGTAGCTGTGATATTTTTCTCCTTGGACTGCTGGGCCCTTGCTTTTAGAACCAGGGGAGGATAATTCAGCGCCCGTAGGCGCGGAGATGGGTGATGGCACGGGTTTGTGCTGTTTTACTGTGGGACAGGAGCAGTCAGTTTATGTTAATTTGTAATGCTTTGATTCTTTGGCAAACACCAGAGGTGTTGAAAGTACTCACTGCAAAAAACAAATGATGCACGCACCCAGGTTTGGTGTCTGAAGGCATTGTCATGGGGGGCCTCCAGGCACACCGGTTCCAGAGCCTGCACTCCTTCTGCACACACATCCCTGCAGTGAAAGCACAGATAACCTCCTCTGAGGGTCCACACAGCTCTCCTCAGTCTGCTACCACCTCCTGCCTCCCCAGCTGCAGGTCACTGCTCTCTTGGCTGGGCTGATAGAACAAATTGCGGGTAACTTGAATGCCAGTGAGAACTGTTTGAACATCGAAACAACAACAACATCTCAAATAGAACATGTTGGATTAAAAATATGCAGAAGCTCCTGTTGGCTGCACACTTTGGCTCCCCATGATCGATTTGAGTGTCGCTTCAGTTTGAGGCTGGGTTTGAAGTTGAACTGTGGTGGTTTAACTATGAAATGTGATCAACAACAAAGTCAGTTCGGGCACTGGTTAATTTGAAGTTTATGTCCTTTCCATGAGATGTATTTGTTCAATTACATTACCTGCTAATTGTATTTCTGAGCAATTTCTTGCAGAGACCTATAACTGTGTGTTCTTGATATGAAAGCTGTATTATTCTCTCTCGAGATGATCAGTGACGTACTGAGCTCAGCTCACGCTGTCTGCTCTTTACCTCTGTGGTAAAACCTGAATTTTGGTGGCTAGAGGAGAACTTCTCTGTGTGTTCTCTCCTTTATGATGGAGGTGTTTACTGGAAGGTTTTTCCTTGCAAATAGAGGAATTGGTTGTGATTATTTTTTCCCTACCCTGAATTATTTTAAAAAACCATAATTTATCATGAAATTTTTTGTGCTGTTTAAAAACCACCAACCTGAAATAGTTGTGGGCCATGCAGTTCATTATTAGAAGGCTCTTCTGAATCAAAAAACCATGTCTCTTTTGAAAATACATTACTTCAGAACACAAATCCTGCTGACTGGTGCTGGACTTTGGAGTCTAGAGGTGGAGGAGTTTCTGCTCTCCTGGCATGTGAAGAGCATCTTCTCTCACAGCCTCATCAGGAGAGGCAGCTTTTGGAGGGAGTACAAGTCCTTTGCAGAAGCGGTGATGAGGCCAGAGAAGGCTCTTGACTTCTCGTGATATTGATGGGCTGAAATGGAAGGTGGGAAGCCTTGACAGGGCCGGTGAGTTGGCATAAAATTCAGCCTTTAAAGTATGGTTTGGCACCACGAAACGCTGATGGCACCGAGGCTCCTGGGGCACGGTAGGCAGAACCCACTCCTCCAATAAAAGTTTATTTCTTTTTCCTGCATCAATATTTATGAATTCTCCCCTGCCACCCTCCAGGCAGCAGTGACCCAGTTTTAGGGTACTGGGTATTTATGGGAGATGGGGGTGAGGATAAAATTAGGGTATGAATGTGGTGTTCAGGGCACTGCACAGATCCATGGCTGTGGTGTGGATCCTCTGTGGGTGTCGTGTGCGCTGGGTAATTTTATTCACCACCTTAATCACCGGGGGCTTGGGAACTGTCAGGGGGACAGTGGGTGATAGTGAAAGGTTCTCCGTGGCCACAGCCTGGTCCGGTTGGAGCTGGTCCTGCCATCCTCCACCTGAGGTGGTGTGCCCAGCATGTGTGGCCAAGGGCTCCAGCACTGAGCTGTGGTCCATCCTTCGTGCAGGTGAATGGGCTTCTTAAGGAGGAGCTGGCTAAAGAGGCAGGAGTGCACAGTGGTTCTGGTGAGATGATTTATGAGTCCTCTCTGATCTGAAATAATAACCACCCCCCTTATTAAACTGTACATAACCTATCCGAAATGACATTTTAGAGATACTCATCCAAAGCCCAAAAGATTATGGCGCACTGAGTCTTCTGCCTGAGAAAAAACAAGGTATGCTGTAAATAAAACCATCTGGATCAGATTTACCTTTCAACCTTTTTATCTTCATAAAGGGAGAGAGCTGGGTATTGAAGTTGACTGTCAGGATATCCTAAGTTCCTAGCTTTTAAATTGCTACCAAAATGTAATACCTGTACTTGTGAAGCTTTCTGTGGTTTTGTTACATGCTCTTTTCAAACTGGGGACACAGTGGCCAGGGTATTCTCTAAGTCATTACATCTCTGTGTTAAATGAACAAACAGTCTGCTTTGGTTTGGAGCAGAAGGGATGCTGGAGTGTGTTCCTGCACTCGCAGAGCCAGTGGATGCTGAGAGTTGTCTTCAAAATGGTCAAGTCCTTTTTCAGTGTGATTCATGGATTGTGTGAAAGCTTTCCTTAACTGACTAGTACCTAATTAATGTTTAATATTTCAGGGTTTTCTTCTTTGCTTCATGTGTACAGGCTCCACTGCAGTGCTTTCACACTGAAAGCAGATCCCCAAAAGACGAGATTTTCCAGGCTGCTTAGCTAAGTAAATTCATCTCATTAATAATTAGGTCTGCACAACCTGGTGCTTCTCATTTCAGTGGAAAAACTTTTCAATGACTGTATGCATCCTGAGCTCGTCTTTATTCCTTTATGCAAGGAAGTCTATCTACGTAACACTCCAGCTGTTCATTTTTTGTTGTGTTTTCAGTAGCAGTATTGCTATTAAATAGCTGCTGATAAAACTTCTCCACGGATCAGGATTAGCTGAAAAATGTGTGGCTTGAGCACCGAGCAGGGAGGCAGTGAGCGCAGAACGTCAGAGGGGAGCTGTACGTGAAACAGCTGACATTCAGATGGGCAGTACAGACCCGGGATTATACAGTTACTGCTCATCATTGACTTTTTGTTTTTGTCTTTGTCTCCTGAAAACCCTTCTAGGCATCTTTTAAAATAGCATCTCTCTGTCCCTGAATGTGTTTAGAAAATCTTAGCTGCTGAAGAATCTTAGCATGAAATCTTAGCGCTTTTCATTGAAGGGGAGAGATTAATTCAGTATACCTTACAAGGGCACTCCTTTTCTTTTCCAGTACTCTCACATATTCATTGTGTTCTTTTCTGGGAAACCATTCTCCCTCTGAAGTTTCTACAGTGGTTCTGGTTCCTTTTGTCCTCAGGCTCTCGTGATTTAGTGCATTTCACTTGTTCACGTTTCTCTTTTTCTGTTCACGGTAAATATGCTTGGGCTAAACCCACAAGTCCTCAGCAGTGCTGTGATGGAGTTGCTCTGTAAATAGCTGGTTGTGGTTTGTTCACCTGCTTGAGGAATGTTTCTTGTATGCTTGTAGTCCTTTCGACTGTTAGGTGGTTGCGAGCAAAGCAGAGGGGAGGGAGAGTGTCTGGAGCTGAACTAATCCTCAGCAAATGCCTGTGAGTTCCTGAATGACAGTGGTAAGACAGAAAATTGAAGAAGACCAAGAATCTGGAGATGTAAAAACTGTTGTCTGTGACAGGAGACCCCTGTAAGAGCACAGCTTTCACTTTCCTGAGTAACTTTGTTCTGACTACAAAATCAGTATTTCTGTGGGTTTTGTTGCTTTATACCATTGACTTTGGATTTTGGGGAATGATCGTGCTGGGAAAGGCCTGCAAAGGCACAGGACCTACCCAGCCCGTGGGATGCTGAAGTACCCTGTGTCTGAGGGAGAGGAAGCATCTGCAGGGCACCCCGGGATGCTCCGCGTTTGTGACTCCATCTGTGGATGGGCTGGCACATCTGCCTGGCAAAGCTCAGCTCTGAGCAGCCGCTGCCTCGGGGTCTGGAGGCTGAGTCTGTCAGCTCGCTGCTGTGTCCCGTGGCTGAGCCCTTCTCCGACCGGAGCACGCAGCTCTTGTTGGAGAGGAGAGGAGAGGAGCTGGCACTCGCCTGCAGCATTCTGCAGCGTGATGTGTGGTGCACTGCAGATGTACCCCTAAAGGTGCCAGGAAAACAAAGTGACACAGGTACTCTTGATGTTACTACAGGAGAGAGGTGCAGTTTAAAATGTCTCCTCAAGCAAAGCCTCCTACATTTAGAGACCAAGTTTTTCAGCAGTGCATCAAACCTGCTGCGGCGCAGGATCCCCGTGTGTCCGTCCGGACACCACTCTAGCAGGGCACCAGTGAGTGGGCTTCTTGCCCTCTATAGCCTGTGTTGTGTCTGGTCCTTCAAACACTCCAGAAAATGTAATAAAAAGAGGCCTTGGGGCAAGCAGCTCTTAGAGACTGGGACAGGCCCCTGGCAGAAAGGAGAGGGCAGTGATGCCCTGGGGAGAAATGTCTCCAGCCATTCCCTGCTCCGTGGGGCCCATGGCAGATAATTTGGAGCTGGCTTTGCAGGCAGGCGGCCGCGCTGGGCATCAGCACCAGGTGGATTTGCACACCCCAGCTGGTCCCAGGATGTCCCTCTGGAATTTCTCAGGGATTTTCACACCATCTGCCTTTGGACCTCCCATTGAGAGGCTGTCATGGGTGAGAGCACGGTGGTCGGGAGGCTGATCAAATCCAGTCTCTTTGCCTGGAGTGATCAGAGAGCCTTGGCTCCTGGAGCTGCAGCGTGGCTGGAAACGCCCGGACCTTTGGTGTGCTTTGATCTATTATTTTCTCAGCTGACTCCCTGTGGACCCTTTTCCTTGTGTCCTGCCTCCTTTCTCCACAGCTGCCAACCTTTCACGTCCCTCACTCAGCACCCTTCTTTCCTCGGCAGGTGCTGACCATCCTTTCCCTAAAGTTGCCTAATTGAATAACATAATTAGGTTAATTCAGAGCAGCCATCTCTAACCTGCATTTAGCCTGGAGTTTGCTTCTGCTTTTGTCAGATCTGGTGAAGGGATTATGTGCCAAAGACTTGTTCAATCTTTCCTAATAAAATAGCCAAATTAATGACATAGTTCTTTCCTTCTGTCCTCAAACCACCGTGGCTATAACGGTGCTACCCTTGGAGACATGAATTTATTTGTCCGACCCTTTGCAGAACAGGCCCATGACTGATGAAATTCAGTGCTTTTTTACTTAATTTCTTACAATTATGCTGGTTAATTGGAACTTTTGAGAGAGCTTTTAGCTGTTACAGATATGCAGGTGCCTTCCTATTTGTCTGCAGTCCTGCATTATAACAATTCCAATCATCAGCCTGTAATGTCTTCATGTTAATTACTCCTTTTGTGAGATGAGATTGGCAAATGAATCTTCATCAAGCAACTGATGAGTACATCTGTGACTTTGTAATTTAAAACTAAGGTTAATAAGGCCAGGTCCTGGTGGGAATCAACTGGTGGTCTTTGTTGTAAAGGTAATGAGTCTGGCTTTCCAGTTTGCATGCCTCTGTTTTCAGAGACTGGCTAAATTAGTAACCAGAAGCAGATGTGAAGTATATTATCCACTCTGTAGACGTTAATTACATCTGTGCAGAATAAACAAATCTCACTTCTTTGGAAATACAGGTGTGTGCCTCCTGCAAGCCTTGAGAAGGCTCGTTCTCCTTGCAGGGACGGTGCCGTGCAGTTACCGAATGCGTGCTCCAAACGGGGCTGGTGTTTCTGAGCACCACGCTGTCTTTGGGCTTTCATCAGACAAATTTTCTCTGCTCTGCTGTTCTCTTATCACTTGTGGTTCGCTTGAGCAGGCTTATTTGGCATCTGAGCCTCGTGTTAATCTGTGCACAGATGTGACTGTGGCCAGCGGCTGTGAGGCAACTGTCCAAGCCTGGGAGAACAGGAGTCAGACAGGCTCTTGTTCTGCTTTCCTTCACAGACGTATGAAAATGGTGCCTCTTTCACAGTGGATCCTTCAAAATGTTGGTGATTTATATTCCATAGTGAAAACAAAGCCCCAGATCAAATCCTGGCTGGGTTTGTGTGATCCGTGCAGGTCACCTGCCTTCAGGAGAACAGAGCTGTTCATGGAGCAGGAGCCCTCAAAGTTTGCCTCGTTCTATCCTGTTCTGCTGGGAAGTTGAGCTAAACCTTGGTGCTGAGCCCTGCACCCAGAGTGTTTCTCGCAGGAGGAGGTGGTTGCCTGAATGAAACAGGCAGTATGTTTCGTGGAGGGGTTTGCCTTTCATGTCTTGATTTAAAAAAGCCCATGCATTTCTTATGCCCTGCTTATGGATGTTGAGGATCTCAAAGACAGTATGGAAATGATGTTCAGATGGTACTTCTTGGCATCAGAGGGATTAAAAGATCAGCTAGAGCCATCTCTGTGCCTGAGCTGACTGTTGCTGACTGTTGTCCCCTGTGTGTGGCACTAATTTGTAAATCCTAGAATTGGAACTACCTGTTATATGCAATAGAATTTCTGCTCGGTTTTAGAGCAGCAAATCATATTTTACTGTAATTTATTGCTTCCCAGTTAATGTAAGTTATAGATACTCATTAACTTCGGAATAAATACTAAATTTTACTCCTGCAATTACAAGGCAGTATTAGGATATAATTTAAATCAGCTTTAATATAGAATGTTAAGAAAAATGAACAGGATTTTAAATGTAAATGACACATATTTAAATGGGAGCTCTCTACTATATAATTATTAGTCGGTATGCCCTACATGCCTAGATTACGTGTGAATGTTCTTTGTGCGTTAAGTGCAAAGTAATCAGAGGTAGAAGATGTCTTAAAGATAATAAAACAAAATCAATTCGTTGCATTAATGCATTCATATTCAAAAGCAGGCTGTGTGCAGGAGCACAGGTGAAAGCTCCTGGTGGTGAGATGGACAGAAAGCGGTGCCCAGCACAGGGGTGAAGAACCACCAGGGCATGAGAAACAGTGGGGTGGGTGGGTGTGTGAAGAGCTCACGGCCCCTCTGCACTGCCCTTCTGTGCAAAAGTTCAATTTGGCACCATCTCTATAGGATAATTAAAATATCTGAAGTGAACAGTGTTTAGCCACAAAAGGGGTCTTACACCTCTTTGGTTTTTACATGGTTTAAAATTGAAAGGGTGGAAGTTTTCTTGGCTGGGTCCATATTATTAAAAAACCTGGCTCTAAGCTTCAGGGAATGACCAAGTGACTTTGTTGTTCTCACATCATGATGTCAAAGTAATGCAAGTTCTGTATACAGACATCTGTTCTGCTTGCACTGAGACCTGTGTAAGGTTAATAACTCAGATCACTCTCATGTATGCCCATGGATTATTAGACTCTGGTACTTAGCATAATTATGAAGCTTAGCAGGCAGTTCTTCTGAAGCTGTTTTGACAAAGCTGCAGATAGAGGGCTTTAAGATGAGGTGCTGGAACACACGCATTGGAAGGGAGAAATAGTTTTGATGTGGTCGGTACTTTGTTGGAAAGCATTAAAGCACAGGATGCTGTGCACGCCTGACTGTGCAATGGTAGTGTGTTGGAAGTTGGTGATTAGGACATTTAAAAACTATTTCCAGGAAGTTTGCCACAATGAAAGAACGAGCAGGATTAAACCTATTGGCAAATGCTCCCCATGGAAGCACTTGAGCAGTAGGTCTCGTTAGGAAAATGCTGCCTTTCCCAGTACTTGGCCCAAAACCCAGGAGTTAGTGGTTGGTGATGGATATCTGCAGTCATTTTCCAAGGTGCAGAAATACCTGTGAAGTTAAATTATTTGGATTTATCTAAACAATATGAAGTACAAGAAAAATGATGCAAATATCTCTAGGTAGCAGTCTGCCTTCGTAGCTGAGATTGTCTCCCTTGTTAGCTTGCACTGCTGAACCAATTCACCGCAGCAGCAATTCCCAGCAAATGCAAGGGGAAGTTTGAGTCCTTAGGCTTTTAGTTTCATAGTTACAACAAATTATACTCAACCCCTACGTTTGTTGAAAGTATGACATCCTAGTTTGGTTTCTTGGGGACAGTGCTGTGCATGATTACATGGTCTGTCAAATATTTTCATCTGTGTAAAGCTCGAACTGAGCAAAGTCAGTGGGGCTTCAAGAACGTTGAGTTTCTGCAATTTTATGGAAAGTGCTGTTGTGTAAAGGAAAAGGACCCAAACCAGCACCTTCAGTGAGAGAGAGGGGGGTCACACCTCAGCTCCTACAGTCAGAGAACTGGTCAGATGCCTGATGTGATTGCGTCCACATGTCTCCAGCCAGGCAGACCAGAAACTGGGGAAAAGTGGGAAAATGTGAGCTAGAACGTGCACAGACATTGCAGATGCTGGTAAGGGAGAGATGTTGGGGGAAAAAGTGACCAGTCAAGAAAAATACATTCATCATTTCTCCTTATGCAGAGCAATTGGTTTGTTAGCTGTGCTATTAAGCACTGTTAATCTAGATAAATGCTCTAATCCCATCTAAATCCATTGCAAAGCTCCTCTGCAGACTTTAATGAGACTAGAAGTCTTTTCATCACTAGTTCAGAATTTCTTTTCTTGGAGCCACGTGCATGTGAGGAGGGAATGGGGAATTAAAGGAGGGTGTGTTTGGAATTGGAGAGTAAATGCTCAAACTCTTGTGTATAAGAGGCAGAAACGATCTCATCTTTGCTACTGTGGAACAGGAGTGTTCATTCACTTGCTTTGCCTGTATCTCAGCTGAGAAAAGATTTGAATGTGGCTGTTTCCCAGGTTCTTCAGGAGCTGGGTGCTGAGTGCAGCTTTGTTCTGACCCAGTGTGGCCGTTCCTTTGGAAGGAGAGGATTGTTAACTGTGCTGGGGCTTCTTTCTCTCTCTTAAGAGCACTGGCATAGGCCCCCAGAAGCACAGGTCATGGATGGTGACTTAGGAGTTGTAGTTTTTTATGCTAAAAGGAGTTTGTGCAGGCCATTTTTTTGCTTTAAGAACCAAGCATCTAACCCTTCTGTAACTGGAGAGAGGCTGCATAAATCACATTTGATGGAGCCGAGTCCATCTCTGTACTGATACAGATACTTCGGTGGAGACTTAGAAGGTATTT
Organism: Mohoua ochrocephala; assembly: GCA_013398855.1. Classification (NCBI taxonomy): domain Eukaryota; kingdom Metazoa; phylum Chordata; class Aves; order Passeriformes; family Acanthizidae; genus Mohoua; species Mohoua ochrocephala. The sequence continues at coordinate 725,405 of VZTA01024166.1, read as the reverse complement.
CTCAAGGTTGAAATATTTTCTTGTGCACTGAACCCATCCTTCCCTTTCCTTTACCTTGAAGTACACCTGAAAACGGAGTGCTGTGTGTGTGATCAGCAGGCGACTGTTGAGGAACAAAGCATTTTGCATCTTCTCTCCCTTATGGCTGTGGGTGCGGCCAGTTTGTCAAGTAGGTGAAGAAATGAGCAGATTCCCGGTGTGTCTTCCATGCCTGGCACAGGTTTGGGGAGGAAGCATCCTCGGTGTCTGGAAGGGGTGAAAGAGAATATTGAACTGAGGTTGTTGGTGGTGGCTGTGACACTGAGCAACCTGAATTTCATTCAGTCTCTGCTGGAAATGGATGGGCTCAGGCTGGAGCTGTGTCTGGCCGAGGTGCTCTTGGTGTGGCACTGGTTTCAGACACAGAGCTGGGCATCCTGTGCCAGAGGAGCCAGCTCTGCAAAGTGAACGCTGCTTCCTAGATACCGAGCACTGCCTGCTCCAAATTAAGTTAAGGGTTGGACTTGAAAAGATTATATGTGCACAGAGCAAGAAGCAGCCCCGTTAATTGACTGATTCGCTTTGTTTCATTTTTGATTTAGTGAGAATGCTGAAGTGATGACTCAGTGAGCCATGCTAAGATGTAATCTGGAAATATCATATATATGATGAGTAGTTCCTTCTAATATAGTCTGATCTGAATATTAGATTTATTTCATAATTGATTTCCTCTGCAGGAAGAGCTACTTGTGTCCAAAGTATTTCAATTAAAAAGGAAAAACGAGAGGGGGGGAAAAGAAAGGCCTGTAGCTGTGGTGAGGGAAACAAGTGGTGTCATTTGCTCTTCAGAAGGGCTGTTGCAAGTCTAGGACAGGTGCAGCTGAGCAGTTGGGGACTGTTTTATGGGAGAGGCTGTGCCTCGGTGAGGAGTGCTGGTGTGACTGACAGATAGCAAGAAGCCACAGTGTTGATGTATGGGATCGATCCTGTCTCAGGGAGCACCTGCGGGACAGCAGTGCAGCTTTTGCACCTCAGAATAGTTTCCACCACTTATTAGACTTCCCAAATTTCGAGGAGGTTTTTAATGTATTTGGAACCTGCCATGAAGAGAATTTATATTAAAAAGAACAAGATAAAAAGATTTAAAAAAACCCCCAAACACCAAACAATCCCCCATACACCACTCCCGTTTCTCACCCCTCCATCCCCCAAAAGATCAACCTGAAACCGAATACTTAAAGCATGTAAAAGCAAGCAGCCACATCTCTGAGGCTGTAGGCTTCACATAAACACTCCCAGGCAGTACAAAACCCTCCATTCCTGCACAGACTGAATGTGTGATACTGTGTGTATTGTCTTTTCTGCTCTGGCTTTACTGGTTGAGCCTGCAGTGCTGTAAGGTTCACGAGGATTTATGGTGCAAGGAGGGCGTGCTGGTGCTGCTAGAATGTTTCCTGACTCACTGCCACAGCTGTGGGACTTAGCCATGGTGTGCCATGGGTGCTGACACTCCTGTTTTCTCCAGCTCTGTATGGCATGCACAGTTGGAATGGTGATGGGGAAGTGCAGGAGTCTGCTGGCGATGCAGTGGCCCAGGGCAGCTGTGGAGAGCAGAGCTGTGGGAGCAGCTGGGGCAGAGCCTGCCCTTGGCAGAGTTTCCCTGCCCGTGGTGGGAGGGTGCAGGCGGCTGAGGGGTCACTTCCCAGGGCAGAGTGGGAACGTGTGCTGGGGGTGCACGGCTGCTGAGGCCCACGAGGACGGGAGTGATTCACGAGCCCCTGAATCAGGCACTTCACATGCCACGGGGCTGGGGGTGTTGTAGGGAAATCAATGAATGGGACATAGAAATGAGTCACAAAACCAGAGTTTTAATGGGGCAAGCACTGGTTTGTATAAGTTGTGAATCAGTCTCTGGGGTGGATGAGAGTCAGACTCTGTAAGACGGTTCAGGCAGGCCAGGCTCACATCCTCATGTCGGAAGAGGCAAAAGAATGAGCCTTTGGAGCGGCACAAGTGGTAGCAGGACCGTCTGTCTTACGAAATGATCTTTAGAAAGCAAGAGGCTGTGATGTGCTGGAGAAGTTTCTTGGCCTGGCTGGCAGTGTTAGCTCAGCGAGGGTGCTGTTCCTCTGTGGGTGCTGTTCCTCTGTGGATGCTGTAGGCAGCGTTACCTAAACAAGGGCTCTGTTTCGCCTTTGGCACAAGAAGCCCCATCCTGAAAAGCATGGAAACAGTGGTGGCAAGGTCCTAACCACAGGAGTAATCCTTCTGTTTGAAGCCAAAGTTTGGCAGCTTAGAACTTTTTCTATTTTCTGTTTTTTTCTGAGCAAGAGAAACTTAGGGGAGAGTTACCATGAGTTTGGTGAAATTAGTAACAACGTATAAGACGACAAACCATAAGGATGAAGTACAGTTAGCAATAATAATGAAGTACAGACACTTCTGCTTGTATTTCCTGACCAAGATCTATAATGACGGGCTTATTTCTTTCTTCCATTATTACCTGCCATATTTGCAAATGTCCTTTTCAGAACTATTGCAGCAATTCTTTTTAGTCCCATTTTTCCTTAACATTGGAAAAATAATCTTCTTAAATACTCAATGGGAATATGTGCTTGCTGAGATAAGCAAATTAGAAATTGAAAAATTTGATTCTGTGTGCATTCAAAATTAAACTCAATTTCATGATATTTGCAGTTTCAGAAAAAGAAATTGCTGCTAGTGCATGTTTTCAATGCAAGTCTCAATTGTTCTGTATTTTTGCCAGCCTATTGCTATTTAAAAAATAATGGGAACATCTAATATTGGAGGCAAAAGTGGAGACGAAGGGCGATATTTTCTCCTGAGTATTTTTTGACATGCTTAATGAGGTAATACAGAATGCCTTTATTCTGGTGTTTTCTCTTTTCAGTATTATTTAGGAGATCTGCATATGTGTGTGTGATGTATAATATATGAAAACCATAATGAGAGGAGATCATAGTCCCTGCCCAAGGCATCATTCACTGTGGTATCTGAGCATCTAACAAATCGATTTGCTTGCCATTCAGTCTGTTTGACTTCTCTGTGCTACATCAAAAAGCCACCGAAGTTAATAGTGAGGCTCCTATTGATTTTGGCAGGGTTTGGATCTCATCCCGATTTAGTTTTTCTTTCCTGTTACTTTTCCCCTCACTCTTTCTGATCCTCCATGCGAAAGGAATTAGGAAGCTTCCTGTGCAGAGGGAAGGGAGCTGCGTTTCAGGATGTGCCTAAGCCAGCAGTGCTTGCATGGATCTTCAGCAAGGGAGATCTGATAAGGAAGCCCTAAGGAGGCCCACAGAAGCTGAGATGGATTTGCTTAATTTCTTCATTTTCTGTCTCTCGCAGCCTGGGATGACTGAGGCTGCTGAGGCATTATCGGAGACTCGCAGGTTGTGCCTGTCAGAGGCCTTCAAACTGGGCTCAGGGCTTTGGGATGTGATGCTGGTGCCAACAAAACTGTGTGGGGTACGGTGGCAGGCGTGTGCTCGTGACATTCCTGTACTCATAGCATTCAGACAAGAAAAGATGTTTGTTTGAATGATTTGCTTATAAGCCTGCTAGCTCTGAGGTTGACAGACATACCCACCTATTTTGGCTGCTCGTTGGTGTAGCTGGGAATTAGTCTTCTGTTGACTAGTGTAGGTTAAGACTTGGTTTAATTGTCAAAACGTGCGTGGATCACTCACAGGCTCAACCTCTCAAACTGCTTAGGTGATAATTTATTTTACTGGAAACAGGGATCAGTATGTCTCATTTTGTGAGTTCTTTGGTTGCTTTGGGTTCTCAAGACTTCACTGTCTTTTTACCCTTAGCAGAGTAAGTTGCCATGTCTGGGATACACTGACTCAATGGCTTTTGGGTGGTGTTCCTTTTGTGTGTAGTTCATCTTTAGATGGCTTGGAAGTTTGAACTGTGTTTTCCACTGTGGCAGAAGGATACGTACAAGGACACCTTGCAAAAAATGGCAGTGATGCTACTTGGGGTTTAGCCTGATGTCTCAGTTCCTAAAAGGGGTTGCACGGAGGGCAGTTAGAAGCCCCAGTTTAATTTTTTCACGATGGATTTTTTTTTTGACAGTCTGGTCTAGTGAGTCTAATGAGCCGGGATATGTATTTGTGAAATTCATACCCTCAAATAAACACATGTCGCAGTAAAAGTGAGTAAATAAAACCTTTTGGCTCAGAGCCTTCAAGGTCACGTTTATGTAACAGGGGTCAGCCTGGACTGGAGTCCTCCAGTGAACCGTGAAAATTCACGTGGGCAAAATCGGCAAGAACAACTGCAACAAAGTCCTTCACCGTTTTTGTTGCATTCAAAGGTGTAAATATTATGACTAGAAATAATTAGGGGAGAATGTGTGACGATGTGATAGCTATAATTATTGTGTATGTATTGCTGCTTAATTAGCAAATGCATTGCTGGCACGTCTGCAACTGGATCCCACAGAAATGCTGTTGCTCTGTGGACAGGTGGTTCATAATCCTGGGGGTTTCCAGCGTTGACTTCGTGCTCTTTTCAGCCTCTATAAAAGTTGAGCTGGCCCATTCCCCTTGTAGCCCCCTGATCTGCAAAGCCTGGAGGTGCCACGTTGCACCCTTCTGTCATTAACTTTGGAAAAGTAGGATTCCATGAGCCTTCAGGTTTGAATCTGTGTTATTGCTGGGGTGGTGTGGCATGGCTTAGTACGGGATATCAGCTGGTTGCTGTATTGTAGTGGCTTTAACCACAGGAAAGGAGAAGGGCCTTTTGCTTGGTGAGGAGAGTAGTTTTTTGTCAAAGACACTATTTTGCAGTGCAGCAGATGCTAAAAATAAGACACTGAGATTTACTTTATTCCGTGATAGTGAGTAGCATAACTGAGTTCAGCTAATTAGAGCTGATTTCTTAAAAGCTTTTTCATTTATAAAAGCCTTGATGACACTGCTTTTGGTGGGTTATTGTCAAGTGAGTGATTTCATTCATTTAGGTTTCAGTCCTTAAAATTTCTACCTGGCAAGTACTTGTGTGTTTGAAGCCAAATTCTATTGCTCTTACCTTCCTTTGTGAAAACAGTTTCAAGGTAACTGATGGAACCGCTTGCAGACCGAAGATCTGGTCACTGTGGTTGTAATCCAGGTATTGAGCTGCATACTGACAGCCCTTTTTTCTCTCAGGGAGTATTGAAGATGTGCTGCCAGATGTCACAGCAGAAGAGAAATGCTAAAACATGCTTCGGGAAACCGCAAAGCCGTGACATTAACCGAGAACTGAAATATAAATAGCCTCGCCCGCAGTTCATAAAGAAGAGAGCTTAGCTTCCCTGTATAGTCCAGCTGGTGACTTTTCTGTCAGAGCTCGGGTGCTTGCTGGTTGTCAGGAAAGTACAACCTCACGACAGCACGTGCTTCCAGCCCGTTGTTCTCCTTGCTGGAGACCCCAGCTCTGGAGGCCTTTGCTGAGCTCAAGGCAGCACTGACATGGGCGTTACGTGAATGCAGTAACGTACGAGCTGGTCCGTGCCCTGGAAAGATGCATTTAAATTGATAGCACAGAAGAAAAGATGGGCTGGGGGCCGGGAAGGAGATGAAAAAAGGCCAAGTGTGCTGTCGCTGCTGACAGCATTTAGTGCCTGGCTGCAGAGCTCCCTCCGAGGCTGCTCGGTGTGGAGCTGGGGGGATGCTGAGCCGGGCACCGCGAAGGGATCGGTTCCTGCATCCTCGTGCTCCCACTGCTCCCCTGGCACCCACTGCTGCTGCACAATGGGCTGGAGTGAGCCTCTGCCCTGACACAGGACAGAAGGTTCTGTGTCCCTGTCCCCTGGCTCTCAGTGCCATACCCACTGTGCTATCTCGGATGCGTTCATAGGGCTCTCAGTCAGGCTGGGATGTGTTGGGGTTTTTTGTTTGCTCTGGGGCACTTTGATATCAGTATCCTTTTTTAAAATGGATTGATTAAATGTACATGTTCATAAGGCAGGTGAAACCACTTTAAACAAGAAACTAATGAGAAAGTACTTTGCTGTGAGAATTTTTTTTTTGGTAACTGTGATTAGTGATTTGCTTCATTTTGTTCCACTGAGATATCATTAAACTCAGCATGCTTTCAGAAACTACTTATGTAACGGGCAATCACATATATGTTTTTAATCTCCTTTCATTTTCATAAACCTTTAAAGTGTTTAAAGGAGCAAAACATCTCTTGTAGGGAGTTTTTTTTCTCAAAGACAACTCAGCATCCAACCTCCGCAGGAAAGAATCTGTGTCTGTGTGAGTTGTGCTGTAGACACACAACTCTGGGGGAAGATCAGAGAGGTCAAAAGCAGGGCCAAGATGGGCAGGCAGAGCTGGGTGGGCAGGGGCAGAGGAGAGTGGAGGAGATGAAGGAGGAAGAAGGGCAGAGGAGAAGGATGAGAAGGGCAGAGATGGAAAGGCAGAGATGTGTAGTTGTGGCACTTAGGGACAGGGTCTAGTGGTGGGCTTGGTGGTATTAGGTTAATGGTAGCACTTGGTGATCGTAAAAGGTTTTTTCCAACCGAAACAATGCTAGGTTTCTATGAAAATCGGTGGTGTTGGAGTACTGGCACCTCCTTGTCTTTGTCCAAAACCAAAACTGAACGGAGCCCAAAGACAGAATCAATTCTGTGGCTCTCGAATGAAGCTGTTAGAGTAGGTTTTATCTGAGGACAAAAGGGACCTATTTGCTTTCCTTGTTTATATATTTATAAGAAATAGAAGCAGGATGGAGATGAAGCAAGGGATCATACAAGCCCTGCTATCATGCCGTGTTTTCCTTTTGAGAAGGTACTGTCTGTGCAGTGATGCTTAGCCAGGGTGTAGGTATGCTCACTGTAAACACCGAGGCAGTGAAGGGCCATTTTAAGTTTGAATTAGGCTTAAAAAGCTACATGAGATGCAATAGGCACCATGCCGACACGTGAATTAATATTAAAGCAATCTATCCTGTTTTCTCAGCTTATTCTGGAAACGGAATGTGCTTAATAATGAATTGTCCAACTGCCCGGGCAAGCAGTCATACAGAACCAAAAGTATTTTATTTGTCTGTGGCTCTGAATTTTTAATGAAAACTCGAGTCGGTCTCCTATGTGGAACATACTGCCTGAGGACTTGCATCGGAATGATATTTTTCACCAAGTTTCATACTTCTGTGGAGGAGAATGCTATGAATACCTGATGATTAAGTCACTTTGTATCTTGCCATACAAGACTGTAAGAGTATAAATTATTCAAGTTTAGTGGGTGTTGAGACTTCTGCATCGGTTGTGCTCTGAATATAGAAACATGGGAGGCTTATTCAGCAAAGGAGCATATTTGAAACAACTGTTGGCAACTTGGAGAAATCTTGTTTTTAAAGAGAACGGGAGGGTGTGACTAGTAAAAAAATAACGGAACGAGCACGTGGTCTTTAACAAAAGGTGTTTTCTTTGTGCAGCACTTCACTACCAGTGACAAAATCCTGATGCTAAAGTGGGATTTTGAGTTACCTCAGAGATCTTTAAACACGTTTTGGGGAAAAGTATTTATAGTTATAAACCATATTCTGCCACTTTTCCTTGATGTTGTGATTATCTTTACGTGTCAGGGAGCTTCACTGGAGATTAAGACAGACTGGTGGTGTAGGAAAGTCTAGTCTAGTCTAGTCTGGCGTTTGTGCAGAAGATGACACAAGGCTGATTCAAAGCAAGTGGAGGTAATTTTGACAGCAGAATGCCTGCAAGGCCTCTTACTGACTTCACCTCTGTGGTGAGGAAATAATTGTGGTGAACATGGAAGCGATGACCACTAAAGGTGAAGCTATGAAAATCCTGTGCCTCTTGTTAAGTGCGTTTCACTTGCAGTGAGAGAAATGCCTTAGAGCCGGTGTCGTGGTGTTGGTCTGTCCTGCGGTAGCAGAGGGCTCAGGAAGCCCTTTGGCTGTAAATCTGGGCAGGAGATGCAGAATAGAACTCAAGAATTGCTGAATATGAGTACTCTTGTTTGTCAGCATAAGTCAGTGGAGAATTCCCCTCTGGGAACAGTTCTGATGCTCTCCTTCCTCCCTGGGTTCTACCTCCCTGGAGTCGCTGCGTGAGATGAACGCACCTTGGCCGTGGATTTTGGATAAGGCCCTGTGTGCACATTCATTCTGTACCCACAGAACGTTAGTGAAACGCTCTCCAAGTCCTAATTAGGAGGATTATAGCTCAGCATGGAGGAAAAAATCAGGGAATGAAAGATTTGCTGGTTTGCAGGTTTCATCTGTTGTGTTTCAAGCCAGCAGTTTATCTTGTGTAGATGTCACTCATTCAAGGCCATGGGATGCTTATAATAATTTCTGAGACATTTCAGGTCTCACACTCAAGAAACCCAAAACCAAACACAAACCCAAAACAGCAACAGAAAAGCCTCACACCAAAAAATCTTGCGAGGGAAGCTCGCCATGGAAAGGCCCATCTGAAACACAACATCAGAGATGGCCACTGTCCCTTCCACAACGAAATTATTAATTACATGCATTCTCAGGTTGATCTGTGGAAGCTAAAGACAGACTGCTTGATTTACATTTAAGATGGCTAAATACAGTAAACGTTATAGGCTACTGAATTTCATGTAGACTGGCCCCATTTCTGTTAACTGTAACATGATTTACCATTTACCTTCAGATACTTGTTGTGTTTTCCCTTTCCAAAGCATTACTGGATGTCTCTGTGATTCAATCACATTAAAAGAAAACTGACACACTGGTGACCAGTATAAACAATGACTCTTCAAGCAGCGGCTTAAATTACCCCAGCAATGAATAAGTTGTTGTCTGATTCATTTTATCTGGGGGAAGCACTCGAGTCCTCCACGTTTTGTGTGTTGCACTGTGCCAGAGCTGCGTCCACGTTAGATGAGAGAGATGGGGTGGTCTTGGAGCATCCCCAAATGGGGTCTCTTGGTGTGGCCTCTCAAAGTGCCCCAGAATGTCTGGGGAGGCTGAGCTCCAGGGATGCTTTGGGATGGGAGGAATAGGTGGCAGAAGGGGACAGCGGTGCTGAGGGTTTGCAGCCTGTCTGGAGAGTCAGCTGAGCATCACATTCCCTCGGGGGTCAGTCTGGAGCAGGAGCTGATCTGTGCAGTGAGGGACTGCAGCCTGACATTTGGGAGCGTTTGACCTCTGTGTGCTTACAAAGGTATGAATTCACCTGCTGTTGGTGTGTGTGGCCTCAGTCTGTGTGCGAGTGTGACAGCACCTCTCTACCCCTTTGCATGTGAACTCCAGGACACCTTTTCTGAAAATTTGGCACCTGCTTATGGATTGGTTTTGAGTTACACGTCCCCTGTGAAAAGAATGTATCAGACAACTGCTCTCCTCAAGGGCCTGAGATCCCTTGCTAGCACACCAGCTCTCAGAACTGCCTTTTACTGCTGAGATACGAGTATTTTGGGGGAGTCATTTTCCATCAAGTCTTTTGTTGCTGCTCCCTGCACAAGAGGGTTGTATCTTACTGATATTTTTCCCAATGAACATCTCGATGAGTAAAAGAGTAATTTGGCAGACATCTGCCAGCTCACAGAAAGGATCTGTTTACAAGTAAAGAAAAGTTATTTGTTGACATGGTAATTTTGCAGTATAATATATACTGCAGCCTCGGAGAGCTGCAAGCTATCACGCGTTTAAAAGTGGAAAGCTAGAGAATGTATGGATTGCTGTGGGAAATGCACTTGAAATCAGTTATTTGACATTGAAAACTAAATTAAAATGTCTGTTTTTTACAGAGTCTACAGACTGCAGTAAAGCAACAGAAGAATCTCACAAGGAGAGATCTGGGTCTTGTTCTCACACCAGCTTTGGCTGGGAAAACAGGGAGAGGTGCTAGGAAAGCTTTTTCCTTAGTGGTTGTGGCTGGTGGTATTTAATGTGAAAATTACTTTTTCCTATCTTCTTTGCCTCTCTTACTTTTCAAATACCCTTAAAATGGATGGATTTTCTTCATTCCCTTCAGCCCTCTGAGTTGTTCCTGTCTGCTGGCCAGGTACAGTTGTTTCATTTTCAGTCTTTGCTACCTCCATTTTCCTGAAGACACTTTGGCACCTGATCTCACTTGCAGTGAGTCGCTGCGTTCCTCAGTGTGTGTATTTTTGGGAAACCTTGCTGCTCTTCAAAGACTCATGGCCAAACTTATGCAGAACAGGGGATCTCAGAGTAGGTTCAAGTGGAAACACCATTCTTGGGCAGATGTTTTGTGTACAGGACTGTGTTCAGCAGGGATCACATCATCATCTCTCTTCATTTCCAGTTTGAGCAGTGAGTCCAGCCACATTTTTGGATTTAGATCTTTGGTCCTGATCTCCATGTCCTAAGGCTAATGGCAGGAAAAGCCTGTTTATCTCTCAGTATGGTAGTATAACGATTTGCTTTTTTGGAAGAGTGTATCTTGGAGACCTCTCTGGATTCAGCCCTGTTGTTTCTGAGTGGGATTCCCATTTGTCTTGTTCGTGCCAACCGTGATTAAAAAAACCACCTTAAATGGGGACGGAACAGAGACTGTCCAGCCCGGCAGGATGGGTCTGGAGCTTGTGCCCTGCAGAAGCAGCAGAGACACTTCAGGAGCTGCCACCTCTCTGTATGGGGGGCAGGAGGAGCCCAGGGGTGGGTGTGGGATGAGCCCAGCTGCCCCCGTGGGGTGCGTGGCTGCCGTTTCATTCAGGGAGATGCTCAGGGAAGCAGGAGATGTCCCAGCTTTGTCCTGTGGTCGGGAAGCTCTGCCCTGGAGATTTATTGGTTAGTAAATAGAAGTGCTGCCTATGCAAGTGAAACAAGTGGGAAAAGTTTGCCTTAAAGCACATCAGTGGTGGTGCAGCCAGGATCCCGAGCAGAGGTTATCAAGGAGGAGAGAGGGGTGCACGAGAGGGGAAGGGAGCCTGGGCCGAGGTGGTGTCCCCAGCGCTGCCCTCCGAGCTCTGCCGCAGCCCGGGCGCTGCTGTGCCCTTGTGCCGGGTACGGCCGTGTCTGTGTGTCCGTCCAGCACACACTGGCTGCAGCTGTGTCACATTGATGGAATCCTGTGTTTGGAGGCTGTTGTCCCCAAGGTGTGAGGCACCTTGTCGTGCCCCAGGTACCTGAGGTGGCACAGGGTGGCTGCTCTGCCCTGCCCTGCTCCGTGTGAGGTTACGGCGCGGCCGCGATTTTGTCCTGAACTCGTGTGCTTGTGGCAGGAAGCTTGCACAGGACACTAAATGTAAAAAGCTTTTCCAGGACAAAGAGTTTATCTGCTGTAAAGCTACTTCGATGGGTAGTGGCTTTTTTCTCCTTTATTTTCCTCTCTTCTGAGGCCTGCAGTTGGTGTGTGGCAAGTCGCTGGAGCCGTTCAGCACCGTGCCAAGTGCTCTCACGGCCAGGGTCACTCCTAACAAAGTGACCTTTGTCAAGAGCCTGGAAAACACGCTCCACAGATGAGTTAATAAGAGATCAAAATGCACTTCTATCGAGATTGGAGTGTAGGTAATTTGCATGACACCATATCTGTAAACACATGTTAATTATAGAATGCTTGATCACAGATGGCTTAATTGAATTACCCAATGGTAAACACACACATCCTCCTTCCTCTTGTTTCGGAGCAGGTAAACATAGATGAAGAAATAGTTTCAGAGAGATGCTATGAGTGATGCAATTAAAACCGATAATTTATTTGTAGGTCTGATTAGGTGACGTGTAAAACTCTTTGAGATTCTGAGAAGATGTTTCTGGGTTGGCAGCAGGAAGAGTTTGGTTTTATACTGAAACTTCTCTCTCTTCTTTGTGGGCCTTTATTGAGAGATGAGATAAAAACTGATCAAATAATTGCATGCTTGGTAAAAGTAGGTTTTATTTTTCCACTGAGAAAATAAACTGCTTGAGGGAAAAAGTGTACAACATTTAAAGTTATTAATTTAATTGAATTTGCATGATGAATTCTTGTTCTGTGTATTGCTCATGACAAGATATTTTCAAACATTCAGTAAATAAAAATTTAAGTGAATTGGCCATTTTTAATAAGTTTTTATTCTGTAACTGAACCAGTCTCATTCTGGTAGCGAGATGTCTGTATATATATTCTGTCAATATTACAGTGTATTTACATGGAGTCTTTTTCCTTCTCTGGCATTTGTTTATGGTGGAATTGTGCACATGCTTTCCTGCAAATTATTTTAAAAGACAGGAAACTTAAAAACTAGGAAAGTCTTGAAATTTTTGCATAGATGAATTACCTGCTTTGAATTACTTAGTTTTATGACTTTGGAAATGTAATTTTTTTTCAAAATTGTGGAATTGCTGAGCATAACAACAAGAAAAGACCATTTTTGTAAAAAGAAAGCTTAAATGACAATATTTCTACAAATTTGAAAGGAAATTCAAATCAATCTCTGACGCTGGTGACAGCTCTTACTCAAATAAATTTTTCCTCAGATTTTACTTTTCACATTTATCCTGTGAAAACTTTGTCATAATGGATTTTACTAGTAATTAATTAATTGGAAATTAAGTAGTAGACTTGTGACTTCTGATGAGGGAGTATGTAAAGCGAGGCATGATTTATGGGTCTGACAGTTTCTTTTAATTTTAGTTCTTCCATGCAGAACTAACTTTAGGAGAGATTACATAGTTTGGAGGGAATAATAGGAAGTGAATGTCATGCAAACCAATAGTTTACTTGGTTGTTCATTTTGATTTTTTAAAAAAAGGCGTGTGTATAATAATAGGGCAGAATTACACCATGCTGTGTAAAATCATACCTCCCACCCTGCTATCAGGAGCTCAGGGGAGTTAATTGAATTTGGTGTTCAGTGCAGAGTGCTGGAAACTCTAAAAGCTCGTGTGGTGTCCTCCTGATGTGATTCATTGCTTAGAGGAATAATGGCTTGGCAGTTTCTCTTTTGGAGGAGAGCTGCAGCGTGTTTTTTGTATTTTATTTGGTAAATTCTTTAACCTTCATAACGTCTTTTTCTTCAAATGTAAGGCATAAAAATAAGAGGGAGTATTAGCTGGGGTTTTATCAGCTAAGTTAATTTGTATTCTTTAATGTACTGAAACAAATGGTACAATCGCTATTGCTTTGGCAGTATCCATCTCTTAATATATGGCAACTTAAATTCTTAATGGCTTCTCGTAATCCTGAGGTTCTTTTGATTTTTTCAAGGTTTTGGAGACAAACTGTGTCCCATACACAAAGCAAAGGCACATATAGTGTCTGTTTAATACTTTTAATCTGCTGCAGCATATGCAGAAGTGCTTTCATGCAGCAATTGGACCACTACTCTCCCGACTCAAGAATTCATTTCCATTTATCTTTGTTTGCTGTATTTATAAAATTATGAGATTCCATCCTTTCCCTTTATTGCTTTTTGCCATTTGACAGATTCTTTGTACTGGGACAGATTGTGGTTGCTCAAACACCGCTTTATTCTCAGTCCATAAATACACCACATCTTTTAACTTCACGAGAAAGACAAATTAGTGAGCCCTGTGTTTCTTTGAAGGTTTCCAAAGATCCACCTGCTGCTGTCTGGCTTCGGTTTTAATTCTTAAAATACTTTCTAAAGAACTTGAGGTATTAAATATGCATGGTTTAAAAAAACCCGAACGAAACAAAAGAAGAGCTAAAGCACATTTATAGCAGCTTTTAAGAAGGTATGTGCTCGTCTTGGTTAGGAGTGTTTGGGCTTTGGGTACTTTCTCTGCAGAGGTCCTTGTTCTCTCCCTGCTGCAGGGGTGGCTGTTCTGAGGTGGGCTCTGGGCACCAGGGCCATCCCCATGTCAGGGATGAAGCCCCAGAGCTGCTCAGGACAAGTGTGTTGACTGTAAAGGTCTAGGATTGCACTCCAGGTCTTTTATTCAGTGTGCCCTCAAATGTCCCAGCCGTCCCTTTCAGCATCTTCCCGGGGGCTGCGGCACGGGGAGAAGCTGCCGGTGGCAGGGCTGGGATTGCTCCGTGCCTGGGTGACCCCAGAGCACTGCCCCTCGTTCCCTGCGAGCGCTGGGCACCCAGGGACGGCTCCCTGGCCCGATGGAGCAGAGCTGACGTGGGACGTGGTGGCAGCAGCAGGTGACAGTGTTCCATCACGGCTTTGGGGCTGCCTGGGGAGCCACGGCCCCAACTGCCCCCAGTCCGAGGGCAGGACTGAAACCTCCCTCCCCCCCTCTCTCCCTCCTCGGGGCTCTCGCCAGCCCAAACACGACATTTTTAGGGCCGTGTTATTTGCCTGCTTCTGCTGTTAGCGTGTGCTGGAGTTGCTGGTTTCTGCTGGGTTTGGCTGTGACCACGTTTTCACCTCCTCGCCCTGGTTGTTCCATGCTCTCCAGCAGATTTGTTCATCCCGGCCCACGAGGCCGACTCACATTTTCTCTGCCCTGTGTTACTTCATTTTCCACATCCTTTCCACAGCTTTCCAAGGCAGATGTCCTTGTGCCAAGACTTCCCAGGCCATTGGTGTATATATTTGTCTCTAATTCATCTGCTGATTTCATCGGCTGCTTTTCCCTCTCTGCTCAGTTGTTGGTAAGACAGCATTTTGTGCTGCTTGTGTTGAGCTGGGTCATTTTTCTGCTCCTGTATCTTTTTGCCCCAGGTTTCACTCCTGTTCATGCTCAAAGGCTGAAAGCGTAGACTCTGTTGGAAAGTCTCACTTTAGCCTAATTTTTCAAAAAATAATCCCCTCGAGTCCACTTACAAGCCAGCAGCCATGTCCTGGTAGAGTCAAGCAATCATTCACAGCAAGAGAAAGTTAATGTAACAAATATAATCGTCATGGTCTGCTTTAACTTCCACTGTAATTCATTTATGGTGTAGTTCATGTAAAATATATCAGTGTAGTTTATTAATAATCTAAGTATTAGAGCATGATTAAGTGTATTTTTAGGCGCTACTCAGTCTCGTTAGAATTTTTCCTGGGCTTGCCTGGACAGAAATATGCACACACCCTTGAGTTTACTTGCTTGTAAATATGCCTTGTGATATGCACAGTAAATATGTCTCAAATACTTAGAAATCCCCCCCAAAGTGTGTAAAATACTGTTCTTCCCACACAGAAATTCCAGGGCTACGTGCCTGTGGAGATGGAGACAGTGCTGCTGGTTTCTGTGTGTAGATCAGACCCCAGTAAGTTAATTGCTCTTTCCGTGGCAGAGAGGACAAGTTGCAAGAGTTTTCCTGGGGAGTGGATTTGCAGCAGAGAGGAAAGGTCAGGCTGCCATGTCAGGCGTGAGCGGTCTCACTCCTGCCACCACCGCGAGCACTTGCTGCCCTGTGAGCCGGGGCGGTGACTTTGGCACGTGGCAAAATCCCCTCAGCCTCAGCTCTGGGGCACTTAAGAGAATTCAGTGTGCAGACTCCTCCTTCTCAGCGTGCTTCGGATGCTCCCGAAAACACCCTCATCCTCTGCTCATCCCTTGTCTCGGCATCCTTGGCATTCAGCGCTTTTCGCTCCTTCAGGTTTTCATTGCACTGTCAGAAAAGCACTGCTGTGCTACCACGGTCGGTTTTGTTTTGCTCTGAAAATTGTCTGAGAAAGATCTCTTTACAATCACACCTGATAATATTTTAGCTGACAAGGACACTGAGAGGTCCCGAAGCCTGAGCTCATTTTTAGAATTTGCATGACTGCAATTCAAAGTGCACCTGTTCAGGGGCTGCGGGCAGGCTGGTAGCGTGTGAGGGAGGGCAGGTTTGGGCTTTTTTTCCCTATGGTGGAGATTCAGAAAGGCTTGATTGCTTCCTCTAGAGCCATTCTCGGCAAACATGGTTGAAAAATCGTGGTAGTACAGTGCTGAAGCTGTGTTAGCTCTGAAGTATGTGCCAAAATTAATGGACTGGTGTGCATTTCTGCAGGGCCGTGGCAGGGCTGAGGCTGTCGCTGTGAAAATGCCTTTGCCCCTAGTGGTATTAAACCTTCCACAGTCTGTTCCTGCAGGTACTTGGAAATTAAAAACTGGGGAAATTTGTTCTATCACTGTACCAAAGCTGTGTGTGTACCATCTTTTGGCGAGTTCTAGTGGATGTCTCATTTCAGGGAGGTGTTGTTATGTTCAGACCTGTGCCCGCCGTGGAGCCTGATTTGCAAACTGGAAGAATGAAGCTATTTTAATTCTTTCTCCGCTCTCAAAGCTCACAGCACCTCTTTGCTTGGAATTGTTTTTCCACACTTTATTTCAGTCCTGAGAAGCCTGAAACAGATTATGTTGGCAAGGAGAATATTCTGCTCTGTCAAGTATTATAACCTTATTTTGGTATCAGCGAGTCATCTTGAGGAGGAGGCTAAAATTAATCCTAGCACTATTTCGTCCGACGTCTTCATCTGGAAACTCAAAGCCAATGCAAATTGCAGAGGGGAGGTCACATGGAGATATCAGATGATTACAAGCTGTTTCTCTTGGGTGCCTTCTCAGCTCTTCAGAATATATAAGGAAAGTGCATAATGAATCCAAACAAAAGCAGGCATACGCTTTGCTTTGCACTTCAGAGGGTCTATAGAGCTTGTGGTTTACTGACTTTTTTTAAGAACTGGGGAGTGGGGGAGTGTATCTTCATATGCAGCTGGCATAAATACAGTAGTATAATTATGAAATCTGCCACCATCTCTGCACCAGATTATAACAGTGCTGGTACTCCTGAATTCCTGTGGAGTGAGAGCAGGGCTGATCCAGCACGCTACGTGTGTTCATGCTGCTCCAGCCAAGTGGGAGTTAAAGGAGTGTTTCTCGAGCTGACCTACATGAAATGGTTTTAGTAGGTGTGTTTGTGCCAGACTAAAATTCAGGGGTTGGCTTTCAGGGGAAAAGATGCTATGTGAGGAAATGCCACATTTGGCAAACACAAGAGAAGATTCTGATCCTTCTTTCACCTGGAAATGCAAACAAAAAAGGCTGTAGCTATGAGCTCAGGCTCAGGCGTGCTGCAGGCTGTGTGTGCACTTGGACCAGGATCTTACAAGGTTCCTGAGCATAATCCATGTGGACACCACTGTTCCCATAGTCAGGAATATCCTTTCAGAGCAGGCTCTAAGCACCTCAGGAGGAGAATGAGGGTGAGGGGACAGCAGGGTTTGGTGAGGTAGTACCTGGCATTGTTTCAAGGAAGTATTTAAACATATGTCCGGCTTGGCGTGCGAGCAGGTCCTCTGAAGTCAATTGGACTGTGCAGTTGCTTAAAATAACATAAGAGGGCAGACTTCTTTTTTTGTTTCCCCCCTCCTCACATGGAACTGCAACCTTTATGGCTTGTGTGCGTGTAATCAGGAGCAGAGCAGGCAGAAATACAGTTGTGGCACTCAAACCACTTCAGAGCGATTTGAAGCTTTGCCTGCAATCAGGAGCTGCTGCTGGCATTGCTTTCCTGGGGCACATTGTGCCACTAGTGGCCAAAACAAATCTGGCAGCTTTGGCAGCTCCTGAAGTTGGCTGTTCCCAGGGACTGATGGTGCAGAACGTCTGGGGGAAGGTTGATGAAAGGATGGCCACGGACAGGAGCTGCACGTTGTGTGGATGTGCTTACGTTGTGTGTGGAGCAGATTACAGTGGCTGGGAGGTCCCTGGGGAGCTTCTGCTTTTCCCTGCACTCAGGGTGATCAGCACACAGCAGTAAACCTGACACGGAGATGTTCTCAAGGGATCTCTCCTTGAGGATTTTCATCCTCCCGGGATTGCCAAGGCAGTCTGTGAACTGTTAAGTAGAAAGGCTCAAGTGAAGCTGAACTTTCATGCCCTTGGAATGCTCAGTAACACAGAAATGGGTGATCTTGAAAATCCTTTTTGTACAGGAAAAGATGACATAATGCTGGATTGAAAAGAACCGGGTTGCTTAAACCCAGTAATTTTGGTGATAGTTTCCAGTCTTTCCAGTTTGATAGTGATGAGAATCACAACATGGTAGGAGGAAGGGAATGAAAAAGCAGAACTGGTGATGAATTGTTGGGGGCTATTAAGCTCTAGAGGCATTTCCAACAGTGTTGATTGTCTGTGTGAGGACAGAGTTACAGAAAGATTCGGGCAACATTGTTTTGTTCTTGCACAGATTTGCTTGTGGTTAATGGCAGTGGGAAACTGAAGTAATGTGCCTGAGCATGGAACACTCAGCGTGTCATTGTGGCAAGGGTATTTTTGGGAATACTGACCAGGTAATGTTCCAATTCCTGCCATTCAGACACCTGGCTAGAGACCAGCCAGCTTCTCAAGTGTTAAATCCTTTCAAAGATCTCCCCATTGACTTTGAAGTTCAGAGTAGCAGTCCTGGCTGTGGTACCCAAGCTTTTAGCTTTCTGAGTGAATTGTGGAATGGTGCCGTCAGTGTCCTTAGGCCAAAAATACTATTCTATCTGGGGAACTAGAGTACTTTGTAGTGGGTTTTTTTTAGTAGTTGTTGTTTTTTTGTTGTGGGTTTGGGTTTTTTCCTTCTTAAATTAGAAAGAAAGCTGCTGTGATTCAGGCAAATGCATCACCTGGGCTAATTGCTTCGTGTGGAAGTGCACGTTTGCATATATTTCTCTTCATTTGAGATGAATGGGAGAGCTACAGTCTTGTCAAGTGTGCTTTGACGTAAATATGTATTTGAACTGCAGCAGCTAGTAACAGCATGTAAGCAGATTAGTAAAAATACTGAACAGAAATGGCATAATTCTTCCAGAGATCTCAGAGCACACTGTCAGGGTGGTTATTTCATTGCTTCCTTATCTAAACAGGAGTTGTACTGATAGTTGTGGTAGAAATAGGATCTGAGACACCTCTACTGTTCATCTGATTCTTTTACAGCTCCAGGAAACACTGTGAAGGGATGAACTGAAATCCTGAAGGAAACTCGATGTAGGCAGAATACTCCTGTGCATGCTCCAGCATCTAGGACAGCGCAGTGACAAATGCACTGTTACTGAATTCTGGTGGAACTTGTAAAGACCACTGCGATCAGGGCTGTAGCTTTCTTTAATCCAAAGGAAATGTTCAAATGTTCTGGTCATATGGCGTTTCTAAGAGCTTTCTTTGGTTTCTGTTTGGGGAACAATAGCATTTTCTGTTCTTAATAATTTGCTGAAGAAATAAATGCATGTTCCTTCCAAAGGAAGAATTCGGTAACTAAGCGCAGTTGGATGCTGCAGTGCTGCAGTGGTGCAGTGCTGGGCAGAAATAAGTTGTAGACCGGTGGCTAAGTGGTGGCAGATATTATCATTACTGAGTGGGTCCTTTGCTGTTTGTGGCTCTTCAGGACTGGGTTTGGTTGTGTTCTTTGCTTGTTTCATCTTTTGCGCCACTTAATCTTCCAGAGAGGCTTTTCTGTCTGGGATGATTTCCTTTGACAGCAGCGTGCTGAGCAGTGGCATGGTTTTTTGTTTTTTGGTTGTTTGTTTTTTTTTTTTTGCATAGGCTCAGGAAAAAGAAGAGAAGAGGGAGGAGAGATGGGGATTTGAAATCTTTCATCTAAATTGAGCCATTGTGAATTTAGGATCTAGGGCAGAGTGTTAAAAAGAATTAATCATTAATGAACCAATAAAGAGTATTAAAAGACAAATTGGCTGAACCTTCCTGGCCTTTTTCATTCCCTTCTATGGAAACAAAGTATAGAGTGCCAGATGATAAATAGCTCCAGTCCAGCTATTCTTGCAGGATTAACGTTGTAAAATCGCAAATAATGAAAGCATTCGCTTTTTTGTGCGTTAACCAAATAAAAGCCTTTCCTTTTGTGCCTGGTTTATGTACGCAGAAGCAGCCTCGAATAAACATCTGCCTTCAGAGCAGCCTGGTAATTCCTGCTTTTGCTTCCTCTTCTGCTGTGCTTCCCAAGAAATTGATGAGTGGACGAGTATCTTCAGCAGCAGTTTCTGCCACGGTGGTCAGGTACCTGTGCCTTCAGCACTGCCTCAGCCAGAGTGGATTTAATCCTCTCTCTATCCCTGCTGCAGCCTCTCTGCCAGCGTGCCCTGTCCCTCCTGCAGGAAGGCTGCTCTGCCAGGGAGCTCTCCAGCTGCCCGTCCCCTGCCACTGCCCCCACGCCGCCGTGCCAGGTTCACGTGCCCACCCCCCAAAGGGACCTCGGTGCAGGTGGCTGCCGGGGGCAGTGGTTGTTGGCACGGGAAAGTAGGAGGTATTGCTGGAAGGACCCACCAGAGCTGAGCTGAGGAGTGTGGCCCTCCAAAGCAACCGGGTAGGATTTGTGCCGTGGGATCCTGTCTCAGCAGCAGTTGCGATGTGCTGGTGAACGATGCCCACTCCCGTGATAATGAATGAGCTGTAACTTTAGGTGTGGAAATTAGAAAAGAGAAATGAAATTGATTGTACTGCTTTAATCATGAGAACTGAGATTAAATTAATTGAATTCATTGAGATTGAATTCATCACAGTGTTTCAGTGAAAATCAAGGATTGAATGCATTCCATGTTTATTTGAAATCTTCACTCTTGATACTGTAGGTATTTTAAATGCCATTCTTGCCAATGCATGAAGCTGCATCAGTGTCTTTAAATGTTTACTCCTGTGAATTAACTGTTGAGTTTTCTGCATTGAAATGGAAGTAGAAGCTGCCATTAAAAGGAGAAGTGGGTCCAGTGCCTGAACTGAATGTGGAAAACATTTTAACCGTGTGAAGGCTCTCACGGTGATCAGCGCATTTGGATTGACTTTGAGTTGCTCAGCCAGGTTATAAAAACATTTCTGGTCTCTGTACTCGTTCCTGTCCGAGAAGAGACCCTGCTGGTGGTTTTCCCTCAGCGGAGGGCTGCAGGATTTTGCCCGTGTGGAGGTCCTGCTGGCGGTGCCGGAGGAGCTGGAGAGCTGTGGGTGACCTGCCAGAGCTGCTGGCAGCGAGCTCTGCCTCTGGCACTCAGGAGCAGCTTGTGCAGCTCGCGCGCTCCAGGCTGCGCTCAGAGGCAAGTGAAATTTTAAACTTGACAAACGGGAATTCTCTGTGGGTCATTCAGGCATCACGAATGTGGGAAGCTCATGAATACCTATCTCAGAGCTTCGTTTGATTGAAAGAATAAATTTGAATTCGTGCTGGTTTGCTTTGTACCCAGCAAAACTGTGGGGAAAAACAACAGAGGTTGTAGCTGTCTTCCTCCTCTTCCTCCTCCTCCCAGCCCACATGAGCTCCAGCAGAATTCTCAGAAGGAGTCTGATGCATTTCCCCATCTCTGAGAGTCAGAAAAGACAAAATAGCTCTTTTCTTCCCTTATAGCCTAGAAATTTTCCATCATTATCTACAAGAATGTGAATGCTGTTGCTTCCCACTGAGGAACAGGACAATTCCAACACTGTGATAAACCAGTGCCTCTGTGGCAGTGGAAGCAGTTGGTGAATCAGGAATGTTTTGCATTTTGCTGGTTTGTTTTCTGCTTATCTTTGGATAGGTGTCGACTTCCTGGTCCTTAAAGTGATTTGCTGGGTCCTGTGAGGAGCCGTGTTCTGGAGCTCAGCGAATTTAGTCAGCAGATACTTGTGATCGCTGGTGTCTCTGCCGCACGTCATGTGCCTTTCCAGCAAAGGGCACGTGGTTTCCTCTGCTGCTGCTGGGGAGCTCGGAGCTCTGCCCTGGCCTGCGGGAGACACGTGGCTCCAAGGTGAGCCTGCAGAGGTGGAGTCCGGAGTTCTCTGAGAGTGAACTCGCTCAGGTGAAGAGCCAGTTTGAAAAGCTGAAAAGGGTTCAGTGAAACACTCACTGGTTTGCAGTGATGCGTGTCGGAGCGAATCAGCAGATCCTGATGTTCCTCCGAGTTCTGTGTTCTCATTAAGGGTTGGGAAGTATGTTTAAGTGCAAATAGGATCGAGCTTTTATGGTAGGACTTGGTCTTTTGCCTTCTGAGGGTGCACATGTGACATGGGAGAGCTGGCAATGGGAACAAGCTGCAACTACAGTATGCTTCTGAATGATGCTCATTGTCCTTGTTGAAGGAAAGAAAGGCAGCAGATGTAGGCCTACAAGTTGAAATTGCATTTACTGTTACGTTACAAATGTGTGTTAATCCTTCCGTGTGCAGCCATTCACGCACCCAAAGGATAAACTGAGCTCAGAGCTTTCATCGTGATAACGATAGTGGTGCCCCCATATCAAGGGAAGGATGAACGGTGGTGATGCCAGAGACTCTGTTATAATACTGCTTATTGTTGTAGGACTTACTTAAAATGTAGTGATCAAGTGTCAGTACCTGGTAAGAGAATACATTCTTCAAATCTTAGTGGTTTAGGTCATCTGGCCTCTCGGGGTGAGGAGGTGGACTGTGTGCTTATGTGTGTGTAGCATGTCTCTGATGCTGCTATCTCTGGGATGTAAAGAAAAAAAAAAGCAAGCTTGTTCTCGTTTGTCCCCAAAGCGTGGAAGGCGTTTTAAAGTGAAAGGCTGTGGTGTAAAGCAGAGACTGAAAAAAGATGCTGCACTCACAGTTGTGCCTGCTACCGGGAAGCGTTGCTTGGGATTTATGCAGTGTGTCTGGAAAACCAGGAGGCTGGAGTGCTCGAGGGAGGCTTCGCTGTGAATAGCAGCTTCCTGTCGATAATCTGGAGAGTTGTAGGCATGTACCACAGCAGCAAACACGGTTTTACCTCTGTTCTGGTTCTGAAACTGCCCATGAAAGTGCTGTTTCAAGGAGGCTCTTTGTTGAGTTAGCTAATTGTTCCTGTGTTACTGCTGTATGAGGAAGAAGGAATCTTTTTTACTCGGAAGTGGGGAAGCTCCTGCTGGAGCGGTGGGAATGCTGTGTCATCAGTGTGGCCATGTAAGCTGAGGAGTTTGGTATCCCACATGCCTACTTTATGTCCCTGCATTTTACTCCTGAATTTTTCTGCTAGGAGGAGTTTGCAAGAAGGTACTGTGGCCTGTTGTGTTCTTTCATTCAAGCTTCCTAGGGGCTCTGCAGTTAATAACATGTGCATACAATAAGTCTCACAGTAATTCTGTGTAATCATGAGGAAAACTTTTCTATGGCCTGGCCACATGCAGGACTCATAAATTACCTCAGAACAGTATTTCTAACTTATCATCCCCTTCATCTTCACAGGGGAATGTTCTGCAAAGCTATTAGTGACTTAAAGGAACCCATTTGGCTTAGAAAAGACACAGCTTTCAAACCTTTAATTTCCGTGTTCTTTACGCTGGGAGACCGCAGAGGCAGCCCGCTAATACACCGAGTCCACATGTAGGCTTGTGGACTTTCTGGCTTGTGTTCTTTTTGATTGAAGAAAGCAAAGGAAAAGGAAAGCAATTATATGTACCATTGTGTATTTCATCTCCTTCACAAGCGTGTTTATCTGGGTGTGAGAAGTGCTGATTCAAGCCACTTTTGTGGCGTTGGCTGTGGGCGTGCTCGGAGAGTGGTCACTGCCCTGGACCTGGCTGCAGCGTGGCCTGTGGAGTGCTGGCTGATGGAGGTCTGCTCAGCACCCTCCTGGCTATTGTGACATGACTAATTTGGATTTCATTTGAGGGAGATAGTAGCAAGGGATTTGGAGGTCAGTGCATCTGGTTCTCCAAGTTCTTCCCAGGAGACAGAGCCAAGATAAAACTAACAGGATGGAGGCTTGAACGCCGGGAGCGGCAGTGCTTTGCAGTGTGACTTTTCCCGGCTTGTGCAAGCTGTAGGAAGCATGGAATATTTCCACTGAGCCCTTCTCTGAAAGGCTCACCCCTTACTTCCAGATAGATTGGGTTTCTTTAGTTTGTGCTACCCCCATCTTCCCCGGACTGGGCAGCACCAGAAGAACGGGGCCTGTGCTGTGTTGGGCACGTCCCTCACACAGGGCAGGGCTGGCACCCAGCAGCGTGGGGTGGAGGGGGACAGCGAGTGGGCCCGGGATGTCCCCGAGTGGGCCCGGGATGTCCCCGAGTGGGTCTGGGATGTCCCCGAGTGGGCCCGGGATGTCCCCGAGTGGGTCTGGGATGTCCCCGTGTGAACAGTTACGGGTGTGTGGTCTGTGTTAGGCAGGAGGGAGCGCAGCAGTTTGCAAGGGGTTAACAGGAGAGCAGTGCAAGGAGAAAGGACAGCTGAGCAAAGGTGAGCTGAGGAGAAAGGTGAGCCTTGCCTTTTGGCTGGCTGATGCTGGAAATGTCCACAGAGATTACAGTTGAATGGTTTTCCGGAGATTTGCTTTTGTTTTGTAACCATTTTGAGGATAACTCAGCAAGCTCCGAGGAAATGAGCTCGAGCACTGGGAGGTTTGTTCTCCTCCTTGGCTGGCGGAGCTGCCTGCTCCTGTCACACGCGGGCACCACTTTGTCATCTCAGCGCCCGCACCCGGGCATTGGCTCTGCAGGAAAAGGGTACCGAAAACATCACACTCCTCATGCCTGAATGACAAAAAGAGGATTTCTGTGTGGTGTGCCTGGCTAAAGCAGGAGATTGGTTTAAATTTAATTTTTCCTCCCTATTGCACTTGTGTTATTGTGGATGGAGCCTGCATTGTGTAAGCTCTCAGCCGAGAAAAGATTTGGCATCGTGTGGGCAAGTGCCTTTTGTTCAAAGGATTGCAGTTTGCATACTCGACGAAAAGAATCTTCCTTTTATTTGGACAAGATCAGTGAAAACTTCTTGAATTGCCTTTTAAAAATCTTTTTATAAAAAGAACTTGTCAAGCTACCAAGGGAAAAAATCCAGCAGGTAGAGCATGCAACAAAATATAAAGAAGTAAAAAATAACTTCAAAAGCTGCATGTGAAATTTTCAGTCTTTGAGCGTCTTTTTCATTATTTATGTGACAGGAAGTCTCTTTTTTTTTTTTTATTTTTATTTTGGTTCATCTTCCCTCTCTCCTCCTTCTTTCTCCACTGGATCTGTGGGGAAAAAAGATAAAAACTTGTTTCTGAAGAGGAAATTTTTAATTATATTCCTTTTTGAACTCTGCGTAACAGATCGCAGTATAAAACTAAAAAAAATAACAAAATAGAGGGAGGGGTTCCACCTCTTTTGGTTGGAAGATGGGTAGAATTTACTGGTAATCTTGAATCTTGAATGGGTAGAATCTCTGGTAATACATAAGGAATGAAAACACGTTCAAGGCGTTTCTGTAGAAGCCTTTGAAACAGCATTGTGCACAAGTCAGGCTTGCAGTGAGCTGAGACAGGGTTTGGGTCCATCATTCACAAGGCTTTTCCCTGTAACCGCTTCAAGGGACTCAGCGATGCCTTTTTCAGGCAGGTCTGCGGCATCTGTTTCCCTTTTCCTTGGGTCAGTAATGGCCCCGAGCCTTCCCATCACCCACAAGCAGGCTGAGGACACAGTGATAAAAAGGGTGAAATTCCTTTAAGTAGAAAACAAAGGTTCTGAGGTTATTTTAAAATTTATAATGTCTAATTTAGCTATTTTTATTTAAAAACAAACAAAACAACCAAAGATATCAGCAGTTCTGAAATGGAATTGTTTTGTTTCAGTACATGGAGCAAACAGAAACAGTCTTACGAGTCAGTTTGATATTAAACTCCTTCCTGCTGTGGCATATTTTTCTTTGCTGCAGTTCAGGAAATTAAGCCATGCCCAGGGGATGGCTTGAAGAGTTGTAAGGCCACTCTGTGATGTCTGTAATGCTCTGAAGCTGGGTAAATCCGTGTGGTTTGGTGGCAGGAAAAGGTGTGTGCCCTGGGACAGCAAAGAGCCTGGAACAGCTGGGAGGAGCTGCGGTGCTTGAACTCGCTGTCGTTCAGGAATACACTGATAGCAGTAAGAAAGCAGCGTGGTACAGTGGGAATTGTTTCAACCCCAAATGTCCTACCGTTGTGGAGAAGTATTCCAGTGTAGCAGGTAATAATTCACTTAATTGCCTTCCTTGAACAGTAAAATCTGAGGGAATTTCCGTAGCCGAAAAGTTAGAATTTTGTTTTCTTTCAAGAAAATCATGGTTATTCCTTCCCCAGTGTTGTATTTGACAAGACTTGTGGATTCCAGTGTGTAGATACTTAAAATTTCTCTTTCATTTCTAGAAATTGTCTTCTGGCCATGCCTTCTGCTCTGATTCCTGAAGGATTTGTTACTTTTCAGTAATTGGCATGTGGCATAGCTTGGAGCAGCCCCTAGAATAGGTGTAAAAGAAACACTTTTGTTTCCTTGTTCTGTTTGTATCAGGATTAACTGAGTCTGAGGACTGTGTGTGAATTTTTATTTAGGTCTCGCAGTGAAATGCTTGAAGTTTCCTGCTGCCAGGCATCACACTGCATGTGTCTGCTATCGATCACACTGCTGAATGTTGCCTGCTCAGTCACTGTCTTGTGTCTGACATGCACAGAAAGGATTGTCATCGTGTGTGGAGTTATTTTCTTAAGACATTCTTTCAAATTCATTAACGATCCCTTCTTCTTCTTCTTCGTCATACTCTTACATTTCTTGCATCTTCTTTTGTGACTGGAAAATCGATTCCAGCATTTAAGTGCGATGGGAGAACTCGTTGGACAGAGTGAGGGTGGGAGTATCCTTGGAAATGCACTTGAGCAGCGCACTGGTATGTGAGTCACAGACCTCGCTGCTCTGATGATACAAACTGGTGGTAAGCAAAGCACCATTTTTGGTTTGTGAGCTACAGATTCTGTCAGTGGCTGAGTCGTCTGTGCCTTAGTCAGGTGTACCAACTTCTTCCCAAAATACTCAAAATGGGAGATAAGAGAGATGGATTAACATTCCCTTCTCCTTGTTTTCGTTCCAAAGGGTATCATTGCTCATCGTGTCCTATTTCGCCAGGCATCAAATGGTTCAAAAGATGATTTTAATTCATTTCAGTTTTGCTGCTGCACTTTTGACACTTCCTGAGTAATATAGTATGTGACAGGGCTTGAAGTGAAACTTTATTCTATAAATATCCTTCCAGTTTTAGTGAAAGGGCAAACTCCACAGGCAATTGCACTGAAAAGTTTTTGCCTTGTCCCTCACCCTTCTGTCAACCCAACACAGAGCTGAACCGTCCTTGCTTTGCAACATGGGTATCATGGCAGCTTCAGGAGATGAAAATAAATTGTGTGAGGAGCTTCACTTCCACTGTGGGCTGCGTATTTCTTTTGCTTGTGCTGTTTCCACCCTGGGCTTGCACAGCTGGCAGGGAAGTGGGAAACCAGCTTGGCTTTGGTTTTCTCCTTACTGTGTTCTTTGCCTGGTCAATCTCAGTGGTTTCCTCCAGCCCTCTTTGCTCCCTGCAGCCTAAGTCTCATTTCCTTCCTGCATCTGAAATGTGCTTTTCCTCTCTATTCAGCACATCCACCTTCAGCTGCTCCCTTACCTTCGTGAAGCCATTGCCACTTTGTGTTGTTTATTGCTTGTTTGCCAAACAGCTGGAGTCACGCTGAACTGTGAAAGGATTCCTCTTTCCTTACAGTCACAGTCTGCAATGTGTCATGTCTTTGAGACAATTTCATGCTCTAGATCAAGGAATTTCTAATACTGTGTTTCTGTCTGGAATTTTACTGGGAAAAAAAATCTCAAATTCTCACAGATGGCATCTACCAAAACTACCCTTGCCTGGGGCACGAGTGAGTTGTGCATGGAGAGTGGTGCTGCATGGGTCACGATGGATGTAAGCTCTGTCTGGTCAGGTTTTGTTCCTGCTGTGGTTTCCTCTGAGGTATTGGGTGCTGGAGCACTGCAGCCAGCTGCATTTCCAGCAGGCCCAGCGTGCAGAGGATGCTGTGTGGGATTGCAGCAGGCATTTGTATCGGTCAGCAACAAGTGCAGCACGGCCTCTGCCACATCGTGCCCTGGGCAGAGAAGCCATTTGGAAAAATTGTGTGTAAGGAATAACACATTATTCGTTTCCTCAGTCTAGTTAGCCCATGAAAAATCAATATGACTGATGATAGCCTTAAATGTGAAAGAATCTGAACAGAAAGGAAAATACTTCCTTTAAACATAATAAAGCAGAAACCCCTGAGGTTATTTAAAACAACCAGGCAGCTAAAAGGCAGGGCAAAGATGCAGAAAAATCCAGAGCACACAGCTCTTCCCTGGTCTGCAGGACAATGGGTTTCACTTGCTCTTTATTTAATCTGAGAGAAATTAATATTTTTTTTTCTATTTGGTAAATTGCTTTGTGGTCTTTTACCCAAGATGGGAGGGCAGAGAGTGCTCCTGAGGCATGGGGAGATGGGCTGATGGGCTCATGGGTAGCCTGGAGTCAGCCAGCTCTTGGGGCAGCTCTAGGAAAGGCTTCTACGGCCAGCTCGGGGTGTCTGGAGGTCACTGAAGTACATCTGAGAGACGAGCGAGATGCTGTAGGGTGAGTGAGATGCTGTGGGTGAGCGGGCACACAAAAGGACCAGGACTGTTCCTGTGCTCTGCTGGGCTGCTTCTTGGTCGTGAAGTTTGTCCCCCGCTGGAGTTCAGGAGCCTCAAAGGCTCAGGGTCGCTTTCCCCCACCTGCAGGAAGTCAGGAGGCTGTTTCTCCCCGCGTGGAGCTTTGTGTGCGTGCTGGGGCTGCTCTGCAGCCATCTGGAGGTGTCAGCATGCGGTCACTCGCGTGCCAAGCCGTGCTGTGCTGGGCCAGGGACACCCGCGGGCTCCCAGGGAC
>VZTA01024166.1:587174-696926 GCA_013398855.1 Mohoua ochrocephala | reverse complement strand
CCCAGGGACACCTGTGCGGGCACCCAGGGACACCCACGGGCTCCCAGGGACACCTGTGCGGGCACCCAGGGACACCCACGGGCACCCAGGGACACCTGTGCGGGCTCCCAGGGGCACCTGTGCGGGCACCCAGGGACACCTGGGCGGGCTCCCCGGTGTTCGCAGGTGGCACGGGAGGTGTCGATGCTCACCTGCCGTGGGCTGAACGCTTGTGTCAGGCGTGACAGGGCTGCTCCTGCCAGGGACACCCCAGCCCATGCCACTGTCACACCTCTGGGCTTGGCACCTTGTGCCCTTTGGGCAGAGATGGCAGCCACAGCTCCTGAACACATTGTCCCAAGGAAATGGATCCAAACCTGGCAGGGTTTGCTGGAGACCGGAGATCTTGTTCTGTAGGAAGAAATAAGAACCTGCCTTGTTCTCTCTCGTTGTGATTTAAGGGTGGCACTGAGGTTCTAAGCAGACAAACGCTTGCTGAGACTGCACGTGGTGATGGGGGTATGTGACTATGTGGATATTTGGAGCGGTGTCTGTTTCATTTTCACACTTTGATGTGTGTAGCATGAGCAGTGGGCTGTGGGATGGGCCAGAGGAGAAGGGCAATACAAAGCAGCAGGATTTAGAATGCATATTACAGTGCATAAGTAACAAAATGATGCTTCAATCTCTGTAGTAACACAAAATTTACCTTGTGTTTTGGTACAATGTAGGGGGTTTTGTGAGTCTCTTGAGACAGCAGAGCCTTTCTACTAGACGTAAAAAAACTGGAAACTTTATGGAATACAAATTTTATACTACCAGTATACACTAAAGGAATAACTGCTGGGAAAATAATTGTAGGAGGATGTGAAAAAAATCTTAGCTTTAGCATTTCGGTAGTAATTTGGATCAGTCTCTCAAGTGATCTCATAGAACAGTTGGCTTCTGTGTACGTTCACAAATTCTTTGTGGGATTTGACATAACTTCCTAAATTTTCATCATACTCTGCTTAGCAAACTTGTTCCGCTTGTGTTTCTTCACTGGTTGTACCCCAAATAAGGCTTGGTCCTGCAAAGACTGTGGGCTTGAGAGTAAAACTAAGACCACGCAGAGGATTTGATTTGCTTTTATTGCTGGCTGCTCTGGTCATCAGTCGATCCATGCTAATTGTGCCTGTCCTGCTCTCATCGCAAAGAACTGTGTTACATGGGCCACGTTCTGATCTCATCCTCAGTTTGATGAAGAAGGCGCTGCCCTAGAAAATGGGAGGTGTTGGGGAAGAGAAACTTGATCTCCCGCTCTTTGCTGTCACATAAAAAACTGGTAATCTTTGAAAAGTTGCTGTCGCCTTCGTGTGTTTTCGAGTCAATATGTGTGTTTGATGTGGTTTATAGCGAAATCAAAGCTGTCCATGGCCCTGAACACGTTGTCTGGATTGAGCTCCTCAGAGAACTTCAGTGCAGAGGCTTCAGACTGTTTTAGTTCTGAAGGTGCACACCGGTGTGCTCACCCTGCCCAGCAGTGTGGTGGGGCTGGGGCGCAGCTCAGGTGGTTTGAGTTTCAGGCAAGATGCGCTTCTAAATGCTCAAGTGCTTGTAGAGAGCTTGCCCTTATGTTTGCAGTCTGTTTAAAGTGGCTGTGAAACCAGTATGTTGAAAAAGTGCTGTTCAAATGCAGCCTGATAGTTTCTCTTGGAAAAAAACCCAAGTATTTTAATTATATTTAGTATTAGTCCTGCATAGACACAAATGCCAGCATGATTTATATAATTTAGCAGTATATTCCCCTCTGCTGAATTATGTGTAATTGTGTAGACATGGTCACTTTAAATATTTTATGGGCTTGTATAATGTAAGACAGAGTGCAGCCTGTAGGGCCAGCAAGAAATCTTGCTGTGTAACTTTTATTTAATTTTATTTCAGTTGTTTAGTAATTCATTTTAGCTGGATTTGAACATCAGAATGAGCTCATGGTTAGAGGGTAACCTGCTGCTGTGGTTCTTGGATGGACAAGTGATTGAAGAGGAGTCTTGAATAGCCAGCAGAGATGAGCTGTGCACGTGTTGAGGTTGGCAGCTGATGGAAAAACATCTGACCTGTTTGCTGCTTCAGAGACAAGGTGTGTTAAAGGTCTGAACTGGAGAGAAGCTCTGGGACAAGGCAGGGTTATGTCTTCTGGAAAATACAGTGTCACCAGAAGGAGAAGTGTTCCACTGAGGCAGGAAGGGTTCCTTTGGCCACCAGTCCTGCTTGCTGCTGTTTTATCTGTAGTCAGGATTTTGTTTCTGTGCCACGTTCATCTGCGTCCTGTCCTGCTTATGAGACAACACGTGGGGACAAAGGTGCACTTTTGCCCTGGACCCTGGGTGCAGCTGGGCCTGGTGGGTGTTCCTGTAAATGGCAAAATGCTGAGTGTGAAAAGGGAGTAATTCTTCTGTGTGTGGTAGCCGTTGTGCCTTAGATCATTTCCTTGCAGTCAGGAATTCTTAACTGGCCATGGGGCCCGGTTCAGTGAGGTGCTGAATACTTCTGCAATGCAAAATGCATTGAGGATGCCCAGCAGCTTTGCAGGCTGCTGATTTCTGACCAATACAGTACACGACCTGGTTTTCATAGCCGTTTGCCTTGTAAAAAAAAGATCTGCCATCTCTATCAAGAGGGAATATTTGTATTTATTTGCGGGATGAGTATCGCTGAGGTCAGATTTCATCCTTGTCAGGTTTTGCCACTGGTCATGTCATAGGTGGGTTTGAATATGTCTTACTTCCCTGAGATATTTAATAACATAAATAAAGTGGAGTGTCCACAGCAGCTGCTCATTTTTGCCTAATACAGCACAAAATCTGTCACTAGCATGGTTTTCATTTGGAGTTGTCTGGCTGAGGATTTCTGATCTCTTCTGGTTTTATCTGCATAGAAGTTTTTAGTTGCTCAGGTAGATTGCTGGGATCTGAGGCGTAAAGCACCGTGTAAATAAAACAGTTGTCCACCCAAAGAGCCTCTGCTGGAACCGTGTAAAGAGATTATGGTGAGGGTTTTTAGGAAGCTCAGCTGTATCTCGGCTTAAGCTCTATTTTTTCCTTTTTCCTTTTTTTATCTTCTCCCTTTCAGGGCCGTGTGTAACATAGGAGCCTTTTGAGGCTGCTGCAGAACAAGAGCATGTCACCTCGTGTCTGCTCTGTTGACAAAAACATGTTATTGTGGGTGACCACAATGTGACTGAAGAGATCCAGGGCTTTGCATCTTGCTTTGACAAAGCAAGAGAAGATCAAACCCTCCACACTTTCAAAGAAACGAAATACTTTATAGTCTACTTGAGTTGAAAAATTTGTACTCACGGGTCTTTTGGTTATTTGTGACGCCTTTCCTAGAGGGATAAAACTGATCATAATTTGATTCAATTGCAGCCTAATACTTTCTGCTTTACTTGGAGTGAATGTCCAGATTTTGTTATCAGTTGCTTTCATTTCTCTGAAATCATCAAAGCTGCCTCTCAAGAACCGAGATGTAATGGCTCTGAAGAGAGGAACTGTGATTAGGGAAAGGCAGGGACACAGGGGTGCAGAAATGAGCTGCTGCAGATCAGGGTCGTGCTCTGGCCGTGCTGTGTCAGAGCCGCCTCCGCTTCCCGTGTGGCCCCGGACGCGTCACCCTTGGTGCCCAGGGTCCAAGTGGAAAACATCCCTCTGGGGAGGTGCTTTTCTGTCCTCCTCCTGCAGATTCCCCGCTGGCAGCTGCTCTTTGGAGACCTGGGTCTCCATCCTGGCAGGGGAAGGGTGGTAACCCTTTCCCAGCCCTTTGGGTTTCTGCCTAATGCTTGCTCAGAGACATTGTGTGTCTTCAGCACAGCCTGGCAGGTCTCCCTTTGCCCTCCCCTTGCTCACATCCCATCTCTGCAGGCACTGTTAAGTCATTTTGCCTCTGCGTCTTGCCTTGGTCCTCCTGCGAGGCAGCAGAGCTGCTCTCGTGTTGGTGAGGCTGTGTGCGAGTGGTTGAGAGCGGTTTCTTTTCCAGGAAATCCACCTTCCCTTCTCCTCACACAAGCTGCCAAGAGATCACAGCTGCTGGGAAGACTTAAAATCCAAAAAACCTTTTGATAAGTTACATCGGTGGAGGTCCTTTGGATTAGAGCCAAAGAAATGCTGTGTTTTGGTTTGTGGACCGTTGGGAAATATTGGAGACAAAAATGGCAGATTGGGGAACTGCATATAAATACGGGAGATTTTTAGGCAGTTTTCAACTAAGGAAAATAACTTTAGGAAGTTGTGAAGGCTTGAACAACTTGAATGTTTTGCATAGCTAATTTTTTAAATTTGGGGTTGATCTTTAAACAAATCTAATAAACCTCAGAACAGTTGCCATTTGAAAAAGACAAAATATCAAATCTTAATTTCAAATGTCTTTTGTTCATTTTAAGAGGTATTTTTCCTTGAAAAAGTTTGTCTGAAAAATATCACCTACTACTTATGATGCCAGACAGCATATTTTATGAGACATTTGTGTTTTGACAAAGCAAGCTCTGTCATACAATTTGGTTTCACATATTTTTATACCAACATTTAAATGTTGGGCTTGAACTGCTCAGCTGTAAAAAAATATATTTATAATCTCCTTACAGTCATATATTCTTGCATGCTGAAAGAATTGGTTAGAGTAATTTGTAACTCTTCCAGATAATTTTAAATAATACGTGGTTTAGAAGAAAAAAGGAATGGCAAACAGAAGCTCAGAAAGCAGCTTTTCATCTGATCATGTGAAAGGCAACTGCAGAGCTTCCAGCAAAGCTTGCCAGTGACTGAATGTTGCTGATGGAAGGATCCCACACTTGGATTTGAACCCATTGGCCAAACGTGCTGTATAGGTGGCCAAAAGAATGAATTCTCCTTTTAGAGAAGACACCTGTCCCTGCTGTCTCCAGTCCTCTGCTGCTGATTCCTCTTGGCAGCAGAAAGGGATAGAACAAGTGTGCTCTATTTTAAAAAGTATTTTTGTCACGGCAATAGTCTATTCTTACCTTCCAGATGTACCTCTTAAAATATTTTTTCTTACAGTCTCTCCAGGCAGGCTGTGCGTGCATCTCCCACGTGACTCCCAGTGTTTTCATCCTTGGACCAGAATCTGGCTGGGGGCAGAGGGAGTTTTGCTTGAGTAATGGCCAGTAAAAGCTCTGGGTTTTGCTTGGGAGCTCTGTGTGTGCTGCTAGGGAAGGTAGCAGCACCATGGGGCTGTGCTCTTGCGTGATGTTGTGTTGAGAAACGTCACGCACTGGAATTGTTGTTGCACTGAAAGTGCTGGTTGAGATCTGGACAAACAACGTGGCCCCTGAGTGCTTTGTGCTGAAACCTCTCCCTTTTGAAACAGGATTTAGGAAGTTGTGTGCATTTATTTTAGAGACTCTTCTGTGGGGAGTGAGTCCTTTGAGCTGGGCTGTTTGTCTGTGATACAGTAAGTGCTGGCGAGTTTTGTGATTGTTTGATCTGGACTCTTTTCATTACTGTGTTTCAGATAGAAATATTCATTGTTTCAGAAGGAAACTATCCAAGCTTGTTTTAATTCCCTTGTTTGAACAAATCTTTGTGACAATCACCTTACCTCCGAGATGCACAGTGCACGTGAATGCAGCCAAAGCAAATGAAATAATTTATTTGAGCAGATACTCTTAGGGAAACGAGCTGACGTGTTTACATGGGGCTAAAATTTTTTTCATCTCGGAGGCTGGCCAAAGAAGTCAAGACCCCAGCTGGAGCTGAGCAGGGAGGAAGAGCTTGCTGGGGTAGGAAGAGCTTGCTCGCGCTGTTCTTTCTTTTCCAAGCCTAAAGTTAAGATCTTAAATTCCCTCCTTTGCGTGCGTGTGCCAGAAGGAATGTAATTACCAAAGTGAAAAGAACATCGAGTAATGCTGCCTAGGCTGTTGATAGCACCTATTTTAATAGGTGAGAGTTTTTCAATGTGTACACTCCTGTGTATTATACTGGAACGTGTAGTCAAGAATTCAGCCTTTTCCTCATGACTCCTGGTGTGTTGAGTCATCACACAAGCTTCTGTTTGCTCTTTGTTATTCATTTATTTCATTACCTTATTTAAAATGACTTGGAAGAAAGGGTATCAAAAGCCTCTAGCTTTTTTATTCAGTATGTTCTTATTCCCCTAAAAAAAAAATATTTCTATTTACTAAGCAGCAAGCATCCGCACAGTGCCAGAGCCGAGCTGGAAATAGAACAGTGACTTCACTAGCGAGTTTTATAATGGAAAAACTGCAGTTAGCATATATTTTGCAATGCATGTAGAGCAGTGTGAACAGCTTTGCAATGACTGAAACTTCATAATTATATCAACATGAAGAACGAGCCAGTATTTAGATGGGGAGTCAGTTCTTTGTTGCTTTCTTCCTGGAAGTCCCAGGGCCATAAGAATTTAACAATCTGTGAATAAATAACTGCTATTTAGCTCATCAGAGATGGTGTTGCAATTCTTACTGACTCTGAATTTGCTTAAAGCTTCTAGATTTAATAGGAAAACTGCAGTTGCAACTACATAATTGTCTGGATAATTATCATTGCTTGTAATAACATTACTCACAGTTTAATACTCATGGTATAATAGAGCATACTTGATTTTGGGGCAGAGCAGTGACATATAAAAGCACCCTCTTCAGTTAAATTCTAGGAGACGGAAAATTTTTAGAATGTTGGAGGGAGCTATTACATAAGGACAAATATTTACCTAATGTAATCAAACTCCTCTTTAAATCAGAACAATAGTGGGAGTGCAGTTACTATGGTTCTGTATAATTTTGTGCTATATTTGACAAAATTTGGCAGGACTAAAGCCACAGCTGATCATCTGATTTTGAAAGGGAAGAGAAGAATATGTTAGGTTTGCATTCCCAATCTGTCCTCAAGATGATGGCACATGCTCCCTTGCTAGCCCTGAGCAAGGAAACGTAATCCCAATAGATATTTACCAGAAAGCACCTTGGAGCACTGCAGAGCTGCGATGGTGAGTGTGATTGTGCAAGACACTGCCTTTGGCTGCCTGCCCTCCCCATCCCTGCGGAGCTGCTGGTTTCAGAGCCCCCTGCCTCAGCCTCCATCCCTCTGTCCCCCAGCCTGGGGCCAGCCAGGCTCAGCCCAGCCAGGGACCGCCAGTGGCAGCCCCTGCAGCGCTGGGGGACGTCAGGCTCCTGCTCTGCCCCCGACCTGCCCAGCCACAGGGTCCCACTGAGCTGGTCTTGACCTACTTGTGGTCTCCCAAAGTGCTTCTTTCAGCCGAATGAAGCTGATGGTTACCCAGTATTCTGCTGTTATGCCCTGGAAGTACTGCTTTGCTGACCCCCAGCTGGCGCTGGACAAGGTCCTGCTCCCCGGAGGTTTCTGTGATGCAGAATCGTGTCAAGTGATGGACAGATGGAGACATTGAAATAAGGGTGAATTTGTTGGTGTGCTTTTATGGGGGTTTCTATTCATTTGTTGAATTAATCTTTTGCAGTTGGGCTAAATGTGAGTTCTGCTTATTGTTTAGGACTTTGAACATGAGTCTGCAGTAACTGGTGAGAGATAATTATCACAATGACAGTAAATCACCCACCAGCCTGAGCCATCTGATATGGCACAGAGTCTTTGTGTATTTCATGAGTAACCTTTCACAGACCATTTTGTGCTTCAGCACTGCAGAAAATAGAAGTGCGGGAGTGATAACAATGTCTTTCCCTGACAACATGTGATACTCATTTTTCCTGGTCTCTCACCTCTTTCTTTGTCATATCCTGTTCCCACTTGCACTAGAGAAAGGCACAGAAGTAGCTGGCAGTTTGGGGAGTGCCAGGGGTGCTGGAATGGGCATTACAGGGGGAATGGACATCGTTGCTTGTCCAGCTGATGCCCCGATGGACTAAACACTGCAGCTGGCAGACGGGAGGAGGACAAGGGTGTGGTAAAAGGAAGCACTGTATAAGGTGAAGTTGAGATGTGATTATTTTTAACATGTGGCATCAAATTTTGGAAATACTGATCTTTTGCATTTTTACATTGAAAAAAGCGTACCAAATTTACCTCTTATGTAGAAAGATTGGGTATTGTTAATGCAATGAACAGATATGGCATTTATATGTAGCACTTGATGAAACCACAAAAGGTGAATTCCCTTGTTCTTTAAAAGTAGTCATGGCTATAACTGATTTTTTTAAATGCAATTTCAAGTAATCAAGTTTTTTCTCTCATTTTATTGCGGAAGTATTTTAACTTCATTTTTATCTGTATTGAGATTATAAGGAGAAGTAATGACATATTGAGAATATAGCCAATATGAGAATATATGCATTCAGGCACCTAATTTTTAATTGTCCCCGAGAAATTATGTCAATCTTTTTTAAGGAGCAGTGCTGGATGGGTTGGATGGGTTAGGTAGAGGTTAAGACAGTCTTGGGGGTCCAGTTTGGCAGTTTGCAAGCTGAGCAGAAGTTGGGCCATAGAGGCGTTCTGGGGAGAAGCATAAAATACTGTATTTTGGGGTGTGCAGGCCATGTTTTTGTTGTTGCTTTAATTATTCACAGTATGTAGGATGCTTTCCTTTCTGAAAAAGGGAGCTCATTCACACAACAGTCTGAAAATTCATGATTGATCAAACTACACACTGAATTCCGAGCCAGAACCTTCCAGCACTGAGCTCGGCTTGGCAGCAGGCCCTGCTGAAGTTGCTGACCCCTCTGTGTTGTAGCTCTGCCTTTCCATTTGGGAGTCATCACGTTTGCCTGGGTTTCTTGGTGTGGCTGGAATTAGTGCCTGTTTGTGTAGCACTTCAGGGATGTAAAGTATATGATCAAGATGTTGATTTATCTGGTGAGCCAGAGGAGGAGCTGACTCCTGAAAGCACGCTCTGAAGACCAGCAGTTCGGACGTTGCTTTAGAAGACACCGGCCAGCCTTGGCTCTTGGTTCTCTCTTCACCCAGACAAGCTCTGCTGCCTCCAGAGCGTGGGGACTCTGTTTCTCTGTCTGCTTTCTGCTTCCCCTCTGTCCAGCCTGCGAGTTTTATTCTGTGAAGTTTAATTCTGCTTTGCCTTGGGCGAAGCCTTTACGAATGGTTGTAAATAGCATTGCCCCCTCACGTTAGTAGCAGAATGATTTGTGCGGTTTGCAACTATTTAGCCTGACTGAAACAAGCTTCTGGCATCTAATTCCTTGTGCTGGTCATTAAACCCTGTTAATAATGTACTGTGTTAGATGCCATCTGTCTGTTCAGAGACACTCCTGTCTGCTGAGTAATAGCTCACCGTCGGATGCTGGGGTGGGTTTGTGTGTGTATGTTACAGAGGCCTCGTCTGTGCCTTTCTTGAGTCTGGGCTAAGAGAGGAAAGGCTACATCTCATCCCTTCCCTTAGTCCAGAGAAGTTTTGGGAGAGCAAGTGGATTCTCAGTCTGCTACAAGGGAAATAGAGTGTCACTGAACAGGCAGGGGTGGGAGAGAGTGAAATTCATGTCAGTATCTAGAGCAATCTGTGCAAGAAATAAGGTGGAGCATTTTTATCATCAGTTGGGGAAAACCTTAATTCAGAATGGCAGTGGATTCTTTTTAGCTGTTTTTTTTAAGATGAGATTTACGTTTCTGAAGAAGATCCTCTAGAAGATCAAGTTTTAAGCAAGGCTCACCTTAGAGTGAAAGGAAAAGGAGATCAGGCCCATGAGCTGAATCTGCCTCGCAGGGCACAAACCAGGAGGTTGTCAAGGTCATGCTCAGGAGAAAACCATTTCCCTTACTCTGGTCCCACAAAGAAAGCCCTGTTGACAGTCATTTGTTTGTTTGCTTATGGCCTCTGTTAAGCAAAAATTCAGTTTAAATTACTGGAATGGTTGGGTCTGGTTCAGCATTTATAGTTTTTCTTCAGATTTGAAGGTTTCTGAATGTTGTCCAAAACTCCCTCTTTGTAGGGGCTCTTAGGTAACAAAACCCCGAGGCAGGATCTTGTTTGTAAACATAAACTTCACCCTGGACTCCCTCCAGGACTGTTCTCTGTGATTCTTCCTCTCTGTGGAAAGCCGGCTTAAAAAGCAGCCGAGCTTTGATATGAATTCTTCTCAATTGAAGTTTGGGAACCAGTCTGCTCAAGCTGCTAAAAGGAATCAAGGAAATAACTTCATTCAGCTTCTTAATGCCTTTCCCACTGATCTTTCCTAAATGCCATCTTTTCCAGAAGCCTGTATTAGAGATTTCGGGTGAATTTCTCTTCAAAGATAACATTTGTCTTCATATCTAGAAGATATTACTGGCCCAGTCAGAGAGAACCTCTTCCAAAAATGGTACCTAAAATTTTCCAGTGAGATCCAACAAGAAACCAAACTAAGCAAGCAGAAACATTTCATTTTATCTCCCCGTAAAGAATCCATTGGGAGATTTTTATTGAGGGCCTTGTACAATAACTTGTGCAGTAAGTGACAGAGAATGCATCATTTCCCCTGGAAGGCAGGCAAATGGAATAAAAGTTCTATCTCAAAGGCTAGGGCAGCCTGGGTAGCTCATCAGCTGGATAACTCTGTGATAGAGCCAGAGGCAACTTCAGAACTGTCATCTCAGCTGTTATCAGTGGAACTAGCCAAGGAGGTGCCTGCTGAAGTCCTTCCTACAGGGGCATCTGGTTCTTGCAGCAGTTTAATGCAGCCCATCTGTGCTGCCCGTCCTCTTCCAGGGGAGAGGAGGAGTGGAGGAGTCACCTGTTTCTTGGGGCATTAACCCTTCAAAAATTGGATGGGTTTTATAATGCCAGTGGTTGCTTGGCTGGTGATCAGCTCCTGAAGGAAAACGCTTCCACCCAAGTCATGGAAATGAGCTTAAGTGAGTGAAGTGTTTGGATCAGCTTTCAGGAATTTTGCACGTTTGTCCACTTGACGTGCTCAGCAAGCGTGGGTGGATTCCTTGAGCCCAAGGAGAGCAGAGGGACAGTGCAGGCAGCAGTGCCTGATGTGCCCGGTGTGACACGGGGCAGGGATCCTGCAGGGCAGGGGTAGCTCTGTGTCCCCCGAACGGACTGGATGCCTGGACACGAGGTTAAATGCCTTCTCTGAAACATTCATGAGGATTCAGCCGAGCATGTTAGCATGGCTCTTGCAGTGAGTTTGTGTTCCACATTTGGGGCGAGGACAAAGTGCTTGCCCAGGCAGGTGCTGCTCCAGGTCGGGGTGGTACCTCAGCGATGCACCGCAATTCACTTGTGTGTCTGGCCTGGCATAAAAATTTTCTCAGTCTCATCTCTTAATGAATAAGACCCTTTTAAAACAGCATAAATAATTCTTCCAGCCTTTGAAAATATGTTTGAGTAAATTATAATTACAAAAAAAGAGTGAAATTGAAGGAATGAGGTTAATTTCAAGCATGTATTCCATTTACAGGGGGGAGAAAACAAGAACCCTTTAAGCAAGAGAACCATGGTCAGAACCTGAAGTTTTGATGATGATAATTTATCTGTACTGGACAGGAGAGTTGTTCTGTCAGGGACTGAAGTAGTGATGGGGTTTCTGGCAGGTTTGGAGCCTCTCTTCTGAGACTCCTCACCCTCTCCTTGAATGGCTTCTCCCTTCTTTGGCAGAG
Organism: Mohoua ochrocephala; assembly: GCA_013398855.1. Taxonomy (NCBI): domain Eukaryota; kingdom Metazoa; phylum Chordata; class Aves; order Passeriformes; family Acanthizidae; genus Mohoua; species Mohoua ochrocephala. Next base: position 685,368 of record VZTA01024166.1, on the reverse strand, counting down.
AGAGCTCAGAGTCTCCTGCATGTGGAGTAGCAAGGCAGTACAAGTGGGGCTGCTGGGTGTCTCCTCTTGAAATGGAGAAGGAGTGGTTTACAACTGCTGTTCCACCACTGTTTTGAATTTCTTTTTGCCTGGGTTTTGGTTTGGGTTGTATTTTTACAAGCGATGTTTTTGAAGCGTGTTCCTATCTTAAGACGTGGTTGAAATTTGCAAAACAACTTCATAGGAGAAATGAAGTAATAGAGGGATGGATAGCTGGACAGTGAGAGTGTCTAATCTCTTTTTCACAGGAAACAAGGTTAAAAAAGAAAAAGCTGGTACTTTTTCTGGGAGCTGTGTACTGGCTCCTTGGACAGATGTCTGCATTCTTGGATTAGTCAGGATAAACCCCCAGATAATATACAGGAAGAGCAGCGAGTTGTGAAATGCAAAATTTTTCTGCAACAGGCCAATTAGTGTTTTGCTTCTGCATTATTTATAGAAGCTCAGTTGAACTTGATGGATAAATATTCTTTCTGTGAAGCCATGCTTGTGCCTGTGCAGTACCCCTGTTGCATATTGTGAAGGTCAAATTTAAAACCCGCTCTTTAATGAACTCTCTGCTGCGTGTTCTCTGCTCTGCTGTCACGTATGTGTATTCATTGTATCGACTGGCTTCTTTACCACATCCATCGCTTGCCTTTCTGTGTATGAAATTATGTTTAATGAGTTTTAGACCAATATCCTGCCTGCAGATAACTGGGTTTAAAAATAGACTGGCTCAGCTGTGTAAAGATGAGATACCTGAGATCATCCGTATGGCACAATTGGGATTGCTCTAAGTGATGGGACAGTGCCAGTGTAGCCTCAGCTCTGAATCAGAGGAGTGTGCTCAGGGGCTTTAAATTAAGGAGGGCAAACCAGTTTTAACTTTGTTAGGCTTGCCAGTTACAGGTTTATGGTGTGGTTTTCCCCCCTCTCACCACAGAGATGTGTCTGTCCAAGAGCTCTGTGGACCCCTTCACTGCATCTTGGTGTCTCCTGTACCCAAATCCACCCTTGTGGTGTCTCCTGTACCCAAATCCACCCTTGTGGTGTCTCAGGGAGGCTTCAGGCACGTTGCCAGCTTTTGGTTTTGTGCTGCTTGGAGAGCTGGGTGGGACGGCTTGCCTGAGGTCACCCCAAGGAGTCTTGTGGCACTCAGGGCTGTGGCTGTGGCTCTGAGTCACAGTCCAGTGCCATCACCACGTGGCCTCTCGGGTGCGCATGGCTCATCTCTCCACAGCTTTTATCTGACAGGGAGAACAGGCTTCAGAATGGTTTTGATGTATTTATTTCTGCTGCCTGTCTTTTCCTTCTGTAGGACTTCTGTTTCTATGCTGATTCTTGAGTTGTTAATGAAGTTAAGAAGCAGTGAGTAATTGGGATGCAGGATGGGAATGATTAGCATTCTTCTTTAACAAAAGCTTGAGTGAAAATGTTACTTGAAGCTCATTTCCACAGTATTGTTATGCAAAACAATGGAAAGAGCCTGTCAGCTTCTGATTTTGGGATGGGGAAGAGTTGTTTTTAGTTTGTCTTCCAGTAGGATAAATCCAGCCCCAGATGTCTAGGTTGAAGTCTAACCTTTGATCCAAGACACGATCACAAAAGCCTTGGAATCTAAGATGTATTGTGAGAGTTTCCTTCCCCAGGAGCCTTTCTCTTGTTTTTTCTTTTTGTATTACAGACGCTCGTTTGTGGGCAAATCTTATAAACATGGCATCTGCTGCCAGTGATTTTGGAAACTGCTGCTTTTTGTCAAGGGCTTCTTTTTGCAAATTGCTCAAATTAATTTCCCTGCACTTCTCAGTATCTCTTTCAAGATGTTCTAGCTACTCCACGTGAAAGGCAGGCTCTTGCTGTCAGCCTGATACACCTGAGGGTGCTGCCTGCTGTCCTCTGACCGCCGGGCAGGAAGTCTAAGATATTTTTTCTCCAGAATCTCTGAAGTCGGTGTCCGCACCGTAGGGAGGAAATAGAAAGCGTGTGACTCTCACTGAATGGTAGGCTGACAGAGCAGACCTCGTTTCTTGTAAGTGTCATCCAGACTCAGCTTTGGTATTGGTTGGAGATGAGCACCGAGACTGTGATCTACAACAGGATACTTGTCAGGCAGGTCTGCTTCAGTTTTAGTACAGACTCATTTATTTTATGCTACTCTGGAAGAAGAAACCTGTCTTCATGATTGTTTTAAGAAGGGGGGAGACTCAGATTGCTGGGATGCTGGGTGTACATTTGCCTTGTCCTTAGACTTTTTCCCGAGTAGCCACCATTGACAACGTCAAGAGACTAAATTGGGGGGTTGGTGAGTTTTTCATTTAGCCAATGTTTGTTCTTATGTTAAATTTGCCTTTTGTTTGTGATCACAAAATTTTATAATAAGGAAGTTGATAGGAATTTCTTCAACTTCTTGGAAATCTCTAACCTGGAATGAAATATTCCTTGCAGTTGTGCTGTGGAGTTGCTGGATATCCCCTGTGGGTAATGCAGCATTAACACACCGACGTGCCCGGCAAACAAAAGGAGAGAATTGGAACAGAATCTAAATACATGTGTATTTGCTGTTACAGCAGGTTTTTTTTAATAAATGCTTCTGGCCAGACTGCAATACCCTATAGCAGATTCTCGCCAGCCATGGAGTGTCTGTCTGCATGCAAGCTCATCTGGAGCGGTGCCCAAAAAGACCTGGAGCCTGGGAGCTGTGCTGCACTGAAGAGCAGGAGCTGCTTTCTGAGACTCAGACAGGGCTCAGGAGCTGGGGGTGGGCTGGGCAGATTTTGGACTCATAAAGGCAGCCAGACCGTGTGGGTTGCCCCCAAACAGAACTCGTAGCATCTCCTAAATCCCGTGCCGTGGCCTGGCAGGCAGAGCTGCGTGGTGAGGGCAGGGGGCACTTGGGGAAGCTGCACGTGTGTGTTTCCTCCTGCATTTTGCTTGCTTCGTTTCTCCGCCATAAGCAGAGGTTGAGTGAGTGGTGATTGAGCATTTTGGGTTTTGTGGAGCCCAGGAGTATGATCCTTTGCCCACCTCGGGATCTTCCAGCTGAGTTGGTCGAGCAGCATCTGCTGCTTCTGGGCGGGGAGTAGATGCTGAAGAAGACGCAAGTCTTGGGCTGAGAGATATTTGGGAGTGATTTCCTCTCTTCCCCATTTCTCCTCTCTTAGTACTGCCCAAAGGCAGCAGTGGTGGCATGTGGGTGTGGATCAGCTCCAGCGTGCCTTTGGCTGTGCTTGTCCTGGCAGCCGATGGCTGGTGGGTCTCCTTCAGCCTCCTCTGGAGTTCAGCTTGGCAAGAGCTTTCTGTGAAAGCAAACCTGGATTTTTTTTCACCTTCCTGGCTTATTGGAGGGCAGATTTGTAGCTGCCATGGGCTCCGAGTTCCATAGATACTCTGTTCCTTAGTACTCGCTGACTGAGGTAACCCCATTTCAGTAGATTTAATTTGAGACTGGTATTTGTGAATTATATAATGATGCTGTAATGAGAGTTGAGGGCTCATGTGTTCCTTTTGTAGCATCACAGCACCAGGATTTCATGGAATGGAGAGAGAACTTGGCACCCAGATTAAAAATAATTATACTTGCAAATTTCATTAACTCCTCGAAAAATGCTTTTGCCTGGAAGCTCTGCTCTCCTTCCTCCCACCACATTTCTGTCAAAGCCTCCCAGCTGAGCAGATTTGAGCCAGGTCAGGGAAGTATGAGAGGGGGGTCCGATTTATTAATTTTTTTTTCTCTAACTGTAGTGTGAGCACTGTGAAAAACTTCCTGACTCACCAGCAGTGCTCTTAACTGTTTGGCAGGTGATGCTGTGCTGGTTTATTCTTTCTGATACTGCTGGTTTAGAATCAAACCAACACCCGCATCTGGAAGTGAAATAATCTTTGTCTGAACTGCTTCAGGGTCTCTTGAATGCCCTGGCACTTTGAGGGGACCGTGGTGGTGTGGCAGTGTTTCCCAGCAGCTTTCCATGAGCATTGCGGGTTTACAGGAAGGCATTCCCAGAGGAGAGCAGTGGCCCTGCTTGAATTGCCAGGCATCCAATGCTTGCAGGCAGAGGCAGCCGGTTCCTGTGCCTGTTCTCAGCTGGCTTTTCTGTCGAGAGGATGTGTGCTGGTTTAAGGTTTTTTCCTCAGAATCAGTTTAGAAAAGGTGGAACTTGTTAGACAAACACAGGTAGGACCTAGAAAAGCAGAACTCTCGTGCTGATGATAGCGGGAAGGTAGAACTGAGCTGGGCTCCGGGAAATGTCCTCGTCCTTACAACTGTTCTGGGAACACTGGTGGTACAGCTGGGCTTGTGTAATTGAAGGAGAGAGAGGGGCTGTTGCTGATGCCATAAGTATAAATAGAAATAAATATTACCCTTAGATTTATTATAAATACGAGCTGTTTATTCTCTGGGAAATACTTCCCTCTGGGGTTTTTTTATTAGACTGTTGGAGAAGTTGCCCCGTAGCCTTCACACAAAAGTCAGAATTCAATAATGAAGTAATAACACGGTTTCACAGGGAAAATAATTTTTTACCAACTGTACTATCCTGAAGATAAAGACATCCTGACGTATAAGTACCATGAAGGCAGGCACAGAAAACCGTACTGGGCAATTTTTATCTAGCATGTAACTGAAGAGATACAATTTAGATATCCTTGGCATAATAAAGTAAACCCCAAAGCATCTCAAGATCATATTATTATTGAGGAAGGAAAAGATGCAGGAGATAGTCCAAAAGCTAAATTCTGTTTTCCGTTGACAGGAGTAAGTCTTACACTTTGTGTGAGAAGGGACCACACAAAGCAGACCGATACCTCCTGTGTGTAAGAGATTAAAAAAACCTTCCTGGGGATATAAAAGATTTATAAAAAAGCCCAAACCTTCAACCCACTCAACTGCCTTTGCTTTTGAGCTTGAAAAGGTGTCAAAACTACTATGGCAGCACATGAATATAATTCTCTTCCTGAAGCAATTTTGGCCACTCCAGGATAGAAAGGTGAAATGGGAGGCGATGTTTGCCTTGCTACCCCCAGCCTGCTCCATCCAGCCCAGTCTACACCATAGGGGGATGTCAAGATATTTCCCTTAATTTTGTGGACTTCTGTAATTTGCAGTAATTAAAGTCCTGGGCATCTTTTTATCACTGGGTTCCATTTTCCGTCTGATGCTTGTTCTGTGGTGCTGCTGAAAGTCTGAGTCCTGCTCAGGAGGAGCAGCCTGAAAAAGAAGCCAGTTCTGTAACAATGTGTATTTCACAGCTTTACATGTGAAATAGGTTAACTTTAAATGAAGGAAATAGAGAACACCATTTGTACAGCTGATAGATCCTCAGATACTATACATTTTTAATATTTCAAATCCAAATATTTTGTGACTTAATGATGTCCTCCTCAAGTTCTCATTTTATGGTGAATGTGTGCAATTATCCTTGCTAAGTGCTTCGTTCTCCACTGAAATTTTGCAATTTTTATTTCCATTCTCATTTATTAGTGCTTCCTCTCCTTCTACGCCCAGAGTACATTGTTCCTGAGGTATTTTATTTGAAGCAGAGCGCAGTTTAGGTTCCACTCTGTGAAATGAATTTAAAGAGAGACTGACTGTTAAAATTGTGGAAGAAGTTCCCTGTAGTGAGGCATGGGAGTTGTGTGTGGCAGAGAACTGGAACCAGACATGTGGCTGTCTGATGCAGTGAAGGGAGCGCTGGCATGTGTGTAGCATTTCCTGGAATATTTCGTGTGTTGTGTTTGATCAACCTCCCTCAGTACCCATACTGAGCAAAACCTGCATCCTAGATTTCTCTGCTGAGGAGATATTTGTCTTGGGAATTGACTTGCAGCTGATTTGATGGTAAAGGTCCATGCCACGCTCTTGTTTCAGCTCCTCTTTTGGCTACATGTCAGTAACAGCAAGGGATTTCTTTTTTTTTCTGGAAGAAAATTTCCGCTTCATACAATTGATACTGTATTTTATAGTAGCTCATCTTTGTCTCTTTCATTTTTAAAAGAGTTTCCAAATGTTTTTCTGTGCTGATTGGATTTAATTTTTAACTTGGCATTAGAACTGCTAATAATGACAGTTCTTTGTAGGATAATTTTAATTTTTAATATTGCAGTTATTTTTAACAGGGAGACATGTAGCAGATTTCATCTTTCATCTATATATAGGCTCTTTGTGAGGGAGAAGCTTCTCAGCAAACCTTGATTCTTCATTATTTTAGCAGAGTTAAAGGAAGCAACACCTGTAAAGCTGCTTACTGTCAGAGCCCACATGATGTCTTCCTTATTTAGCCAGTCAAACATTGTCTCCTGAGCCGTGACTGAAGTCAGTTAAGCACATAAACCATCCTCCTGACCTGACTGGGCCGTGCTAAGGATCGTGACAAGGCTGGGTCTTCAGCTGTGGGGCAGCCCCCGTCCCACGGCTCTGAGCTCAGGGTCCCCTGTGGCAGCTGAGCCTGGGTCGCTGCAAGACTGAGAGTCCCTCGCGGTCTTGGCTGTCACCATGTTTTAGCCTCCGGGAGCTTGATGAAATTCAACAACTGGGTGTGTTAGTCAAAGATCCACAGACCTTTAACAAAGCCAAGAAAAGCCCCCAAACCAACCTACAGTGCTTGGAAAATTTTGGGGAAAACACTTCTGAGGCTTCAGCATTTGGTCCCAGAGCACTTCTTTGTCATTTCTAATGTCTCTTGCCTTGGTCCTGCAGGTAAGCAAGCTCTGTTTTATCACAGAGCCAGGCCTGGGTGCTGCTGTCCCTTAAGCAGTGTGATAGAAGCAATCACAAAGGGAGGAGAGTGAGAGGAAGCAGTTCTTGGAAGCAGGAATTGCAGAGGGCAGCGATGCTCGTCTGGGAGGGGGAGGCACAAAGGCACAGTCAGGTTTGTGTCTCCGCTGTGAATCGGGGTGCAGCGGTGACCCGAGGCTCTCGCGCTCCGCGTCTCGGAGGGATTCCCACTCTCACGAGAATTTGCTCCTTTTAATTCAGTACCGAATTTCATAGAATCCTGTCCGGAGTCTCATCAGCCCGCTGTCCTGTGGCCGTGGCCCACAGCCAGTCCTGCCTGCTGTTTTATTTCTTTGCCCATTTTTGTTCTCCCTGAAACATGGAGAATGATTTCTGCTGCTTTGCCTTCCCAGGCTCCTTGTGAGCATGTTCTCCCAACACACCTCCCGAAGGACACGTGCGATTTGAGCTTCTCTTTCTGAGGCTTTTCTGAGAAGCTTCCTCACGTTTTAGTGCAGAACTTCCTGCTCAGGGGTAGCAGTTTTCAGTGCTGATCTCTTCAAGTTCCCCTCTCCACCCTTCCACTTCCACGTACGCTTTGTGTCACAACTATCGCTCTTGTAAAACGCTTTTCTCTGGCTCTTTGAGGCGAGGCTTTGATTGTTCCTCTACTGTTTTTAAACAGTTGCGCATATTTGTGGTGGTTTTGTGCATGATGTAAGTACCTGTCAAAGAAATCACTTTGCTGAGCAGCAAACTACCCACTCATCTTCCGTACACTGAAAGTAGGAACAAATCATCTCGTTTCTAAGAAAGAATTGGCAAAGTTTGGAAATGCGTCGGAAAAATATTGCGGTTGTAGCTGTACTTGCCACGCTGAAAAGAAAATTGCGCTGCTCTCAGAAATACAGCCCAGCCTTGTTCTTGTAACAGTCGTGTTTACAACCTGCTTTAGCTTGAAGGATTTGTTGACTGTTTTTTGATTTGGAGCTATTACAGCCACAAATTGGTGGTGATGTCACGAGCAGTTTAAAGTGCCTCTTTCCAATCCGGTACCATCCCTATAATAAAACTGACATTAAACATTAATGTGTGTGCTTCACTGATGAGCAGAGAGAGATGTACCAGTGTATTACGTTTTAATTCCTGATTAAGACTTTAAGAGGATGTCTTGTTCTATTATCTATGCAAATTGGCGGCAATGATGGCAGTAAATCAGAAAAGAAGGACTTAAAATAAACCGCATCAATCGACTTGATGCACGATTGATTTCTCATGCTCATCAAATCCCTGGATGCTTTGTGGTTTTTCTTTCTGTGACAGGATTACTTCCCTTGATCTATGCTTCTGAGTGGTCTGGATTTTTTTTTTCCCCCTAAAGTTTTGGGTGTGCTCGGTGAAGTTTGTAATTAGGGGGGGATATGCTGATCGAGGCAAACAGATGGGCCCATCCAGAATTAGTTTTTAAAGATCAACAAGGGGTTTGGGTTTGGTTTGGTTTGGTTTGTTTTTGTTGGCTTGTTGGTTTTTGGTTTTTTCTTCTGTGGTGTTAGTTTGGCTTTGGTTTTTGCTGGTTTATTTTAGTTCATTTTGTAGGAAGTGGTGTCACCTCTGAAACATTCCCTGCAATGTTCTGCCTTCTTTTGTTAGTTGAACCACTTGGTCTGGAATAAAATATGGATTGTTAAAATTAAATTAATGTTGAAAGTAGTGACATCAGAGTGATGTTCCATCTTAGGTTCTTAAGAAGAGAGATGACTGTTCTTCTAGAATGTGTTTTTTTCTTCTCTGAGGTACTAGATCATTTTGTGGAATATCACGAAGTGTTTTGTAGTGACAGCAGAACTTGATATTCACTAATACGTTAATGACATTGAAAAGAATATATTAAGTGTAGAGACACATTTGTCTGCCATTAATATTACTGGGAGCAGAATTAGGTTCATAATTCATAATATGGATTGACGTCCTCATAATATATAAATAATAAAAGAGCTGTTAATATATTTCAAGTGAGTAAATGTTGATAATACCCAGCGCTAACTCACCATGTCATTGCTGCTCATATTTTATCTTGAGAAGAAACTTGCATGAGCTTTTGAGGCGTCTGAGATCAATTGATACACACTGGCTGTTGCTGTTCTTTTAACCCCAGCCAGCAACTGAGCCTCGCTCCCTGCCATGGGATGAGGAACAGAATCAGGAGGGTAAAAGTGAGAAAAGTTCGAGGTTGAGATAAAGGCAGGTCAATAGGTAAAGCAAAAGCCACGTGTGCAAGCAAAGAAAAGCAAGGAAGTCATTCCCCAGTTCCCCTGGGCGGGCAGGTGTTCAGCCATCCCCAGGAGAGCAGGGCTCCCACCGCAGGTAACAGTGGCTCGGTACATGCTGACCACGAGGCCACGTTGGGACATCCCTTGGGTCACTCGGGGTCAGCTGTCCTGGCCGTGTCCCCTCCCAGCTCCTTGGGCACCCCCAGCCCACTCCCGTGGGGTGAGGAGCAGAAAAGGCCTTGGCTCTGTGTGAGCGCTGCTCAGTGACAACGAAAACATCCCTGAATTATCAGCGCTGTTCCCAGCACAAGCCCAAAGCCCAGCCCTGTCCCAGCTACTGTGCAGAAAATTAACTCTATCCCAGCCCAAGCCAGCACAGCTGTACGTGTGGGAATTCAGCCCAGAGCCAACACAATCAGTGTGATTTTGCTTATGCCTTCTTTAGTCCTGTGGTGAGAGAAGTCGCGGTTCCAGCGGCTGAGTGTCTGTGCTGGTGGAACATTGCTGCTGGTGCGTGGTAACTCCTGAGCCACGTGACTGAGCCCTTGCCCAGTATTTGCAAAACCAGATGCTTAGTCCCTCGGGTTTCCTGCCTTTGTCCACGTTTCTGCTGAGTCCATGAGAGCTCTGCAGAGTTCACCCGCGTGTGAGGTTGGGATGAGTCTGGATAGCGTTCATCCATAGTAATTTCCCCTGAAGCCTTTACCCGAGGATTTGTCTGAATAATTTTCAGTCATATGGTGTCTCTGATCTTTTCACATAATGAATTCCATTTTTGATCTACTGAAATTTTGCTCAATTTCATAGGGTTCTCTGTAGGATTAAAGATAAACTCATTGAGATAAGAGTTGCGATGTAAGAAGCTCACTGTTCTAACTCCATTCGCTGGGATTGACTGCATTTTTTGCGTTACATCTTTCCAACTTACCAGAGGCAAAGAAGGAGTTTGTTTTACTGGACTGGCGAGAGAGCCCAGTAAATATTTTGGCATGTTGTACGTGGGTGCAGTAAATAATTGTGCCTGGTAACGGGGAGAAAAGAACAATGGGGTTACAGTGGATGAAAGGAGGGAGAATGGAGAAAAGGGGAATGGGACACCAGAGCAGTTGGTGAGATAACGAGGTTATATGGAGCAGTTGATGTGTCTCTGGAATATTAATGATGGACTGAGTTGCACCAGCATGTTATGGAGCTTCCATGAGTGAGCGCCCGAGCTTTGTAACTCATTTTTTGTATTTGACAAGTAATGAGAGGGTAGAAGTGTGCTCATGTGAGTGAGTCAGGGGACTTAAGGGGGGGAGAGAAGGAAAAGGAATGGAGTCATTCTGAACAGTGTGTGTGTAAAGAAGCTGTTGGGGCTGTGTCAGACCGTTACAGCCAGCAGTGACGGTGTGCTCTGCTAGCTCCTGCAGTAACTAAAAGAAGTCTGTGCTGGGAGCGGTAAGGGTATGTGTGAATCCTCTCATAGATGTGCTTTGTGTGCCCTGCTTGTGAAATATTTACTCCAAAACTGTAGCTGCTAAGTCCAGCAGAACAGTTCATTCCAGACCTGGTGGACGTGAGCTGTGCTGCTGCACAATCCAGGTGAGAGCTTCCCAGTGGTGGAAAGATGCTTTCAATCCTGAGTTGCTACTAAAATTAAGTTTCTTGTTGCCTTCGGTGCATGTAGGATTATGGCTTCAGTGCCACAGGGGTATGAGGTTAAATGAAATGCTCTGCATTTGGTGGTGCTCTTCAGAAAGGAGCACAGATTCCTTTTCGGCATCCATAGCAATTAAAAAGAATTTAAGTCATGGAAGCTCAAATTGGTTCTTTAATTTCATTTAAAGCGTTTCTTAAAGTGATTTTAGTATTGAAAGTTATTGGACTGTAAAAGAGACCAACTGCTTTAGTTGACTTCTCGGAAGTAATTACACACCACATGCTGTGCTTCCATAAAACTGGGTCTGTTCTCTGAGCGCAAGGTGGGCAACTACCAGGTGCAGTGGAAGTTTAATTGCTGAATATGCAGAAAGTCTGCAATGAGCTTTTAAATTTTTACAAGCAATTGACTGACCTGAAGTAATGAAATCTTAACAAACAGCAATTTCACAGATTAGGGGAGAGATTTTCATTTCAGTGCTCTTGGTGCGGGAATCAAGGGATGTGTGAGGTGTTTTGTTTTGTTAAAGGCTAGAACATTTATTTTGGTAAACCAATGGAAAGCCTGCTTTAAACATAAACCAGCAGCAGAGGGGTCGTTTTGGTGAAGGAAGATGTTCTGTTGGTTCATACATCCTGCTCGTTTCACTTGCACGAGTATTCCCAGTGACACGAGGAGAACTTTTTTCTGTAAAGGTGTTAGAGTTTGGGCCTTTCCACAGACTCCCAGAACATGGGAATGCCGTTGCCTGTCAGTTTAAGGAAAAATGCCCTTTTTTTGTCAGCTGAGTTTGAAAGGAAGCCTTATAACCTTAACTAATTTCCATGGGAAGCAATTTTACGTTGGGGTAGAACTGAACCTGAGGGTTACATTTTGTTCCTGCTCTGAGGTATCATGAAATTCAAATGGAGGAAAGGCAACAGGATTGCATTGTTAAAAAACAGCGAGTCCGTCTTCTGAGCCAAATAGAAAGATGTCACATTTTCACAGGTCTTCTCCTGCAAGGTGACTCCTGGCTTTGGTGTCCCCTCCCAGACCTGCTGCTGGGGCAGGGGGCTCACAGAGGTCGCTGCCAGGTGGGTTTGAGCTGGCTGTGCTGCTGGCCTCCAGCCTCTTTCTTGTGCTTCTCGTGTGGCAAAACCAAGGTGATGTCTTTGTCTTCCCAGAAATGCAACACGACAGTCAGAAATGGGCTCGTTCTCATGAGAACTTTCTTGCCAATAGTGAGAGTTTTAGGAAGGGCTGTAAAGACAAGGAGAAAACATAGAAATGTGCCCACTAAGCAGAATTCCTGAATCTTTTAATCTGCCACTTCGCTGCTCTACCCTGTCATTGTCTCTTAATACTTTCCATTTTGACTTTAAATGAAACTTTAGCATAGAGCTGAATACATAATTGCATTTATTTTTCTGGCTCTGTGCTTGATCTAAAATAGCACATAAAAACAAAATAGATATGCTCTGAAACGAAAAGAAAATTTGTCAGCATGTCTCACTGACAAGAATATATATTTTTTAATTCAAACCAAAAATAAAAATAAAAAACCTTTGAAGCATCTTTATCTTCTTGAAATGAGTTAATTGCTAGAGAATCATGATTCATAAAACAAGAACACATCTGGGACATAGCACTTTTTCCCAGTGGTTCCTGGATGAGCTGATGAACCTCGGATTGTGGATTTGAACTCATTTCCCTTTTCAGCCTGAGGGAATTTAAATGCCTTTCTCCTGCATCCCTGGAAAGTATCTGGCGGCTCAGCGCTGGAGTCGGTGTGGGCTCAGCCGATTACTCACGGAAATAAAGCAGTGTCCGTGGAGAGATGGGAACTGCCCCTCTGGCTTCCCGCAGCTCAGGGCAGCCGTGGTGGCACCGTCCTGGGCAGGGAGTGCCGTGGGCTCAGAGCTCGGGGGCAGGCAGGAGGCTGTGGTGCTGCTGACCCCACTGCTCTTCTGTCAGCCTGGCTGAACCCCTCTCCTCTGCCACCTAGACCCCCTTGGCAGATTTAAACCAAATCATGGCTTGCCCAGAGCAGCTTTCTAGGCAAGCATTGTGGTAAGCAGACTTCGTTCCATGCTGGAGTGTGTTCTGCCAGCGGGAAGATGTGTCTTGCCCGGCACATTAGGATGCAGTGAATCTCAGAGGAGCTGTTTTATCTCAGTCAATGCAGTAGGACCTCCACTTGGTTTGGTGTTTCCCAGCTGACCACCTGGGCTGTACCTGCCTCTTGCTTCCCCTCCTGCAGCACCGCTGGGGCTGGGGCGCTCGCAGCCCTCCTGAGACAGGGGTGTTGGTGTGAGGGGGCTTTGGGGGAAACAGGCAATTCACGTGGAATTATCCTTTTGAATGCTGCCGGGCACAGGCTGTGAGCTGCCATGGATCTTGACGGATGCCTCGCTATCAGTGCCACTGCTGGAGGGAGTACAAGCAGTCACTGGTATTTAATGATACCCGGGAAGTTACCCCTTTTCCTGCCAGGGCAAGCCCTCTGGGCAGTTCCACAGAGGATTCTGTGGTCCCATGGACGTGGAGGTTTAAGCCTGGCCCCCTTGCAGGGAGCTGTGCCGTGTTACCCAGCGTGCTCGCATCTCAGGGCTTTTCAGGAATGTTCAGGTGAAAATTCAGCCTGTTATAGACACTAAAAAAATACCCCCTAGCAAACAGTGAAGACTTATTTGTATTTGTATTGCTTTATTCTGAGATCTACTCTTTTTTCTTCAGAGAGAAACTCCATTATTTTAACTCTTATCTAGCATTTTCTATATAGTTCGTTAATTCATTAATAAAGCCTAATTTATATACAGTGATAATAGCTTGCAGGCTTGCTTTCTTCTCTTTCATTTTCACTGAACGATAAAGCTGGATGTTTTTATGTTGCCTTAGCTAAATCCTCTCTAATCAATATATCCTGCAAATCACCTGACTAATTTTATCTGGGAGTCATTTGAGGAGGATAAACTGCAAAGCCTGTGCTTTGAGATGAACCATCCAGTGAGTAATATTTCAAACAAGCAAATGGATTAGAGCTTTTCACGTACTTTGCTGCTTATTTATTTAAAGTGCTACTTCCTACTGCAGGTTTTCTCCAAACCTTTTTTGTTCTTTCACTTCTGAAGATCCGCCTGTGTGATATCATTACGTCACCTGCTGGGTTTTGCTGTGTGTTTAGAGTTTTATATTCGAAGCCCATAGGTCAGGTACGTGCCTCTCCCAAGCCCTGTGTGCTGGCAGAGCAGCAGTGGACAGGGATTTTGCTCTTGGAGACCCTGCAGCTTATGGAGAAGTGTTTCAGCATCCTCGAGGCTTGCATGAATCCTGGCACTTGGTGGTTGATGGTTGCTGCTGCCACTCCATAGGCAAGTCAGAAATTGTCTTGCTGAGTTTGCCTGAGAGCATTTTGCTCCTTTTCAATTTCCTAAAGCGCTTAGTGGGGCAGGGATTCATATAACTCTTCCCTTGAGCTCTCTGGGGATATTCAGAAGCTGTGAAACTCTCTCCATTCAATCAAGGTGATCACTTTCTAACAAACCTCTGAGCTGCTTCTGCTTAAACATAAAGTGGTGGCAACTGTGTGAAAATCAGCCTAAGTGCTGATGCCCCCAAATTTCTCTTTGCTTTTCGTTGGCTGTGGGCCAAGAAGGCAGGAATTAACTCTGTGGCTGTTCTTTCATTATGTGTGACAAAGAACTCAATTTATTGTTAAGCTGGTATGGGAATTTCCTGAGGTTAGATGTAGGAAGTTGAGAGCAAAGCAATCTTGTACAACTCAATCAAGAATTCATTCAGACTCCGGAGCTGTGATTTTGGTGTATGTTACTGCTTGGGAGAGGCGAGCTTTAGATTAAGGAAAATAAATCTTGAAACGTTATGTGTTAGAAGTGAAGCGCACAGGGGGTTTCTTGTCTTTGTCAGCATTCAGTTGCTCACTGGAAATGTGAAAACTTGGGGAAAAATGCTTCTATATTGAGTGTACAAATGGTGTGGGGTATGACCTGAATCTCTAAGAGGGGTGAGAAGCACTACCCTGCCCTGGGTCCTGAGCTTCACTTCCACATCTGCGGAGTGAAGGTGTCTTCCCTTGCTGGACATGGGTAGAAGACTCCTGCTAGGCTGATTATCATGGGCTGGTGGAATGTGGTTTTAGCTCCCTGTGTGCATGTTTGGATATATGGTACAAAGATCCTGCAATCCTGCTGTGTGTGGTGGTTGCCAAAGTGAGGTGTTCCTGTGGTGGTAAATACCCTCCTGGTCAGTGCTCACTGGACCCTACATTCCAGCTGAGTTGCCGAGAGAAGGTGAATATAATGGTAATTTAGTGACAGAGAAGTTTATTTTTAAGACAGAAGAAGCACTTGGGATTGCCTAAAACATTTTTTGATGCAAGAAAAGAAAACCCCAGCTGAGGTTTCAGCACTGGGGCACAAGAAAAGCCTGCGAGAGATTCTGTTGTTCTCTGTGCAGGAGTTGCTCTCTATGGGCAGATTCAAGGTGATGACCAGACTTGCCCAGCTCATGTAATCAGTCTCGTAGAAGGGATTATTGTTTTGATGCTTGTATCTGTGGTTGGATGCTGCTGCTGCTCTGTGTGCTTCTGCCTTTATCTGTTCATTTCTAAAATTGCCTGGTTGTGATGTTGTAGGAGTTTTGTAGCTTTCTCTAAGTCTACAAAGATTTTAGATTCATGCTAAAAGGTTTAACAACAATTTTCAGAGTGTCTCACCATCTTCATGCTGTTACATGTCCGCTTCTGACATCTGAGGTTTTGTCTGTGCCGAGTCTAGTGAGTTTTTGTGACAAATATTAAAACCAGACAATCAGACCAAGAGGTGAAACTCATAGACTTAGGCCAGTACAAATCAATAGAACATGAAAGCAAAATTCAAAAGATAGCTACAAGCTGAGCTGCATTGACAGCTGATGGGCAGAGCTTTCCTGGGATACTTTGATTGATGCTAAATTTGGCCTTTGCTTAAGTTGACAGAGAAAAAGGTGTAGAGTGGGCTTGTCTTTGGCTTTCATCTTCAGTAAATATACGCCACCAGTGGTGCCTGGACTGAAATGTGATGGTGACAGCTGCTGAGGTGCAGGAGGAGGGAATGTTGCTATTTTATCAGAATATCCTACAGCCTTCAATTTCTGTCATACCATCTTCAATTTTGACCTCTAGGATAGTTACTGAACCATATTGAGAAACAGTTTGTGACCCTTAGCACAATTTTAATGCCGTGCAGAAGGTTATTGCCACTATTTTTAATGGGGCTGTTTACAGACTCTTAATTAAATATGTTTACAGTTTGCTGATACTAAACTGTGTGAAATTTTCTCTTCACCAGACCAGTCAGCATCCCCACTGCACTGCAGTTACAGTAACCCACTTCTATCTCAGCCACAGAGCATCGGTTGCTCTCAGTTTGGTGAATTACCTGAAACCTGTGTCGATCTCATAAGGGAGCGCACGAGAACGTTTAAATGTTACAAATACTATGCAGAGTGGTGGTGTTACTGAACAGTTTACATTAAAGCTGTGCTCGTCTGTCCTTCTGGAGATGTCGAGGTGTGGTAAAGTGGCAAGCACTGGGCTGTGTTAATAAAAGCAGTTGTTGAGGTCCCTCCCTGGCAGCG
This sequence comes from Mohoua ochrocephala, assembly GCA_013398855.1. NCBI lineage: Eukaryota > Metazoa > Chordata > Aves > Passeriformes > Acanthizidae > Mohoua > Mohoua ochrocephala. Next base: position 669,104 of record VZTA01024166.1, on the reverse strand, counting down.
CAGGGCAGCGGGCCTGAGCAGCGTGTTGCGATGGGGCATTCGGTCTCCACGTGAAATTTGACGGAAGCACATTAATCTTTGTTCTCTCGGTGTCCTTCTCTGCTTGCATCTGCAGACGCTGCCCTGCTCTGGCAGGCTGGAGAGCTGCTGAGACCTTCTGTGGCAGGGCTGGCTGGAGGCCATGGGGAGCAAAGCCTCCCCAGCGCGCCCGTCCCCCTGTCCTGCTGCGAGCGCGGTTTGTCCCTGCCCAGAAACCCGCCCTGCCCACGGCTGCTGAGGGGCTGCGAGCGCGGTTTGTCCCTGCCCTGAAACCCATCCTGCCCATGGCTGCTGAGGGGCTGCGAGCGCGGTTTGTCCCTGCCCTGAAACCCATCCTGCCCACGGCTGCTGAGGGGCTGCGAGCGCGGTTTGTCCCTGCCCAGAAACCCGCCCTGCCCACGGCTGCTGAGGGGCTGCTCGGCTCTGCCTGCCCCTGGGCATCCATGTGTGGCAAGGCCTCCTCGGAAAGGGCCTGTCCTGCCTCAGGGAGGCATCGGCCTGCTCCTTGGCTGGGAGACGAGCGGAGCGTGCCACGTTGGTGAAAGACGAAGGGCGGCAGTGGGGATGTGGCACCTGCAGCTAGTGAGGGGGCAGGAGGGCTGGATTTGCCTTGCAGGCTGTCTGATCATATGACAAAAACAAAAAATGGGATAGGGGATTTCAGGCATCTCTGAAATGCTCCCGACATGGGCAGCGCTTGTAAAATCAGTATCGACAAAATGCTGCTCTGTGCTCCTCCACACGCATTCGGCAACAGCTTGCAGCTCTGGGCTGTGCTGAACTTTTAAATGTCTTAATGGGGCAGAACGTGCTTTCACAAATGAAATCAAAATTATCCACAGAGGAAATGGAAGAGCAGAAATGAGCAGATAACGTGGCTGTTTCCAGAGGAACGTTGCTGTGCGATCAATACTCATTTTGAGAACACAGGTTGCTTTAGCCTCGCCGGGGCCTTTCCCCGGTGAGAGACAGATGTTTGGAGACGCCCGGGGCAGTTCTGCAGCCTCATCTGGCAGAAGGAGGGGGCACCTTGGGGGATGTGGGTCCAGTATTCAGAACATGCAGCTGGTCCCAGGCATACAGCACCTCTCCTGTGCCCCACGGAGGGGCCAGCAGGAGCCTCAGCACGTGCCCCCTTGGTAAGCACCGGCATTTGGTAAGGGTTGATGCCAGGAGTGACTGAGCTTCTCCTGGCTGTGAAACAGGCACGGAGTGAAGATGAACCAAGACTTGAGAGAACGGCAGAGCCAGTGCTAACTGGAGCCTGTTAGGCCATCCACAGGCGAAACCATTTCCCCCTTGACTGGTTGGTTGAGATTCTGAGCCTGAGGATGCTCTTCCTGGGAAGGTCGGGCCATGCTGCTTCCCGTGGATGTCAGTGGGGCAAGGACACTAGCACCTTGCAGGGTATCCAAGGCTGCAGTAGGATAGGACAAGTTGCAGGAGTTATGCACAATTAGTTTAAGGGGAAAATGTATGATCTTCACAAAGATAATGTACTTAGCTGGTTAATAGGGGGCCTGCTGGTCTGCAGATGCCAAGTCATTTACTAATTGCCTCACTTGCATCATTGCATTAAATTTTAGATGTGATCTCTAGTCCTCTGCTATGCCACGGAGTAAAGGGAAGTCATGTGCTGCCTCCCATCTGCTGGCATGCAGTGACCTTTGGAACCCGGGCTCTGTCTGGGAGACAGCGCTGGGAGCCCAGGAGCATCGCATCCTCCAGCCCTGCGGGGCCCAGCCCAGCCTCCTGCCCGGGGAGCTGTGTGCCCACAGGCTGGGCATGCCCTGGGGAATCATCAAGGTCATGCCAGGCTGACCTTCACTGGAAATCCATCTCATCCTCTCTGTATTGTCATCTTTAAAAAGGGAAAGTTAAATTAGTGATGAAAGAGATTTTGGGGGCCCGGGGGTGTGTTTGCAGTACAATGGACAGTGAAGCAAAAGCTGCGAAAAATTAAATGTTCGTATCCTTTGAAGTCAGGCTAGGGTGCTGTGATTCTGTTTTGATTCATGCCTGCTGGCAAAAATAAAGCAGGTTGTCAGTAAAGAAAGCCTTTCTTCAAATCTATTTATTACAGCTAAAATATTCACCCCACCGGTTGGTCGGTGTGCTGGTGCTGGCAGCTCGTGCAGGATTAGCGATGCCTCAGAGCCGTGGGCAGCGAGGGGGCCCTGAGCTCCGGGGCAGCGTGCCCTTGTTCTGGGGGGCTGTGGGAACGGGGGGCACGGCAGTGGCACCACCAAAGCCCCAGGGCTCGTGGCTGAGCTGTGGAGAGGCTCTTTGGGCTTTGGCCCCGTGGGTGTTTTACAATAGCGCCAACCTTGGACCCTTTGTTAAGCAGCTTTTTCCTTCGGAGGCTTAAAGAAGGAAGGGCATGGCAGGTTCACGTGTGTGAGACACAGCTGGTGCACATGGCCACCCCTTCTGGCCACTCCTCAGCGAGGCAGGGGACACTGCCCATCACTCCTGGCCAGTCCCCTACGAGCACAGGGACACTGCCCCACCACAGTCCCTCTGCCCGTCAGCTGCGGAGGGCAGAGCTGGGTGGCAGACGGGGGTCTGGCCTGACGCTGGGGTGCCATCCACCCCCGGTGGTGCAGTCCCTGGGGACAGGCACTCCGTGGTGTCAGGAAGTCTCCAAACACCCGTTCCTGGCTCTCAGGACAGTGGTGGGATGGCTCTGTAGCCCTCCAGGGCTGTGTGTCACTGCCTGTCTTGTCTGGGGATTAAAGATTTTGCTGCATGCTTTTTTGGACCCTGACTGCAGTGGTAAATGAGTTTAGCTACATTTTGTAGAATATTAACAGGAAAATGACAGTAAAGCCTACTTTAAAAATACCTGAGGTACAGAAGTAGATAAGCCACGGAAGATGCCTGTGTGGCACTGAGTAGAGAAACTAGATTTATGCAAGTGTCCTGTCCAAGGACTGTCTGGGATATGACTGCCCTGCCGAATGCTTGGTTGTGAAGCACCCCATGTTTCACTGGCTTTGTTTGAAGCATCGGTCTTCACAGGCACATTTTCAGCATTTAAAGAAATTAACCACAAACACCCTGAGCTTGCAGTTGACTCCTGTGAAATGACTTTCTCTAAGAGGAGTAGTTGAGGACCTAAATGTATAAATTTGTGTGACTTGATCTATCTGGCCCTACGTTAGTGGGGTGTGAGGTGGGATAGCCTCCAGAGGTTCCTTCTGACCTCAGTTATTCTGGCATTCCCTAAAATCACTTTGAGTGTATTTACTGGCAGAAGCAGATATTTTTAAAGCAGGATGGGCAGTATTAATTTGCTTAAATTCATTTGTTTGTTGTTTAAACCGGAGTTCCACACTTTATTGTTATACTTCTTAATGCAGTTTCCATTCTGAGCATTGCTTCCAGCATGAGAAGCTTTTCATCCCTGAGAGCTTTCTGGGAAAGCTGCCTCAAGTCACAGAGACCACTCTCTGCAGCATCTGTTGCTTTTTAGGACCCTTATTGACTTTGTCCAAGAACCTCTTCCTAGCAGAAGTTTGTGCCCCGTATCAGAGAGTGCACAGGCCAAGGCCTCCTGTGCTCTGTCACCCCAAAAGGGGGTTTCTGTAGCCGGGGCTGGGACCCCCAGGGAAGCACAGGGAGCTGCTGCCTCTGTGGTTTGTGGTGAGCGGTTCTCCCTCTGCTCTGGCTGCTTCCGTGGTGCTGAGCTGAGCTGAGCATCTCTCTGCTGCACAGACAGAGCTTCCCTTCTCACCTTTTCTGGCTCGCAGGCTCTGTGTCTTCTACAGAGATTTCAGTGTAAACATTCACAACCAGAGTGCGTGGATGCAGTGATGTGACAGCCAAGTGGTTAATTATAAATGAAAGAAAAACCCCTTTAAGCCGTGCCAGTCCGTTCAAGTGATCCAGATTTGTCTGATAGCCTGTGTGATCATGCTTCAGTTAACTCTGTCACAGTGAATTTTCTGTGGTTTGCAATCTTCCCAATGTTCAACTCTTGTTCATTGTTTTTGACACTGAATTTTGTTGTAAACCTTTGAAGTGGTCAGAAATGATAAGCTAAAAAACCCCCAAAACCTATTTTCTCCAGTCTTTCTGCTAGATCTTTGAGATCTTGAGCGTAGTATTGATGGAGATTTTCTTTCCAGTGTGAAAAGGGTTTCCACGGGTCATCCAATCAGTAAATGACATGTAATTGTAACAGGCAATGATATTCTCTAATTAGATATCTGTGCTATAAAATCGTTTGAAAATCAACAGATGTGGAGGGAATGGGTGCTATTTTTAGACTAGGGCTCTAGCTGAGAGAATAAGATTCTAAACCAGATTTTGATTGATTTGTAGACCCATGGAAGAATCCACAGACCAGGGAGCCTACGGCCGACTGCCTAGAGGCAAATCTGTGGTAGCAGGTGCCCGTATCCCTGTCGCTGGGGAGCAGACGTGGCTCTGAAATACAGCCAGAACACGTGTGGGACTGGTAGGGCACTGGGAGTGCAGGGCTGAATGAATGCTGCTGGGTTCTGCTTGCCTGAGAGCATCCCTTGCGTGCCCTCTCGCAGCTGTCTGCAGGCTCTGCTCCCTGAAGGTGCTCCTGTGCTGCAGAGGCAGAGGCAGAGGCTGCTCTCGGTGCTACAGCTCCCTAAATCACTCCGGCAGGGAACGTTTTCGTGCCTGTGATTTAACTCCAGAGGAAACTGCTGCTGAGAACATGACGAAGAACAGAGCAGTGTGGAGGTTTTACAGGGAGGAGGGCTGGGTATTCACATCGTCTGTGCTGTGTTTGGTTCTTGCTGGTGTGACGGTGGCATTTACTGCTCTGCCTTGAGCCCCTGCGCGTCAGCGGCGCGGTGTCCATGGATCTGAGTGGGGAGGGGAGAGCTCCTGGCCCCGTGGAGAGAGCTGAGCAGGAGCTACTGCACCTCTGGTGCTCATGGATCCAGGAGCCAGCCTTTTTACCTGCTTCAGGATAGTCTTTGCCTCCCTGGGAAGTCGCTGGGCTAACGTGGGCTGCAGCTTTGTGATCCAGGGCTGCAAACCCTCCTCGCCCTCGGTGATCCTGACTGTAGCTGCTGTTGGTCTTGATGTGTGCGAGCTTCCTCTCCAGGCAGAGATTTGTCACTATCATCGCCTTTAATAGCTTACTGGAAAAAATATAAAGATTAATTTTTTTAATATATTTTAATTTGTAATCTTTTATTATGCTGGAGCTAGAAATCTCTAAGGATATAATTGGAGAAAATAGTAATTGCAGGGCTTTCTCCTGCTAGTATCTTCTTCCCATAGGTACGATATGTTATGGCAGTGTGTCTAAGACATTATTTTAATTGGTCTGATGCAGACCTTCCCAAGATGAATGATTTATCTTTATTTTATTACTTCGTTTCTACTTCATTACTTCATTTGCTACCTGTCATAAAAGAGGAGACAAGGAGGCCAGTGTCTGTATGGAGGATGCAGAGGACCAGTGCCTTTTGTAAATCATCCTGATAGCGGTGAACATTTTTATGTCTGTGATCTGAGCTATGAAGGAAATTGCTGCTCAGCTTCTGATGAAACAGAACGTAGTGTGATAAAGAAGCAGGAAAGTCCATCCTGAAAATAACGGGGACAAAAGTTGTGCAACGTCAGTGACTGTAACTTACGGGAATGTAGGAGAGAGAAAATAAACATGGTACCTTGTTCCTCCACTTCTCACTTAGTGTAAACTCATGCCCTAGGCAGTAACAAATAATAAAAATAACAGTGAAGCAAGAAATGCTGTACAACAAGCCATGACTTCAGTTTTTTCCCTTTCCCTGTCTTGCTAAGAAGAGATACAGGCAAAGCTCTGCCTTTTCTTTCCAGTGTCACTAAAAGCATTTCAGACTCACTGCAGTTCATTGGCCCTGCTTTCTGCATTGTAGGGCTTGAACGATTTGTGAGAGCAGTCACTAAGTAGAATGAGGATTTTATTATTGGGCAGAGAAGGTCTTTGAAAGCAGAGCAGAATCAGGACGTGCTGTAGATCTCCTGCCTGTGTTGTTTGTCTGCCTGCTCTGCACAGACCACCAGTAGGCTGCCTCCTTTCTCCTGCCATTCAAAGTCACATCTCTAGCATCCTCAAGGACTATGGTTTTTCTCCTCTTGGGTGTATGGATTCTGAAAGGAGCAAGAATTAGTTGGACCCTCCTCTGACTGGTGCCAGCAGTGCTGGTAATGTTCCAGTTGGAAAGGCTCCTGGATGAGCGAGGTCAATCTTTCGTTCTTGTGCTCTTTCTTTCAATTTTTTTTTCTACTGTTCTTTTCCTCCTTTTGACAAAGCTGTCAAAATTCATGATGTTCTGATCCTCTACAAGTTTGCTGTACAAGTTTAGTTTGCAAATTGAAACATGAATTCAATCCCCACCGTTCTATTGTACCATTTGTGTACAAGCATCTGCGAAAGTGCCTTGGCTTGCCCTGCAGAAAGTTATTTTCTCTGGGAATTCGCAGCTCCTGTGTGTCAGGAGTGACCTTCTGTGCTGTTGTTTATCTCATTCATTGTGCTAGGACTGATCATTCCCTGGTCAGCCAAAGACACATCTTGGTAGCAGTAGTAATACTTGGGATTTATTATGTTTCATGTGGCAAATTACATCCAGAGCAGAGCCAGGGTGATGGCTCAGGACTGGCAGAGAGGGTTCACACCTGCACGGTGAAGAGGAGGAGGAAGAGGATTCTTTTTTCATGATTCTGTGAGCTGCCAAGCAATCCCATTTTGGGGAGTCGAAGAGTGGCTTAGTTTCAACTCAGACATCACAGGTGAAACCTCAGACAGAAGAGCTAAAGTGGGACTTCACAGAAGGGAAAATCTTTCCTTGGCAAATGCAAAGGGGTTAAATAATGCATACAAATCTTAGGGGCTGGTTCCTCTATCCAGCACATGGGGGAGGAGCAGCTTGTGCCCAGCTGCGGGAGATCAAGCTGGACAAACAGAGAAGACTTGGTTTGCATGGTCCTGCAGCTGTTTCCTTTCTCTGCTGCTTTTACAGACTGGTTTTACAGCCCAGCTGTGGCTCCACATCTGCCTCCCACTGCTGGCCCTTGGCACCTGCCGTGCCAGGGCTCCTCTCCATGAGCTCTGCCCTGCGCCTCCCTCTTGGTGCACCTGCCTGAATTCAGCCTTTGGACGTGTTCAGCCGAGCACCCGGTTCCCTTTGTGGTGGATCCCCCTTCTCTGCACGTGGGCCTTTCTGCACAGGCTCTTCTGCCACAGGATTTGCCTCTTTTTTCCCACCGAAGTGGCTCAGCAAGCCCCAGACTCCGTGCACTTACTTGAAATCCCTGTGCTGCTCAGAGGCAGGGAAACGCAGGCGCTGGGGCTTTGGAAGTGTCGCTCACGTGGCCAGGCTGAGGCAGGACAGCTCCTGGTCCCAAGGAGCAGCTGTGACATTTTAGGGTTACCCACCCTTGTCAAGGAGGGTGTTCTGTAGGTACGTGCCTGTAGTGTGATGCTTCAGCATTGCCTACACACAGAAGGTGGTTTTGTGCTCTGGTTCTGTGGCCTCCTGTAGACCATATGACATTTCAGTGGCTCTTCAAGAACTTGAAATGTTGCATATTTTCCTAAAAATATGATCCTCTGATTCTTGCTGTTCTCATGGGAGCAGGATCATAACAGCATTCCAGAGGCTCTCATTATATTTTTACAGACATTTTCTATCTCCTGCTCAAGTTGTAATCGTGCCATTTCTTTTTCCTGAGAGCACTTTTGGCACTGTTTACTGAAGGTGAACTTGCAGATCAGTAATGTCTTGGAAAAAAATTTGCCATTTACTGTACAGCAAATGCCGTGTTCAAAAGCATCTTAACGTGGGGATGACATTGCATGACTAAAGGCCTCAGCTAGCTGACCTTTAGCATCCCTCTAAAAATAGATCCCTTTCAATGCTGGCTCTCTTTCAGTGGCAGGTGGGGTTGTGCAACGGGTCTTCATTACCTCTGGCACTTTCTCAGTGAAGCATGTGAAAAGTAGGCAGGTTTTCAGAGTCTGTTCTGTGGTAATGGCCTGCCTTTCTCAGCAGAACGGCTCCTCTCACCTTATCCCTTCAAATGTCTTTAAATAAAGGAGGTATTGAACACAGAGATCAATGCACGTGGAGTTTAAAGATGCACACGCTTTTTTAAGGCCAGTTAAGCGAAGTTTGAACTTTGTGGTTTGGTTGCTTAGTATTAATACGAGCAGTTCAGAACTAATATTTTATAACCATCAGTGCTTATGGAATGTTATGGCAGGATTGAGAGCCCTCAGGTTGGCACGGATTATTTAATTAACTGACTGAAGTATGAGTTCACTTTGATGGAACTTTAACTGGGGTTTCTTCTCTGTTCTTGAAGTTTTACCTAATGGCTCTTAAAAGGAACCGATAAATGTGTGAGACTCGGGTTTGTATCTAGTGATAAAAATGTATCTTGTTCTTTTTATGGCCATCTTTAGGGGGGAGGAGAAAAAATCCAACAGAACAGCAGGAGTGATATAGTTGGGAAAAAAAACCACCTTCTGCTTTTAACTGTTTTGTAAACAGTGTATTAACAATGATGAGAGAGTTTAGGGGTGGGAGCTCTGATTGATGTTTCAGTATAAGTGGGAAAATCATTCCAAACAATGTAATCCCTTTTAATTCTTATTGAAAATTACATTCTCCTCTTGTGCCTTCCTCTTATCAGATTCCAAGGCTGGAACAGCTTTAGGACTTTTGAGGGTTGGTCTAGATGATCTTTAAAGGTCCCTTCCAACCATTCTGTGGTTTTACGACTGTCCCATGTGACATTTTTAACTTAATGCATCTGTTACGATACTTTCAGATATTGCAATAAATGCATTTGCATTAAAGATTTATCGTGAGTCTCAGCACTGCGATTGCTGTGGCAGGCACATGCTGTATTTATACTTTGTATGGTTCCAATTAATGCATGTAGTGTAAAAAAAAAAAGTCTAGAAAAAGCAATAAAAAATGAAAAAAAAGAGATATTTTTAGGAAAACATATTCAGTCTCACAGCAGGATTGTCTATGTTTATTAGTCTTCTTGGGGAATTTTGGAAAGTGCTGTTCAACTGCAATTTAGAGTCCATGGCTGCTGTTCACATTCTGTCTCAGCAGCTGGGGTTACTGTGATTGCAATTTCCACATCGTGTCTATTCAGAATCAATTAATAGTGTTTTGTTTCATAGTGGAATGTGAATAATTTTCTGCCTCTTACTGGTGCGTGCAGAGGTGGGCAGGTCTGGAACGGGCTGAGTAAGACCGAGGCATTGCCACGAGTTGGGGTGCGAGGAGCTTCCGTCGCTGTCTCGGTCCGAGCCTCGCGGGCAGTGAAACGGAGCTGGGCTGCAGAGCTCCACAGGAGCCCTGCTGGGCCGGGCCAGCCCGGCTGCTCCAGCCTCTCCTCCGCAGCATTTGGGCCCTGCTGAATGGTGTGGCCCCTGCACATCGTGGACGCGATTGTCTGTTTGGGAATTCTGGTTTTTATCTCAAGGATCTGCCATGTAGTAGCTTCATTTATTATTTTATTTGTTGTGTCTTGCCACTGCATTGCTCTTCAAGCTGCGGTGAAAAATTCCTCTTCCTTTACAGACCTGTCGTTGCCATTTAGGTTTTCTGGGTTTTATTTGCACGGGGGAGATCCATGAAAGTCACTGGCAGTGCCATTTATATCACCAATTCAGAAATTACAGTACAGGTACACCCTGTGCCTTCATCGTAGCATAGGTCAGAAAGGAGAACTTTGTGTCTTTCACTCTTTAATTATGATAGCACCCATTTAATGTAGGTTTTTTTACCCTTTATTGTTGCATTTGGCCCAATTCAGTTGCTTTTTGTGCAGGCTTATTGATTAGGTTAGACTACTGCCTGCCTAACTGCAGGATCGGTCTAATTATGAGTAAAAGAGCAAATTCACAGGAAAGTAATAATAACCCTTCTGCTAATGATAGTCTATGATGATGTCTGTATTCTCTTTGTAGTACACGGATTTCTGAGCAGGACACCCTGAAACACCCTTCCAGCAGAAGCAGTGGAATCAAACTTTGTTCTTGAATGTGATACAGTGACACATGAAAATGAGATGAGGAAAAAACAAGCAAAATCGAAGTTACAAATCACAGTGAAAAAGAACTCCCAGTGGAAAACCTCTGAGTGTTGTGACAGAAAATTAACCCTTGTTATAATGTTTGTTTTCAATTTATTCTTTCAGTCCCATTTTAGAAGTATTTCAGCTTTGCTATTGATACTTTTTTGAATGTGGTTGTTGTCTGAATAGTAATAAATTTCTGATATGTCATAAATAAGCCTAAAATAATTAAGGTGGAAGTATGTATCACAGTCAGGTGGTGACCTTCCTGAATGACCAGCATCTAATGCCGTCTGCTTTTCATAATGTGCAAATCAGTGAGGCAAGGAAAGAAGCAGATGTCGCTAGAATGACTGTAATAACAAATTCATGCAATTATGCCATGCTGTGTTCACATTTTGCTTCTTCCAGAATCAGGTCAGTTTTGCATAAAAGTTTTAATTTTGCCAAAACTTGTTGTGCATCTTTTAGCTGTTTTGGTGGGTTTGTGTTGGGGTTTTTTTTGTTGGTTTTGGGTTTTTTTTGGAAATACCACCTTAAGAGCTGAAACCAAATTAGACATGCAAACAGAGAAACACTTACAAAGAACTTTTTTAATTAGCCAAAAGAAACTTTGCAGCACGTTGGTTAGCCTGAAGTACTCTCCATTCAAAATGCTTTTTGTTTTATAAAATTGGCTGATGGTTTGACATCTTTAAAATAAACAGACGCCCATGCTTGAGCATTTCCCTCAAGCTGAAACAGAGCCAAGGGCTGCACCACATAGCAGAGCAGAACTTCTCCTTGCCAGGCATCTCCTATCCATCCCTCCAGTGTTAATTGTGTACGTTTTCCATCGAGCTGCAGGTCGGGGTTTGCTGTGTCTGCAGCAGGGAGCACTCTGTGCCCTGCACAAAGCCTGGGACGTGCTCGCTGTCCCCTCGTCCCCGCACAGAGCTGCTCTCAGCTTGGGTGGTTTAGCCAGGCCCAGGCTGGAAGGCTTTTATGCTGTAGGTGCTTCAGGTTTGTGATGAAAAACCGTGCTTGTTGGATGTTTTCTTCCCACTGTAAAGAGAGCATTAAAAGAGAATTTCAAAACTTGCTAAGTAGCAAGTGACAGTGTGTGTGTGTTTGTGCTGGCTCATCTGAGCCAGGCTTTGTTAGGCAAGAAGCAGCGGAAGGATCCAGAAAGAGCTTTTCTGAAATACTGCTGGTTTTCTTGGCTGATCTCAGTTTACTGACACTCCTTTCTGTGACTGAATGATTGCTTCCTTACTTCCAGGTCTTAAAATAACCTCTGCTATTGCTAGAAGAGGTTTAATAAAAAGAAATCATATATAGCATTTATTAGCTCGAGATGTGGATAGCTGCTGGCTAGTAAAACTGCTTTGTCAGGGAGAATATCACAGTGGAGCAGAATCAATCACCAGGAAAAACCTGAGCATTGCCAGTGGGCTCTGGAGGAGGTTCTGGCGTGCCCCGAGGAGGGGCGATGCTGCACTGCCCGCGTGGCACAGCCCGGGGTGCTGCTGGCGGCTCTGGGGGACGATGGCAGCGCTCAGGACATGGAACTGTCCCCCACAGCCGTGTCACTGAGCGTGTCTGCCCCGGGGAGCCGTGTCAGCCACAAGTTTTCTACCAAAAATGATTTCCCCTTGCTCCTCTGGACTCTGCTCCGAGGGAAAAGGTTTGTGGCTGTTTTTGTGGCCCACTCAAGGGAAAGGCTTCTGGGCTCACACTGCTGGGGGATGGAACAGTGATGCTGGTGGTGCTTGGTTTTGTTCTGTGGACATTTGATGAACTGGGCATTAGTTTGAAATTCAGTAAGCTGCTTTCCTCCCAAAATAGCCCAGTCCTCAGGAGGGCTGGGGCAGGACGGTGCCCAGCTCCCAGTTCAGACAGATCAGTCTGCTGTTACCTTGTGCTCACTCTTGCTCTCAGGTTTGTACATTGTCCTTCGTGCAGGAATCCAGGGTAGCTGGAAAACCAGTTCCATATCACATGTTATCCCTGATGGTATAATCTAAAAACTCTTCACTCAAACAAATAACCTTTATGCCTGGGTTCAGCACTCTTGGTTGTTCTGATGTGTAATTGGCAGAGTGTGTCTGAGGCAGAGAGAAGCTGACCGGACTCTTTGAGCGCCGTGGTTTCGGGTGGTGGCGATGGAGGTGGGTGAGGCTCCGCAGGTGCCTGGCAGCTCTGGGGCGAGGCTGGCAGAGCCAGCACAGGGAACATGGGCAGCGGAGCTGGGACAGGTGTGTTTGCCGTGCTCTGCCCTCCTCTGCCTGCGAGGAGTGCCCTGCTCACCCCGAGGGCTCACAGCGGGCAGCGCCAGCGGGCACAGCATCGTCCTGCTGCTGCCGTGGCTGCACACAGAGCTCGCTTGGGTGCCTTTGGTCCTGGCACCGCCTGTGATCCCATGGCAGACAAGCAGTGAAGGGGAAGCTAAGGAAAGAAATTGGTATGTGAGTAGATAGCTTAAAATGTGGAAATCATTTTCTATTACATACCTCACTGATTCTTTGTTCCTTTTTTGTCAGTGTTGAGCATTTCTGCCCAGCCGCTCTTGCCTCATTCATCTGCTTTTTTCTAATATGTATACAATTGATTTTGTTTTCATAGATGTTTTGGTGAGAGTTTACCTAGGTAGATGAGGGATTTTCAGGATGGGTATATTTGTCTACATACCCCGCAGCAGCATGTAATTGTTAGAAGGCAGAAGGATGTGAAAAGTGCAGAAGGACAGCTGAAATATCAATAAATCTTGATTACACCTTGCCCTCTTCTTCAGCAGAGGCTTAACTCAAGTTATTTTTTAAATAAGTTGTCAGTGTACACAGCTGTTTAGGAGTGTGTTTGTGGAATGGAAGAGGGTGGGAATTGTGAAGTATGTCTTGACTTCCTGCCTCTGAAACACAAATCTGGTATTGATTGTAGCCCCAGTGCATATCTTTTGTTACAATTTATGTTTAGAGAGCTAGATAAAAAAATAGATGCACTGTATATGTGTGTGTGTGTGTATTTGCAGGACTTAAAAATGTACTTTAAAAATGTGCAATGTTAATAGAGTGTTTGAACTAAGGATATAAAGTGTTTTGTTTTAGTTTTTTCATCATAACATCTTTGATCATTATGCATTCCATAGATGATCAAAGCACAGGAATGATTGCCATGGGTGGGCAATCCTGCATAATAATGCAGGGTGTCACAGAAACGGAATACAGATAAACATGGGTAAGACAGAGTTTTTCACAGAACTGACACGGAGAATTTACAGAACATCTCGGGGTCACAGAGCGCTGCGAATGATGAAATACGTGTCTGTGCACAGGAACGATGATCTGCATGGGAGAGCAGATGGGTGAAGGAAACATTCCCACTGCAGGGCTGCCAGTGTTGTAACTTCAGAGGTTTCCTCCTGGCCTCTGATGAGCAGCTTATAGCAAAAACATTCAGGCCTGCAGAGAGAAAAGCTGAAGAACCAGAGACAACTTTTACTTTACTTTTTTTTTTTCTGCTGTTCCTATTTAAAGGTCTTCCATAACTGAGAGCAAGGGTAACAACCCAGGTCAGACAAACTTAAATTAAGCTGCTCTTTGATTTTTCTGAAGAAATCCTTTCACGATGTCTCAGTGGCACAGTAGGTAGTCTTGAACTCTTCGGTGTTTGAACTGTGGCAAGGCAGGTTTTAGATGGAAGAATTTTGTAACGTTTCAGGAGAGGCTTTTTCGAGAACATTTGTCATTGGTCTGTTCTTTGTGGTTTGGGGATAGTCTGTTTGGCAGGGCTGGGCAGAGGGGAGCAGGACCCGTGCCACTCATGGCTCAGTGCTGTGGTGACCCCTCCTGATGGTTCCCCTGAGCACCCTCGCTCACGTTCCAGGGCAGCGGCGCTGCTCGGGACCAGTTCTGACTCCTACAGATGCTGCACTGATTTTTACAGATGCTGCACTGATTTCTCCTCTGGCAGGAGCTGCTTTGGTGGGGAGCAGGTGTAACTCTGTAACTTCAGAGCAAGATCTCAGGGCTCTGGATGTTGGTTGGATTAAAGAAGTACTGATTATTTCAATTGTCCTACAGCCCCTGCTTTTCTTTTGATTAGATGCTATTTGAACGTGCCATAAAGCTGAGAAGCCTCTGGGAACAGTGGAGACATTTACTTGAGCAAGCTTTTTAAGTGGAGGTGGGATGCACCCAAGGGTGGTGTCCAGGGAGCCTCGGGATAGAAGTGACCGTGCCGTAGGAGCGTTTCCAGCAGGAGAGGAGCATCAGAGAGCTGTGGTGTCCACAATGATTTCCCAAAACCTGGCTCAGAAGAGGTTTGCTCCAGCAGACCGCTCTGGGGATGTATGTGCCCGCAGACAGTGCTTTTGAATGCTTTGTAAACACGCATCTTGGCCCGTTGGCGTTGTTCAGGCGGCACAGGCGGAGCGCAGCCGTGTGCTGGTGGTGCAGGGTGGGACCCTGCAGCGAGGGCTCCATCCTCTGGCTCAGCTGGCCACATGGCTGTGGTGAAAGGCAGAGGACAGAGGGCACGGTGCTGCGGCTTCCTGTGCCAGGGAGGGCAGGTGGGAGTGCTCACACTCCTTGTCTGACTGCCTGGAAGCTGATGCTGAGGAGCGTCTGGTGCGTTTCCCTCACTGCTTTTATCATTTTGGAATTAGGTGCAAGGAAAAAAAAACCCTGCATATTACAACACATTGACATGAAAATACATCATCCAATGAACAGCTTGATTTCCTAAATTGACTTTCAAATGGTCAGACACAAGTGTATGTGTGGGGCTCAGCAGGGCAGTTCCTGTTGATGGTGGGAACAGCAAGCCAAGCCTCAGCTGCAGATCCTGTGGAAAATAAGTTTGCAAAGGATTCACAGAGGCATGAAAATTCTGCTGGGTTGGCTGAGGAAGAGATAAAACCTGAATCCAGTGCTTGCAGAGCTTTAGTGGGAGGGGTTCCTCTAGCGCTGCAAGCTGGTGGTGGAGCTTCCTGCGCTCCTGTGGGAGGCAGTCATGACAAATATTTTCTCTGAGGAAAGTGGAAGTAATGACATATGTCATGTGTGTACTTTTTGTTTGAGATGTGCATGACTGTAAAGAAACAGATGGCTCCTTTAATTCTGATCATGGTATGTGGCTTCTCCAATTATGAGTCTATTATTCCTATACAGATTTTTTTTATAAATTCTTTCTAAAGGGGGAAGGAAGTGAAATTGCCTTGCATCAAATCATTAAAAATTACCAGGAACAGTAATGGTTATTAGGAAGGCTGTGTCCAGTGAACTACAAATATGTTGCCTAGAGCAGCCTGGAAAGAAAAAAACAACAAAAAAAAAAGCCAAGCCACAAATAAAATGTAAATGCTAATTCCCAGAAGGATGTTTGTATCCTTGTGTTCACACAGGGAGCCGAGGCAGCCCGGGCAGTTCTCCATCACACCCTGCTGAGGTTCCTCTCCCATCTGCACAGGCTGAGCTCACAGGCAGCATTGTGGGGTGCAGCCCTGCGCCCTGGAACACCTCCTGCTGCTGCCCAGACATTTGCAGGACATGAAAACATGAGAATTTGGCCTGCGTGACTTAAACGTATTCAGGTTTCTTGGGTATTCCTGCTCCACATTTTTCCAGTTGCTGCCTGAATGCATTCCTGAGCGTTTATTTTTGTTAAAGCGAGACGGACACGTGATTTGGATGGCAAGTTGGATGATGTTTTCTTTCCCATGGATCCAGTCAGCCCAGCAGTGATTGAATGGGGAGAAGGTGGAAGTCCATAGGTCAAAGTAGGAGATGTGGTGCCTTTTCTTCTCCTCCTATGCCAGGGAGCTAAACCCCCCAAGAGCCGGGTGACCTGGCTGTTGTGCCAGGCTGTTTGCTTTGTCCTTCCTGGTACTGTTCTCCTTTTGCTTGTGCCCGCAGGGCTCTGCCAGCATCTCTTTCTGACTCCCAGTTATTTCCTTGTTTCCTCGCTAGCACTGCTCCTTGCCCTGGCATGCCCTCAGCCCTTTCCTTTGCACCCCGTCAGGGTGTGCTGGAGCATTAGGGTGCTACTGCTGTACATCCTCTAGCACATCTATTGCTTTGAAATAGTAATTTGATAGAGATCATTAAAACCCTGATAATCACAGGCCTTTATTTCACTTTTGAAACATATAAATTGGTCTGTTCTTTTTCTTTTAGTACTTCTCAGTTGAAGAGAATGCTGGATTCACACAAAATGTGTTTCCTTCTGATCTAATGAATGTGACACTGTAATCAACCTCTTAGGAGTCTAATGGGACTCCGTCCGTAATGTGTGATTCAGAGCAGTGCTAATTCCTTCAGCCTCACTGAGGAGTGAGGCCGATCGGAGCCCGTTCCTGCAGCTAGATGTGTACTGTTGCCATGTTTCAAGTGCCTTTTGGACAAAATAAAGATATATCCACTTTACAGTGACAATATTTAAATGGATCCTGGCTTTCAGTTTGCAGGCTTGGTGACCTTCTGATGAATTTGAAGGCATGGTTGTACTGCGTGTGGTCTGCTGGTGTTTTGAACACTCTGTTCCGTTTTTCCAAGAGTCTCCTTCACCCTCAGGGATGACAACGTAGGCGGGGAAAATTCCTCCTAATGTCAGGAATTGAATGCTTCTCTGTAGAGTAGTTTGGAGACCGATTGGCTTGATTGTAACCTGTTTTTGTAAAAACATCCTAACTGCTATCAGTTCTTCACCATGATGTCTTTTAGCTTTGTACTTTATTAGGCTGATGCTTTCTGAATGCTCTGGCAAGCGCTGATGGCATTGAAATTAAGAGTGTTAAAAATGGAGAAAGGAAGGTGGGAAGAGGAGTTCCATTGTTCCGTTTAAGAAGTGAACATCATCCACGTTTGAGTTCTGAAGGGAGAGTTCGGTGTTCAGTGGCGTGGGGGAGAGAGAAGGAACATCCAGTGGGGAGCTGAAATGTTTGAGAGCTGCTATTACAGGTTTATCCCTCTTCCTTGAGGATAAAATAGGACAGATATGAGAGAGAGAAAATAGCAGTGGTGGGAAATGCACAGTCCCTCCATCAGGCTGACTCCTGCAGTAGCACTCCTGGAAAAGCAAGGGCAGAGCAAACAGACCACATCTATCCCCTCAGTGCGTGGTTAAATCTGTGCTTTGGGGCTCCTTGGACACTCCCAGAGGTAACTCATTGATCAAATTCCAAGCCTGGAGCACTGAAATACCCCTGACTCTTGTTCCGCTTGCTCAGTTCCAAATTTCTGAGAGACTGGAGGAGTCTCTTCATTTGTTTCCCTGAAATAGGCTGAAGGTTTACTAAAATACCCTACAACAGTGTGTCTTCACTGTCCTCCTCTTGATTTATTCATTCCCATGTTTTAACGCCTGAAATATCTGTGGATACAGAAGGAAAACAGGAAATGTTAACTAACTTAAATTATATGGACTTTCTTGGCCAGAGAGAAAGTGGAAGGAAAATGAAACCAAGATGTGGTCACAATTCTAATGGACATAGACAGGAATATCTTTAAAAACCAAAACTGAAATTTGGCAGCAAATAGGAGCAAATTGGTTTTTTAAAATAAATCAAAATAAAATCTAATCACTTTGATAACAGAACATTTATTGAACGGAAGGTGGATTTTGGAAAGAACATAGGCAGCGTTGTTTCAGAGCCTGCGTCTGGTGCAGTTCTACAACAAACACTTGATCGTGTCCCAGACAACACAGCTGAATTGTGAGGAGCAGTTCTGAGAGTATTATGCTTGCGAAGCTTTGGGGCCTTTGCTCCTTCTGATCTGTCTGCTGAGCTCAAGGGTAGAAAGCTCTCAAAAGGGGCTGAGGATTTTCTGGCTGAGAATTTCCCGCTGTCACCACCACCTTGATTCCTTCTGATGTTCAGGCAGAGACTCCAGAGCTTTAGACAAACTCGTTTGGAGTGTGATGGTGGTAAAGGGGATGCGAGCCACCCAGGACCCCTGTGCAGGTGACTCGGTGGAAGTGTGTAAATTCTCTCTGGAACCCCACTGCATCACTTTATTCACTTGTAATATAGTAGTTACTAAGGAATAGATCAAGTATTCCCATTACGGTAGCAAAATAAGAAAGAGATATTAATTATTTAGCAGGTTTCTCAGGAGGCCTCCTAAAAAAGAATCGAGGAAGAACTTTAGAAGTGTTTTCAGAAAGAAAGTTACTGGATGAAATTCTCCTTACTTGTCTCTGAGCTGTCCCTTTGAAACTCAGTTACCTTCCGTGAAGATGTGGAAGGATCTGTCGTGGGGAGTGAAGGAAAGCAGAGATGAGCCTGAGCCACAGCCCTTCTGCAGAAGAGCAGGGCCAGCCCGCGGGGAGGACAGAGGATGTGTAGCTGAAGTGAGCTGAAATAGTCCAGATGAGAGACACTGAGGGTAGGAAAGCTCTGGTTCTAATCTCGGAATCCTCCATGCACGTACCAGGCGCTTCTCCCAGCGTTGGTGGCTTAGATACACGAGATGCAGTGGCTTGAAATGAAAGTAAATAAATAAATAAATTCAGTTTGACAAACTTTTCCATCTGAGGTGAGCTCAGAGGTAATGTAGAGGCAGGTGTGTATCGAGGGCAGCAGCCTGCTGAGAGCCTGCAATGCCGTCAGTGCAGTCACCACGTTACTGAATGTTGAGTGCGAGCCTGACTTTCAAGAAACAGGTTTTTGTTCAGGAAACAGCAAACGGGCACATAGAATATTTTGTTGTTGTTGTTCTTAGGCAGTTGATTTTACTGTGGAGCAGAGGGTCAAAAGCCTGCTGCACGTCTGTCGCCCTTTCATTAGGTGAGTACCAGTCTTGTTTAAAGTGTGCTGAGTGCACAGAAGGTGCTTTGTGTTAAGCTACTTAATTTCTCCCGTGGAGGACTCAAAATTGGTCTCACTCAAGGATTTTGTGCTTCACCTCCAGCTACTGAAATGGGTTGATGTGGTTCAAGGGCCAGGCTCAATTATGTTAAGCTTGGTGACTGGTATACCTGTAAATGTCCCTGCTTAAGGGCTAAATGCTGCCTCAGTTGTCTTTGTACCTTCCTTTTAGTGTGCTTTCTTTATTGAGCACAGGAAGATTGTTATGTTTTTTCCCTGACTGTGGGCAGCAGCTCTCTGCAGCTGCTTTGTGCACTGATGGCAGCCTGGGCTGCACACCAAGGTCACAGGTTGGTTCTTGTTATTTCACCTATGGCACACTTGTAATTTGTCCTTCCTGTATCTCCTTTCCTGTGTGGTTAAACCATCCTTTCCTACAAATACAGGAAGGAGTTTATCAGTTTTATCTGTAAACTTACGTCCTGCATGGCTATCATCATGGTACTGTCTGTTTTGAAGAATTTCTCTTCATCTCGTTAAATAATCCTGTTCTGGATGAAAAAGGAGACTCAAAATGTTATCGTATTCTTGCATTTGAATGGATTTTACAGCCTGAGCAAATCAGGGTTTTCCATTTTGCTGTTTCCCTGAAGTTTTCCTAAGACAGAAGAGGCATTTGGCACAGCAGGTCATCTCTGATGATGTCTGAAAACAAGGCTGCAGTCACAGGGATATAGATGGTGGCTGCTCTAATGAGTGCAGGTTACATCAAATTGCTTTAATGAGCCAGTGCAGTTGTGTTAGGCTTATTGCATATCTGAATTAATGGCTTGGAAGGAAGTTTGTTAGCCTGCTTTGCTAGAAACCAAATCAAACAACAGCCTGGCGTATTCTACAATGACATGGAATAGCAGAATTGGGATTTTAATTTACCTCAGACTGTGTGATCCTTTCTATTAATAAACAACCACGTACCAGCAGACAGGTGTTAAAATAACAATCCCCTGGTGAGGGTGCTGGCTCTGCACGTGCAGCCACGGGTGGCCCTTCATCAACAGAGACTTTCTTTAGTTGTGATGGCAGCGAGCTGAGCTCCTGGATGAACCCAGCCCTGCCCGTGGTCACCTCAGGCATCCTGTCCCTGCTCCGTGTGTCAGGAGCCGTGCCCGTGGTACCTGCCGGGCTGGAACCAGCCTGTCCTCGAGGACAGAAGCCACGTTTTGTGTTGCACACATAGCAAAGCACCAAAGCAGGAGCTTTAGTGCAGTCACTCTTTGTCTTGGCGTGGTGCAAGGTTGGGACAGTTGCCTTCCGTCACAGCAGCCTTATTTTAGTTGATTAGGTGATGAGGTGTTGGCTGGCACAAGGCTCATCTTGTCGAGGCAAAACCTGTGACCATTCAGCTTTGGAAGCTTTTGATTGTTTGGGGGTTTTTTGGTGGTTTTTTTTTTTTAAAGTTTAGTATAGTGTGCTTTTTTGTGTTTTGCTGAGTTGTGAGCTGTCCTTCCTCAGGTGTTCCATTTCTGGCTTATGCAGGGTGCTTTCCTGTTGATGTGTTCAGAGGTGCTCACTGGTTGCTGTTAAAGGCACCATGTGACACCAGAAACAGAATGTTATACTTGCAGTGGGGAAACCAGAAAAGGTGGGAAATTACAAAATGCAGTAGGGAAATGGGAGAAACGATGAAAAATGACAAAATGCAGTGTTTAGTTCTGAGAATGCAGCGCAGGCTGAATGAATTGGGGTTGACTGGAGGGGGCCTGATAAGCCCCTTTGGGCAGCTGGATGCAGATCCTGAGGGTGACAGCAAAGGGCATGTTTGTTAATAACACTCACCCCCGGGGCACTAGGATTGTTTAACAGCCTTTGGTTACTGGGAGAGCTGAGCCACTGTCCAAGTGTGCAGTGAGATGTAAGGAACAGAAGCAAGGCTGATGTGCTCACAGTTTTTAAAAGCATCGATAAAAAAAAATTAAAGAAACTTTTCGGCCCTTAAGAAGAGCTTTGATACTCCTGTATCACATGTGATTTTGGAGGGCATGTTGAGCTCCTAATTTGAAGTGAGATCATAATGAAAACCAGTGACTCAAAACTGAGAGGGCTAGGGAGAAATCATCACTTAATGTTAAAAAAAAAGAAAAGGCTCCTCAGATAAGTTCAGTGGGAAAAGCAAGGCAATGCTACAGCAGACGAGCTTGCAGTGCCCAGATCCAAGGAAAGCAGAAATCCAATCTGCAGCTGCGGAGTGCAAGCAGAGACACTTCATAGTGAGCCACAGATTCACTTCCACAGAGCCTTCAGGACCCAGAGGAGTAGAGATGCACTTTTACCTGGTGGTGGCCGGGTCACTGGCACTACAGTCTGAGAGAGAGCTGAGGTTGTGGTGAAGCTGTGAAGGGAAACCTCCAGGGCAAGGCACAGGCAGAGCAGCTGGTGGGAGGATTGTTCCTTTAGGGAGGGCATGAGAGGTGCTGCCTGTCTGCTCTGGAAAATCACCGCGAAGTTGTTTTGTGAAGTGGGATGTCAGGTTTGGATTTGCAGACGTCACACAGAGGGATGTGTTGAAAGGATTTAACAGATGAGAAGATAGTTTGCAAGAGAATCAAAGCTCAAAGATACAGGTAAAAATGGAGAAGGCAAGTGTGCATTTCTACCAGGTACACAAAGGAAGTAAACTTTGAAAGAATGAGGCACGATCAAAGGGTGTAATAGTCAAAGGCCAAGATGCAGGGGAAGGAGAATAATGTGACCAAGAGACCAAACCAACCTGCAATTTTGTATGTGAAAATGAATCATGAAACTTTCGTAATTTAGGGTCAAATTAGCAAAGATTAATTTGTGTATGCTAGAAAAATGACCTGTCAATTGTTGCCTATGATTGCTATTATTGAATAGCTTTGGAAATACAACCACAAAGTCTGTAATCTTACGTGGAAATCGATGTTTGCTAGACATGATATATTGACTGAAAATGACAGATTGTGAATCACAGTTTGATTTGTTTGGAACTCAGACTTCTCTGCAAAAAGACATGATTTAAACTGTAACTTTGAGCCTGCAGGTTAATGATCTTAGGGAAGGGAATGCTGTAGAAGCTGGAAAATCAGATTCAGATTTCCATCTACTGACTTCCAGGGCAGCACATCGATACAGGGATTTACTGTTTGCTGAAATTACATCTGAGCGATCTCTTCCTCTTCTCCTGGCAGAGAAGGAGAGGAAATGTGAGAAATCGGGCGTGTTTTGGAACAGTGCATGTGAAGGTGACAGAGCAGATGACACAGCACCGAGATCCAGGCACCAGGCAGATGGACAAGGCTGATGCAGAGCCTGAGGTGTGTGTGGGTATATCCAGACCCATCCACACGCAGGGTTTTCATTGAAAGTGTGCTTGTCTGTTTGGGTAGAAACGTGGGGATAAATGTGGCATCTCAAGAGTGCTCGAGTGTTAGCAGATGCTTTCCCACAGGACACCATGTGCTATTGTGGCTGCCTGTGAAGGAGTCTCTTGTAGGGTCAGTGAGAACAGTTGTTCACTGTGATGTAAGTTTTAGCATCATCCTCTTCATGTCTTGACAGACTCCCACATCTGCCCTTGCATTAGCTGTCCTGTCTGAGAGCAGGTAGGAGAGGGGGGAAGCAGCAGTCCTGGAGGGGCAGCAAGCTGCCCAGGTGGAACAAACAGATGTTCCCACAGATCCGAGGGACACGACGGGGTTTGAACTCCGGGAGCACAGGCCAGTTACATTAGCTGGAAGGATTCTGATGGGTTTGCAGGGAGCTGATGCAGATGCACAGCTGTTAAAAAACATTTCCCCTTTGGTTCTCACTTCCTCTGTCTCTTACTCTGCTCCAGGACACCCCGGGTTTGTAACTAAGCAAATGCTTTGTGACTGGAGTCTGCTTTCTTGGAAAGACTTAAGTTAAAAAAGAAAAGCAGGAAGAGGCAGAATCTTGGGCTGGAGACTGCTTTTCTGTAGAAAAGCTTTGCTTGAATGTTTTCATTCTTGTGTCAAGTGCTTTCTCCCACTTACATCTTTTCTGACAACTCCTGTGTCAGATGCAGAGAACCAGAATGAAAGGAGAAAAAACAAACAAAATGATAAATAGATGTCAGGAGTGCCAAGGACGGCAGTCAAAGTTTGCAAGTTCTAGTCTCAGTCGGAGGTGAGAGAACTGAAAAGTTTTAAAGGAAGGGGCGTGTGGGTGCAAGGCTCGTCGTGCCTCCGTTGCTGCCAGGCTGCGTGCCCAGGGATGCGGCCACGCAGGGGCAGAGGATGCTGGCAGTGCTCCTGGGGCAGGGGAGGGAGCAGCAGCATGAGGGGACGGGTCTGACAGGTCAGGTCTGAGCCAGCGTGAGGGCAGATGGAGCTGGGCTTGGCAGGCTGAAGGAAGGAACAGTCACCGAACCCCTGAAGGGAACTTGTATTGTTCTTTGCTCCTTCCGCGGCTGCTCAGGGGGGTATTCAAAGCAGGACCAAGCTCTCATCTCTTATGCATTGCCAATCACCTGCTGAACAATAACTCCCTGTCAGTAACAGCCTAGATTCTCACCAGGATCTGCATCAATTCCCAGAGCTGTCACTTCTTTCTCTTAATAATTTATTTGCTTCTGTAATTGCTTTGCAGAGTTCTCATGACATGCAGGGGGTGCCTCTTCAGCACAGACCATAGCATCTGAGCTGTGCTGTGGGTTGTGTGGCATGCTGAAACACACCGACAGGTATCGATATCTGCCTTTCACCTGGGTGCTCAGACTGTGCAGAAACCAGTATGCAAATGTATTTGGGAAACTAATTGCTTATCTGTTCCTGGCTGTGCAATGGGCACACTGGTTGCGTCTTCTTAATTCCTGATCTTTGTTTTAGTAATGAAGTTGTTGGCACTTGACAAGGAGTAGATCTGAGCACAGTGAGCAGGAAAGATCCTCTGTAATTATTTGGTTAAGCCTCAAGTAATTGGATCAAAAGCATCTGCGTTTAAACTCCACACCGTGGTTCATACCAGAGCCACAGCCCTCTGGGGATTTAGAGCTGCTCGCAGCTCCCCTTCCACACCGTGTGTGTTGGTTCCATTGCTGGCAGGGAGGAGAGTGAATGGTACCTGCTGAGTCTCGGGAGCCACCTGATAACCGGGCGAGAGCAGCTCCCCGAGGAGATGCTCCCTGGGTAACCTGGAGGCAGCTGAGAACCAGGCCAAGAACATTTCCTAACAATCACACCACCACAGATGTCAGCTGTGAATGTGGCTGTCTCGGGGGTGGCAGGCTGTTTGAAAATGGCACTTCATGTAAATTAGGTGCCCTGTTGTGGTCAGAATAACTAGTGACACACGTTGGAAGGACTTGGAAGGAAAACAGTGTAGGTAATGCCATCAAAACTGTCATTTAGCCTTTGCTAGTTAGTTGCATGTTAGTCTGTAGTTTTTGTTGTGAAGGGAATGGAATTGGATTCAAGGAACATCTTACAGTTTTGGCAGGATTATTTTCTGTGACGCTTTTTCATTTGTTCTAAGTTCAAGCCCATTTCTGAGTTCTGTAACAAATACTATTGGAGAAAGCATGTGTTTTCTTGGTGCCCTTAGCTCCTAATCTGGTGAAGAGTGCTGCTTGCACTCCTGCTAGGACAGGCTGAGGGAGCTTCATGGTATGTTTAGTGCAAGTCGTTACAAACCAGTAACTTAAACATCAATTCAAGGAAAACATCCTTCCTTGGAAAAAATCCCCTGGTGAACATTAGTTAAAATATTTGTACTAGCAGTCATCTGCAGCAAGCAATCACTTACGGCTTAATGTTATCCTCGAATTCAAAAAGCCTCCTTGTTTTTGTCTCACTGAAGGTGACACATCTGTTGGAAATCTTCCATGATTTGTGAGCATTTACATCAGCATCTGGCGAGAAAAATTCACTTGTGAGGAAGAATCTACTTTCAGAAAGATTCATTTGGTGGCATTTTGCAGCATCGAGTGGCCCACCTCAAAAGAAAAGTAGCACCTTGATCTCACTAATTTTATCAGCATAATTTGATTTGTGACTGCAGAACATTTGCTCTACAAATTAAAAACAGAACTTAAGTCAGTGTGGAGGGGGCACGTGCTGCAGGTTGGTTCTGATCTCGGAGGCAGGGATGTGTGGTGGAGGTGTTTCCTTGGAGCTGAGGATTCAGTCCGTGGCAGTGCCTCTCTGGACTCGGTGCCCTTGCAAACCCTTGGTGTCCTTGGGCCTTCTGCCTGTGCTGCCTGGGGCACGGGGGCTGCAGCCAGCTGTGACATCCTGCTGAAGGTGGGGCTGCTCTTGCTGAAGGGCCAGAGGGGGAGGAGGATTGTCCAGCACGAGCCATTTCAGAGCAGCGAATTGTTCCAGGGAGAGCAGGCTGGCAGCTTGACCACAAGTTCTTGTCGCTGCCATAATTAAATAAATAAGCGAGCAATTAAACAGAAACTGTGGCAGGCTCAGGAGCGAAGCGTCCCCTGCCTCCCTCCTGGCTGTCGCTGGCGGCACAGCAGCCCTGCAAGCTGGCTGCCTTTCACACGAGATGTGGCTGAATTCCTCAAGAAAAAATATCCAGAGGGAGGAGACACGATGCTCTCAGTTCTGACATCTTAAGCTTGTCATAGATGCCGAGCCTGTTTCGCCCAACGTGATTATCTCTCCCTCTGTCAAGGAGGCAGATGCCTCGGCTAGGAAATATCATCCCCGGCCTGTCATCTGGATTCTATAAATGGAAATAGGTCTTTAAAAGACAAAAATTATATTTAGTTGCAACTATGGGGGGAAGAAGAAGAAAAAAAAAAAGAAGAAAAAGAATAAATAAAGTCCGAACCCTTCAGAAACGGAACAAAGGAACAACAAAGCACTTAGGTTGGCCCTAATCATCTGCAACTGTTGATGCAGTCATTAAATGTAGACTGCATAGATAAAAGTTACTCTTCTGTCACTCCTTTTATCTCTACCTGCAGCATTCACTTGCCAGTCAGGTTTCTGTGTACAAGCCATAAATATTCAGCTTTTTCTGGAATAGTTTTTACCCAGTATTTGCTTGTTTTCATCTGAACTCTCCGTGTGCCAGAAGCAGCAACAATAAAATGAGCTGGAGATGTGCATTTAGGTGATTTAGCCTTGGATAAGGTTGCAAAAGCCTCATCTGACCAGGTCTCGATACCCCTGTGATGAAGAGCGAGCCAAAAATAAAACTAAAATGTATCTGGTTTAGGTATGAAGGAAATGTAAGTGTCCATGGTGCAGTCAGAGCTGGGAACAGCTCTTGTGTGTGGTGTTCCTGCCCTGTGGGATAGGCACGAGTGGCCGGCACAGATGAGTTCCTGTGGCTCAGGGCTTGGTGGCTTTCTGTGGGTGCTGGCTAAGCAGGCTCCACTGCCCGTGCTCAGGGGAATCTGGGGAGGCATTTTACAGGGTGATCCACTGAATGCAGCACTGGACTTGTCTAATTGTTGCAACTTGAGAGGAAAAGTGTTCTTTTGAGTTTTTATTTCTCTAGACACCGACAAAATTGTTCTTGGGCAGCTCCCACTCCCCGTTTTGTTGTCGGCTGAGTATCTTCATGGCAAATAAATGGGAAAAATTACATCTGTGCGGTGCTGTAGGAATGCAGGCACAGCAGCCTGCCTGCAGCCTGAGCCATCAGGGGCACAGCAAGGTGACAGAAATATTTAAAACGTTCCCTTGACTTTGTGCTGGAGCGCCTGTGCCGAGTCCCTGGAAGGGGGGAGGTTGTGCAGGCCTTTTGTGCTGGTCAGCTGCTCTTTTTGTTAGAGATAGATCTCCTTGCGCATGGGCTCTGACATCACATTAAGTCCTGCTGACTCTCCTGGGGCTGTGAAAACCCAACCAAAGCTGGGAATGAAGCGGGATTTTGTTTGTTACCGGTGCTCACTGGGAGCGTGCCCCGGGTGGGCTGGGGGCGATCTGCAGGAGGAAAGGGGCCGTGAGGGGTGGGGTGAGTGTCCCGTGTCCAGCACAGGTAACACCTGTGCGAGGGCACAGGGCAGGGCACGGGGCACCTCTGCAAAGGTTCAGGTGCACGCGGGGTCTGCCCAGGTCTCTGCCACCAGGGCGTTCTTTGAGAGCACGGGTGAATTGATTGCAGAAGGCTTGGAGACATCGAGTCACAGCACGTTTTATTTGGCATCTCTGCCAGGAGGGAGGAATGTGGAGATGCAGTTGGCGACGAACCGCACTTCATATTTTGCCCTCCCAGTTCTGAAACTGTGTTAGAAATCACTGAAGGTCAGGACCCTGCTCTCTAATGCTTCTCCTGAAGTTGTGTCCCATTGCTGGAGTCCCTTTAGGTCACCAGTTTCCAGTGTGAGCGTGTTGCTGCCAGCAGTGAGGATAAACTTTGCCCCCCACCCCCTGCCCCCTCTGCCAGCTGGTGGGGTTATGATCACAGACCGTGCCGTCCTTTTTTGCCCTTGCCCTGGGCAGAAGAGGAAGAAAACCTCTCCCGTGGTCTCTTTCCTCTGGGCAGACCTGGCCTTTGGGGAGGAGCAGGTCTGGCCAAGGGCTCCTGCCCGGGCTCTGGGTTTGTGGGGCCGCGGCAGAGGATGCAGGGCTGGGCTCTGGGGCGGGAGGAGCTGTCAAGGGTGCAAGTGGCTCCAGTCTCCTGGAGCTCCTGGGCAGCCTCTTGGGCTCTTCTTGGCTCTCTGAAACAATAACCAGGTCCGCAGAAAACAGCCTGCGAATGCCCGTGAAGAAATTAATGGAGAAGTTGACTCTGGAATGTTTTACTGAAGGCTTGTCTGAGAATGCTGTTACCCTGCCACAGGTTCCTTAGAAAATATTTCTGTGTTTGTTTTTCTCCTCTCTCCTTCCCACCCCCATGATTGCCTGGCCTTCAGTGGAATTTGGTTGCTGTTCATTACTTCAGTTCCCTACCCAGAGGCTGTCATTTTTATTTATTTTCGTATTCTAATTTGGCATCGGAAAGAAAATAACATTTGACCAAAAAGAATTAGAGGCAATAACTTTTTCAGAGAACTAAGCCTTTGAAAATTAATTTTTTTTACTCAGTTTAATTTCATGGGTGCACAATTTCTATTACATGTAGGCCAACTGGATTGCAGCAGCTGTAAAAAAAATATGTATTTTAAGCCTTGTAATGTGTTATTTATGAATGCATTATAGTTATAATAATTCACTTACGGGGCTATTGTGACAACAGCACCTTCTCTGAAAAATGGGAATTTGCAATATGAAATAGTTAATTAACAATAAGAGAATAAACGGAGAAGATCCATACAAATTGACAGCACTAAAGGAGTAACAGTCAGTCTCAGTATGGGTCTGAGTGGCACGGAAAGTGAGAAAGCCTGGTGGAGGCAGAAGAAGTCTTAACTGCTGTGGAAACTTAGAAATCAGTCTGGTGCCCGCAAATCTCCTCTGTCTTAACAGAACTGTTGAAAAACTTCTTAGACTTTGCAGACCTAATTCGGAGAGAATTGCAGTGGTAAAATAAATGGGATCCATTTCCACTGTGCAAAGACCAGTGGAGAACTTAATCCTGCATGGGACTTGCTTGGGAGTATCAGAATACATTTGCCAGATGCAAGATAATGTCAAGTAAATATTTAAAGCTGTAATCACACCACAGCGTGTTAGAGCATAATGAAAGGCACTGAAAGGGAGTTAAATGCTTTCAGTTCAGGCAGCTCATTCAAATGAAGGGAAGCAGTGATGCAGTTTTACATCGAGATGCAGTGCTCACCTAACAAGTGACACGGCAAGGGCAGGCAAACTCTGGTGGTTGCCGAGAAGTGATAGAGACTCTCTGGTGGGCTATAAATACTTTACCACCTCTTCTTTGCTTCCAGCATCAGTTTACTGGGGCTTTGCAGCTGTGGTGCTTTCGTGCTGTCGCTTTTCTGCGTGGATTCTGTGGTGTGGAGGAGTTTTGGTCAATGCTCGGGTGCAGTTGTACTGTCGGAGTGCAGCCAGGGTATAGATGGACACTGCTGAGTGCACCTGGACTCTGGAGAGAGCCTGTTTACATTTTGGCCATCAAAATCTTCTGTGGAACTTTTATCTACTTCCCCTCTTGCCTTCTGGCTGTTTCATTTGTTCTGGGTGTTGAGTGATGCTCGTAGGATCAGAGTGGTTTGGGCTGAAAGAAACCATAAAGGTCATCTCGCCCCACGCCCTGCCCTGGGCTGGGACACCTTCCACTGGCCCGGGCTGCTCGATGCCCTGTTCAGCCTGGCCTTGGGCACTGCCAGGGATGGGGCAGCCACAGCTGCTCATACAATGACAGAATCATTAAAGTTGGGAAAGACCTCCAAGATCATGGAGTCCCATCAGCTTTGACCCATCACCATCTTGTTGAGTAGACCAGGTCACTGAGTGTCATGCCCAGTTGCTTCCTGAACACCTCCAAGGATGGTGACTCCACCACCAACCTGGGCAGCCCCTTCCAATTCCTTACCACCCTTCCAGGGAAGAAATTCTTCCCGATGTCCAGCCTGGGGACAACATGGGTTGTTCCTGGTTCTCTGGCCAGCCTGAGTTTTGGCCTCTTTCTGTCTAAAACGTCTGAGAAATTGCCATTATTTTCAGTTTTTGGAGAACAGATAAATGAGATACAATATGCATACAACCTGTCAGCAGCACAGTTCATGTTTTGTTCACCCACAGCTGTTTCAAGTGCCCTTCCAGGCTACTGCCCACAGCGGGACGCTTTGTCTAGACATGATGCGAAGCTAAAGCTTTTAGTCACAATCTATTAATACATGATATGCAAAGCATTCCTGGAGAGAAACTTCAGTGCTGAAATGTCAGATATGGCCAAGGGAAGCTCCCTTTTGTTATCTTACCTGATGGGAGAGAAAAACTTCTGCTGGGCGAGGGCAAGGTCTGAGCCCCAGTGACACGAGCAGCCTGACCCAGCACGGCTGCGGGAGCTCTCCGGTGGTTGAGTCAACCCCGGTGTCAGCCCCTCAGCTGTGAGACACAACAATTACAGCAATAACTCAAGTCAGAAAATCGACAGAAGCGTTTAATGTATGTGAGAGTGACAGTGAGTCATCTCTGATCATTGTGATCATCACTGCCTGGAGATCCACAGGCAGCCAGGACAGCCTCAATCCCACATCTGCATGACAGCTCAGGACAAGGAGAAGCAGCTCAAAGTCACTGCTTGCTTCCTTCCAGAGAGGGCTTCACACGGATTGATCGCAGAAGCCTGACACAGGTAGGACCGTTCTGGGGGTGGGATAGCACATCTGGGATCTGCAGCTTTTATCCCCTTCTCTGTGGTGGGGAGGCAAGCAGTGCATGCAATGGCAAGCACAGGAGTCTTTGTCAGTTGTGTATCTGTTGTGAAATTAATAGATAAAGGCAGACTAAAACGTTAATAAAATTTTGCCAAGTGCTCTTTAGAATTTCAGTTCAGGAGCAGAGTACGCGGGTGGAGTGGAAGTTACAGATCAGTAAATTTAAGGGTAAAAGGAAAGGTGGGTTTGTTTGCAACCTGCAAAGACCTCGTTCCCTAAATGAATTCTTTGAGAAGCTGTTAAAGATTCATTTTGAGTTTTCCCGCAGGCACTTAAGCTGCAAGTGGAGTTGTGGGGGCTAATGTTGAAAATACTGTAAATGCTTGTGTGGCGTGCAGGGCAAGGAGCAATAGAAGGGCTCTGGCCACTGGTGATTAGGAGCTGTGCAAATACTGCTGAGAACACGGTTTGCAGGCTGGAGCTGTCCAAAGCCATGCAGGGCTCAGTAATGAGGGTTTGCAGGCCCTGTGTACTCCAGCACTTGTTTTGACAGTTGTTTAGGCCAAATATTCGGCTGCTGCAAATTGCTCTGAAGCTTTTCTTGGTGTTTTTTTTGTTTAACTGGAGCTGGAATGAATCCATGAGTTTCAGACATTTACAGCAGCAGCATCCTTCCCATGTTTTAAAGTTTTTCAATCAACTTTCAGGATAAATGTTTTAATTTATTTTGAGGTCTGTAAAGGCCCAGTAAGCATAAATACGGTACGGACACAAAATAGGGACTTGTCTCAAATGTGGATGATTTCAAAGCAGTACAGAAGTGGCTGTAGTATCCCGAGGCAGCTCCCCAACTACAGTATGCAGGATGCAACGCCCTTAGTTTGAAGAGAGTGGCTTTTTCTTGTGCTGAAATAAAGACCGCTTGCTACCTCCTAAAAACCAGAAGCTAATTTATAGCTCAGTGTTGAAACAATGTCTTTTTTCTAAGACACACATTTGTCTTTGCTAACTTTGATAGACTGTTGTAAGCTGGAGGACTGCAGCATTCACTTCATGCACTGGGATGTGAACTGTGATGATTTTTTTCTTAGAGCTCTGCTGTGCTTGCTGCCTTGGGTTGTTTTTTATGTCATTTACGGTGCTGAACATCAATGCGAGCATATTATGCAATGTGGTATAAAAATAAAGGCAATAAACTCCACTGTTATTCCTGCTTTAACAGAACAACCCTATTTGATCATTTTGCCTTTTGGTTTCTGGAGAAGTTAATTCCACATAGTGTATTGCATCTGGAGTGTTTGTGTGCGTGTCTATGGAGCAGCAGGATTCCCGGTGCAGAGCTGTCTGCCATCGTTGGCAGTGGATGGTCGCTGTGCAAGCTCAGAGGGTGGCAGCCGCCCGGGCACGGAGATCACCTGTAGAAACGTCTGAATTTCATGCTAAATTGTGTGGAAATGTGTGCTGGTTTGTAAAAGATCTACATTTTATTTCTGTACTGCGACCTTGTCACTGTGCCCTTCCCGTTGGTGACAACGTGTCAGTCAGTGAGGAGCAACTGCCCGACGCGTTGGCCTCGGCCGGGCAGTTTGAGCAGACCAGTGATGTGCTGGGCCAGAGTCACTCTGCTGAGTTATTTGTGGTTTGCCTTAGCACAGTCTTGGGTTTTAACTCTTTTGTGGCAGTATGCAAACACTCGGCATTGCAGTCCCTTTTGGATCAGGCTGTGATCTAGCAGCTTTCAGGTGATCTAGCAGCTGTCTCAAGGAACTGAAAGCTACCACTTTAAGTGAAATAATGATATCATTTAAGGCCATACTGTGCGAAAAATATTGTAATTCTGGTGCACTCAGGTTGCTAGTACAGAGCAGCTATGCCGGGCAATACGTGGGAGTACCGTAGCAGTGTACGAAAGAAAGTTGTTGGGGAGCTGAGAAAGATCTCAGCATAGAGAACATCTACTTGGACTCTACAAGCGTGATCATTAAGGTGGACAATAACAGGAAAACAGACTGTTTAATCTTCTGCTAAGTTGTCTTGTTGCTGATTAAATTGATTAAGAGCGAAAAGCGAACCCCTTCTCTGTATAAGCAGCGTGTTGTAGCTACTCCGAGTCACAGTGATGGCATAATTGCACATGGATTTCTGCAATGTCTGAAAGACTTTAGGTAGGTGTAGAGAGGGAAAAAATATTTTCAAGTACAGTTTCTAAAAGTGTGTCAAGTGCAGGCTTCTGAAACGCAGTCCTTTTATTTCAGGAGAGGGGGAATGTGGTGCTGTAGGTCTTGTTCCTCAGTCGATGGCTGTGCAAGTGGGTATAATGACTTAACCCTGCATGGGCCAGATGGGGGGAAGAAAGAGCTGGCTGATTGTCAGATCCTTTGAGGTGGATTGTTCAGTCATGACGTTGGCAGCTGGGCTGGGGACAGCTGCTCCAGCAGTGGCTGCTGCAGTAGGTGACACACTGGTGAGCAGCAGTGACGGTGTAGGCAGAGGTTTCTCCTGGCCGTGTGAATGACTCTGCTGAGCCTACAGCTGAGTAGTATTTTTCAAGACGGTGTAACTTGCTGGGTACATTTTTGGGGTGTGCAACAAGTGATTTGTGCAAAGTCACCTGTGGGTGGAATTCAACTTAACTGAAGCTTAGGCTAAGAAAATAATGTGAGAAAATATTACAGCCTTTCTTTGGACTGTTTTAAAACTGAAATGTTTTGTGCACGTGTGTGTTTGTATATAGGGACTCTCTCTGCATAAGCCGAATCTTTTCAGGTTAAATGATATATTTTTTTTCTGAAAGGACTTTCCTGCTGTTCAGCTTCTGTGTGCGTAGCTCTGGTCAGAGCTCTTTGCCCCCTTGGGTGGGGGTGCTGAAGCAGAGCAGGGTTCTGCTGCTTCCCGGGGTTGTGGAACGCTCTGTGCACCTCTCCATGGCACACCGAGGCTTTTGGCTTCTGCTGATGAGTTTTCTGTGCTTCGCTTTGAAAAATTTCCTCTGAGGCCATTTCTCTGAACAGCTCTTTCTGTAATGAGTTTGAATTTTAAAACACTCAATTTCTTGCATCCTTCCTTTTGTTAATCCTCAGTAAATGGGGCAAATAATTGGGAGGTGTCACCTGTCCTTTTATGAATGGTGCTTCTGTTCTTATCTGCTGCTTCCAAGAGAAATGCCCAAGAGCTGCAGCAGTGACGGTCTCTGAAGCAGACTGGTGTTCATCTCCTGCTCCCGAGAGGCACGGCTCATCCTTTCGGGTTTCCAGGAGGGATGCAGTCTATCATTTGATGATTTTGTTGCCATTTTCAGGCAACTGTTCCTTGTTTTGCTCTTCCTAGAGGATCCAGATCTTTTTTAGTTCTTTCTTTGTGTTTTTGTTGTTCTGGTTTTTTTTTTTTCTTCCCAACACTAGGGAGGTTTGTCTCTTTTTGTAGCCCAGCTGTTGACAATATATGCTCCATAAATAGGAGGAAAAAAGCTACAGGCATTCCCACTTCTCTCTACTTCCCTTATCGTTTGAAACTATTCTCCTAACTCCAAATAGGGCTACATTAATAATTAAATTCTCATTACAGTTATGATACACAAGAGTATTCTAATATTTCATAAGTAGCAAACTATAGCTCTCTGAAGCTCTCAAAAACTGGTAGCTTCCCACTCATTCTGGACCTTTCTAGCAGTTCTGTTTGCTCCTTCTCCTCTGCATGCCTGACTTTCACCACACTTCAAGGATATTCCCTTAGAAGCAGTGACATTCCTTGCTTTTTCTCCCAAACTTCATCAATGAAGAACGCAAGTTCACTGTTGTGACACAAATTGTCCCAACAATTTTTAAATTTGCCCTGAGCTGGTCGGAGTGGGTTTTGTGGTAGACGGGGGTGAGTGAGAGGTTTGAGCAAGGTCCTGTTTTCATCTGGAGTTGCTGTCCATCTCCTCCTGCGTTCCACGGTGCTTCCGTCTTGTGCTGTTGGAGCAGGAGGAGAAATGTCTGATCCAGCAGCTGATGCGGCAGCCCCAGCTTGGTCCTAAGAGCCAAATCCTCGGTGGCCGTGCAGTTTGGATGGTTTATCTCCTGAAGCTGGCCAAGCAGGTGCTGCTGCTTCAGCGTCCTGCCTTGAGCCAGCCCCTGCTGCCATGCAGAGTCCCCAGCTCCACACGGGTGTGCTCCCAGCTCTGCTGCTCCCAGCTCTGCTGCTCCCAGCTCTGCTGCTCCCTGTGCCTGTTGCTTCTCACACTCCTGAAAAATGAATGGTGCCCTGTGAATTACTGTCTTGCTGCATGCACCAACCCACCTGTTTGGAAAGCAGCCAGCTTGCATTTATTTTAGCAGATGGGAAAAGCAGGAAACCACTCAGAGCAGGCAGAGAAGAAATACTCATTCATTGAGGGGCAAGCACAGCGAAGCAGTGAGCTGAGCTGCAGAGTTTAAAGAAGAGTGGGCACATGTCTGGCACAGCAAAAGCACAGCTGCTGGTGGCTGGGAAGGGAAGGTGGTGGGTCTGCACAATGGAGAGTGAGTGGTGGCTGTTCCTTGGCCCGTGGTGAGCGGGAGTGGGGATCTGTTGGTCACAGCTCAGATGCAGAGGCTGACAGCGCTGCCCGGCAGCGCCTGGAAACTGCAGGGCTCCCAAACCACGCTCTTGAACCACTGAATTGTTTGGGTAGGAAGAGGCTCAAAGATCATCCAGCCCAGCCATTTCCCCAGCACTGCCATGTCCGCCACTGGACCATGGTGTCCCCAGGTGCCACATCTACACCTGACACCTTTTACGTCCCCCCAGGGGTTGTGATTCCCCTGCATCGCTGGGCAGCCGATTGCAATGCCCAGCAGCCTTCTGGTGAAGCAATGCTTCCTAATATCAGCCTAAACCTCCACTGAAACAGCGTTCTGCTGCTGGCACCAGGCTCAGGACAAGGTATGGATGTGCTGCCTTTTCCTTTTCCTTCCCTTACTATTCCCTGCAGCTGCAGGGATGGAGCAGAGTGCTCCTTGTGCTCCCGATCCTTTAACCAGCCCTCCCGAGGCGCCGGAGCCTCCCTTGTTTGCCCTTGCACTTCTGGTTGCAACTTCATCGCTGCCTGCCGGAACAATCAGTCAATCCTCAGTGCACAGCCACCAGTCTGAGGCTGTACCAGGGGAGGAGGCTTTCTCTTCATGTCAGTAGCTCAAGCCAGGGCAACAGATGTCCCTAAGAAGTGGGTCTGGTTTGCATCGTGGGCCCTCGGTTCCCGTCATTGCATGTGGGCACGGCGAGGTCGTGGTCACAGCTGCATCGCTGAACAGTGG
The DNA here is from genome assembly GCA_013398855.1 of Mohoua ochrocephala. NCBI lineage: Eukaryota > Metazoa > Chordata > Aves > Passeriformes > Acanthizidae > Mohoua > Mohoua ochrocephala. The sequence continues at coordinate 633,703 of VZTA01024166.1, read as the reverse complement.
CCAGGTCAGGGTTAATCCAGGGCTGTCTGGTGGTACATGGGTGCCTGGAATAGCTGGGAGATAAGGCTCTGTGCAGAAATGTTGGTGCCATTTCCACAGGGGAAAGAGGAGATGCATTCTTAGCGGCATTTATCAACAAATTTTTGATGTCGTGTGTCTTTGTCTTTATTATCCACAAGGATCTAAATGCAGCCTTATCTGAGCTAGTCTTTTCAGAGGATAACAGCCTATTACTGCTAGCAGTTAATCCAATTACTCTTTTAGGTCAAGGGGGAGTGTTCTGTGCAAATATTTTTGGAAGATCTGAAAAAAATTATTCTGTGTGGTTGACCCAAAGAGAGCATATTTCAGAATTCTTCAGCAGATCAAAAAGTTTAGAAATTTCTACATATGTTGGAGGAAACATGGTTGAAAGAGCTGTCAGATTTCAATTTTGATCACAAGACAGTCACTTGTTTAAAATATAAAGATATTTCACAATGGAAAGTAGTTTCAAATCAAAAAATAAATCACTATGTAAAATCATCAGAGAAATTCTTTGATGTGGGAATGAAGGTGGAGCTGTGCAAACCTTAAGAATTAATTCAGCATGAAATGTTTTGCCTAAAGTAGGTTTTAACCACATAATTTTGGCTCACTTGGTTCCTGGTTCTCTGATAAGGATTCCACCGAGGGTATCGGCAGGGACCTGCGGGAATTGTGAGCGATCCGTGTAAAGCAGGGAGGGGCTCTGCCTTGGAGGGGAGAAAGGGACCTGTGCCTGAGCTGCAGCAGCTTTCAGTGGAGTCTGTTCCTGCTTCGTTGGTGGTGAAGGTGGCACTGGATGGGCCGTGCTGAGCCTCCTGCCAAGTCCCGGGAGTAGGGCTGGGACATTCAGCTCCTCATGCAGACTTTGGAAGAGGGCATTGCTGTTCATTCAGCTCCTCATGCAGACTTTGGAAGAGGGGATTGCTGTTCACTGCTCGAGGAGCGAGGCCCCAAGTAGGTTTAGGAGTTGGCAGGGATCTTTAGGGGCGCTTGTGCTGCAGGCTTTGATCGGCGTGGGGCTGTTTGGGTGAGGTTTGGGCTCCCGGGGCTGCTGCTGGGGTGACAAACACATGCAGTGTGTTCCATGTGGGATGGGGAGCCTTCCCAGGGGAGGGTGGGTGTTGAGGTTCAGGCTGAAGTTCTGTGACTCTCTGCCTTACACAGCAGTCACAGCAGGAGCTGGGACCTTGGCTTGACCACAAGAAGTATTCCTCAGACATCAGTGGTGAATTTTAAATATTCCGGTGCTATTTATGCCATAAATAGAGGGTTACCTCCCTTTCCCACCAGACATAGAAAAGCACTCTTAGGCCATATACTGTGGAATCCCAAAAGCCTCAGGTTCTAATAACCAACTGCCATCTAATTTAGATCAGCAGTTTGAGAACTCATTAGTTCAAGTGCTAAAAGCCCTCTGTTGGGCAAGGGTTTGCTTCCCCGAGTGCCTGAGTTCTTAGAGGCTGTTACTGCCCATCTCAAAATTATGCTCTATTCATGCATGCTATAAAACTGTCCTTTTAATATCAGTTGGAAAATAAGCACAGGAAATAGTTGCCATAGAGGAAATTTACAGAGTTGGTTTGGGAACAAAAGACCAGGCGCTGCTGCCCTGTAAGAGTGAAGGAGTTGGGCTGTCCCTGGCAGCCTCTCATCCGTCACGGACCCCGTCCAGCAGCAGCTTCCAGATGTAATGAGAGTCCATTTCGAGCCTGCTTTTAATTTTGAAAAATCATCTAAAGAAAGTTGTGTCTTTCACAAGGTATTTTTGCTGTTTTGTTTCTTTCAGTTTGAAATAAGCTGGTGTGGTGCCTGGTTTTGGTGGTATGTTGGGGAGGAAGGAGCAATGCAAAATGAGGGACTCCAGAAATGGCTTGCTGTGAATAAAAATTAGAGAATTGGCTGCTTGTGCTTCCTGTAATATCTGTCTTCATTGTGAAAACTGCAAGTCAGAGTCAACCAGACTTCAAAGTTGGGAGCACACAGCTGCAAGCTGAAAATAAGATTTCTGGGTGATGCAGAAGTGCTGGGGCTGTTTGGTAAGAATACTTCATCAAGATTTTGGCAAAGCTTAATAGTGAAATGGTTTGGATAGACTGTGTTGTCATTAAGAGGTTTTGAGTGTTTTACAACCCCAGAATAGAATTTTTTTTCAATTAGCTTTTAAGTATTGTTGTGCTCTGCGTTTATTACGTTGTTCAGGTGGCTAACAAAAAAATCACACCTTCAGCTGGGAAAAATTAGGGGGAGAACACAGCAGTGATGAAAAGAAGCAAAGGGAATTTTTACTGCACGTGTACCTGAGAGATTTGCATCAGCTGTCTCGACTAGGAAAATGTTCTTACAGCAAAACACCCCACTTTCCTACCCTTCCCTGTCCTACAGGCAGTCACTTGAAGCAAGTTATTTTAGAGAGGGTTTTTTTTAGACTTGTTCCTGTAAGGAGCTGAAAGCAACTTGATAGCCTAATGTTTTCCCCTAAAAGGGAAAAAAAAATAAATTCCTGCATAACTCTAAACAGTCCCAGGGCCTGGGCAACCTCATTTGTGACCTTTATGTCCTTTTTGTGGGTGGCGAGGCAGGGGATGGAGGAGGTGCTCAGGGAGCATCTCTGTTCCGTGTCCCAGCACCGCCAGGGAGGTGACGGTGGGGGGGTGACACTGGGGAGGTGACAGTGGGGAGGTGATGGTGGGGGGGTGACACTGGGGAGGTGACGGTGGGGAGGGGACGGTGGGGAGGTGACAGTGGGGAGGTGACAGTGGGGAGGCATCGGCTGCTGCTCTCGTTATCCAAAAAGTCGTATTAGAGGAATGGATTTTTTTGTAGCTTCCTCCCCCATGCCAAAGAGATGGGGTTTTCTTCACTCTCTGGGTGCAGGATTTAAGAGGTGCTCTCATGCTCTCTGTGGCTGCAGGACCTCGTGTGTAGAGACACAACCTCGGTCCTTCCAAAATGCCAGCAGAACTCTTGTACTGCGAGTGTCAGCACCCTGGGGCTCACAGCATGGACACCTAACCAGACTGTGAAAAGTTAGGGAACTGAAGAAAATTCATATTTCAGGTAATGACCTGAAAAGTTCATTCAAGGAGTGAATGGATCCATGGGAGTGTAATTTTTTTGTGTTAAATTGTGTCATACATGCAAGAACAATAGTCCAGCAGGAGCAGGAGATTTGTTTTGCCTGGATTTTATTTGCCCTATGGTTGCTACAGCCTTTAGCTAGCAGAGCTGAAGCCTCTCTCTGTAAAACCGGGGGGAAAGATATTTCCTTACAGCTTTGTTAAACTCTGAATTACATCAAAGATTATTCAGCTGGAACCCGAGCCAAGGCCCATGGACAGGGTTGATGTTATGGTTTCTGGCAATTCTAGATGGGACTGAAATGTAGTTGGACGTAAAAGAAAGACACAAACCAGCGGACTGTTTAGCTGGTGTGTTTATATAAAGTAAACACGTTTGAATTTATCTTGAAAAACATCCTGGTGCCGGCAGCCATCCTCAAGATCGCTTTCTCTCAGTAAAGCTCATAGGAAGAAGAAATTTTTTTCCTACTGGCTTGTTGACATCAAGTTTTTATTAATGTAATTATTATTATTTCATTTGAGCTAAAGAGTGTGCTACAGGGTGATATTTAGCAAGCTGAATGTTTTGATGTAGGAAACATAATCGTTACTGCAGTTATTTTATATTTACTGCTAAGCAAATCCCTCTCATATATACACAGTTCCTGTGGGTTTGGTCTCCATCACATTGCGAGGGGACGGTGAGAGGAAGAGAAAAGGATTCATTTTTGTAAAACCATGTAGTATTTATTTATCACTTTCATCTGAGAATGTACAAGTTCTTTAGCAGTGTATTAATGACCTGTGTCCATACGTAGTCTTATCCCTGTTTCTTTCATGGGAAGATGGGAATGTAGAGCACTGGTGTGTTCTACCCGTGAGGATGGGGAGTACATTAGGATGAAAGGGAAAAAAAATGAGCTGCTGAAATATAACAGCAGAGGTGCAGCTGAATATTTGAGGCTGGCACGATGGTTACACATCTGCCTTCGGGAAGGTGCCAAGGAAATGTCGATGTGCCCCAGTGAAGATTTCTTCTCTCTGCTCTTGAGGACAACATCCACATGATGAAGTGAAGCCAAGCCCCTGCCAGGCTTCTCATGGGTCTTCTGCTCCCATTTTGAGCTTGGTTGCTGGCTTGTGATTGCTGCCCAGACGAGCTGATTGAAGGCTCGTGGACGTGCGCATTGCCCAGAGGAGCGTAAGCAGATCCCAGGTCCTGCAGTGGAGGAAACAGCTGAGTACAAACAATGTCCTCTGCTCCACATGTAAGCACTGCTTTGGATTTCTCCTAATTCTTTAAAATTTATGGTTTCTCTCCTACTCTTCTGTACGTGTGATTCTTTCATAAGTGTGGGTTTTATCCCATCGGCAGAGTCATAGGAGATGCCTGGTGATATTTCTCCCTTTTCCAAAGTGCTTCTTCACAGTTGTTTAATGATGATCCTTTAATGGTCGTGCTCTGATGATCTGTAGTCATCAGAGATGGCTGCCATCAGGTTTTTAAAGCTTTTTACATTAGATTCTGGGTAGTTGAAACTTGCCTGTGAAGTGGTTCTTGGGGCCCATGCTGGAGGTCCTGCAGCTGTGATTTCAGTGGCTCCACGAGAGTGTCTGGCTGCCATCACCGCAGGGAAAAGGACACGGTCGGGTCAGTGGGTGTTCCTCATTTTGTAATAAATTCTCAGCCTGACTCGAGGCCATTCATCATGGCAGGAAAAGGTTTTAGCTGTTCCTTCAGAACAGCGACACCAATTAAGTTATCCATGCATCATTCCAGCATCAAGGCTGTCTTAGCGCTGTGGTTCTTGGGGTTTGCTCCAGGTGTCAGGACTACGATGGCCCTCAGAGCCAAGACTCATCTTCACCTGCTGTCCTTCGGTGCTTTTGTTGACTTTGGGATGTTCTTCACTTACCGAGGGTGTGGGTCCTGTTGGGATGTGTTCACATTTAAATAAATGTGTGCAGGTGGTGATGGGGGTGTGTAGGTGACTGGTAAAGGACTGGTTATGTCTTTTCCACCTCAGCCTGCCTGAGATGGGAGAGGGGCCTGCATAGTGATGTTGAGTATCTGTTTGCCAAGTACGTGACAAATGGGATCTGCCCATGGAGTTGGTTTGCGGATGCTGCACGCTCTGAGCTTACATAAGCCAGGAAATGATACCCCAGTGCTCACCAGTTCCTGCAGCTGGGAGAGCGTGTCCGTGATCTCCAGGAGCTCCCTCTCCCCTGCAGACCCTGTTCAGCAGCTGCCAGCCCGTTTTACGCTTTTTTTCCCCGAAGTGACAGGCCAGCACTGAACCTCATTCTCTGAGTTCTGAGGCTGAAGATGCCCCTCACTCCTCCGCTGGCTGTTGGTGTTTCATGGCCCATGCTGTCCCTTGTCCCTGTGTCAGGGGCACTGCACGCTGCTCTGGTGGCTTTACACAGGCGCCTGCTACAGCAGCTGCTGCCTGGTGGCTTTTGGAGGAGTTCAGGGCCCGTGGGTCTTTGGCTTGGCTTGGGTGGTGACTCTCCATAATTACTGCCAGCAGCTGCCCTTTGGTCTCAGGGCTGTCAGAGTGTTCCATGAGCACATCCCACCCTTCCAACAAGCCAGAGTAAAACTGGTACTGTTAAGGGTGTAATTAAATGGCAGCCCAGGCCTCGTGCTCCGTTGACCTGCTGCTCTGTTTTAAACCACTCGTGCTTCCCTACTAGATTATGCATGGCTTTTAATGACACTTTATATAGGTTATTAGTGTGCGTTACTGATGCTGGGTGTAGACTAATGAAGCAACAACAGCCAAGGTGCAAAGTTTCTCTGGTGGATTAGTGGGGTCTTGAAAGGAGGTGACTGCCCACTGTGAACTGGAAGATTGTCAAGTTGAATTTATCACCCAGATATGACTCTTACTAGAGAAAAAAATCCAGTGCGTGAGAATGCAATAGGATAATATTTGTTTGAGGGGATCTGGGTTTAAATCTGACAGGTTTTAAAGATGTCCATGTGTTGGCAGATATTTACGAAGCAGTTAAATTGTCAGAATTAATGGCCAACAGTTTGAGAACCAAATAAACGTACCTAGTGCATGCCAGTGCATGTTTTAGACTAGCCTAGCAGTAGTTACTTTCCTCATTACTGAAATTTTATTTTCCTAATTCTTGGATTTATTTTTTTGGGGGGGGGGGGGTTTACGTAGGGTTGGGGAATCTAAGTTTGGTTTTGGGCATGGTTTTATATCTCTGTGTTACACTATAAATAACAATTGGTGGTTAGAGGCTGTCTTGTGAAAAAGCAGTTAATTTTTGTTCATGTGAGATGATCTGTGCCTAAAGCTGTGAGCTGAGGAGTCTCACTATCTCTGTTATTAAGGCTTCATTTTTTTAGATAGTGGAGAAGCGTTTCAATTCTTTCTGGTAATGTAATACTTGGAGGTAGCTGGAGCTTTCTTTATGCTATATATTTTATCTTTTTGCCATTTAATACTCTGACCTCATTCAGAAACGTTTCAGACTGCGTATCATTCACGTTATTAATGGCAGTATTGATTTACAAGATCCGCTTCAAAAAATACTTGCTGTTTTACAAGAAAACCATCAGAAGGATTAATGTGCTTTCTCTTTGTACATCTACTCTTCTACCCGTTGAAAATGATCGAGTCAAATGTCCCTGGATTCTCACCCTTGCTCTGGGGAGCGGGGTGTGATTCCATATCCCGATACGGGCGTGCCCCTCGTCCTCTGGGGAGCAGAGACACCGCTGTGGCACTGCCTGCAGATGTGGAGTGATTGCTCACTGGGGTTAATGCAGAGATGGCCTGTGGCTAGGCCATAAAAGCATGTTTGGTTTGCTTTTTTCTTGATCTGCGTGCAGGGTAGATAGAGGTGCTAGAGGAGAATAAAGCAAATACAGGAGGGAACTTTGGTGCTTTTCGGAGCGGGGCGTTATTACACTGTTTATTAAAGCTGCATGAAATGGTATGAAGTGTTGAGGTTTATGGGAAGCATTGTTTATAAAAGTAAATGTTTTTCCCCCACCCTTCTACCACCATGACTAAGATACTTGGCACTTTAAAGTTTATTTTCCTTCCTGTGAACCTTTCTTCCCCTCCTGTCTTTCCCCCACCCCGACATTATGTAGTTGATTTGATTCTCTGGATTGCTTTCCTCAAGCTCTAACTTGAGTTCATTTTGTTATGTGGTGACCACAGTTATGGATGACGCTCCCCCTGGCACACAGGAGTACATTATGTTACGGCAAGATTCGATCCAATCTGCGGAATTAAAGAAAAAAGAGTCCCCTTTTCGTGCTAAGTGTCACGAAATCTTCTGCTGCCCACTGAAGCAAGTGCACCTCAAAGAGAACACAGAGCCGGAAGGTTTGTGGCACTATGGATCCATGTTCTGTTTGTTTCTATTTATTTTTCCCATGTATGTCCCCGGAGTGTGCTGTGTGTTCCCCAGCCTGTGTCGGTGCGGTGCAGCTGACGCAGGAGCGCGATGCACTCGTGTCCCTTTGCTTGCCTGTCGGTGTCTGATGCAGCTCTCACGGGACACTGTAATCTAAGCCACGTTCGGGATCATTCTAGAGGAGAAATGACGCTGCTTTTTCTTAAATAAAGTTTGTTTGTTTCAGCTCTCATCATTACACACTGCCCTTTTTTTTGGCTGCCAAAAGCTGCTTGCTACTCAAACGGCATCAATTCCCAGCCGGTTCTTCGCAGTAACATTTCTGGAGCTGCACTCTGCTGAAAATCTGGTACTTACACTCAGATTCGGCTTGTCCCCAACACCTTGCACTCCATAAGGCTTCTGCATAGCGCTAGAGAATGCTCATGGCAGCTGTACTTGGGTGGAGCAGGATGGAGTTTGTATGTAATGCACGCCTGGTTGCATTTTGGGAAATGAAATGCATGCAGAGCAGAAAAAAAAATGAGTAGATTGTTTTCCTTTTCAGATAAAGCAAAGGTATGGTCTCTTCTCATGCTGTGTTTACTAATATGAAATTGCCAATGAGGTATATCTCGTTCATCTAGTGTACATAAGATTAAGCTATTTTAAATTATATTTTTAATACTTTCTCTTATTGTTCCATATGTGTTTTGCATTACTGCTTCATATTCACATGGTAAGCCTTCTACTTTTTGCATAAGCTCCAGTATCTGCCAAGACAAATAATGCTACTGCTGGTAGAAGTGTTTTGAGATGAAATATTCAGGGCTGGATTTTGCCACAATGGAGTCTGCAGGAATGGCAGAGTGAGCAGGTTGGAGTTCTTATTACAAATCACTTGCATTATTCTCTCTGTAATGATGGGCACCAGTTGCTGAGCCGTCACTATTAGCCCAAAATATTTCAGTCAATTGCTTTCTCTTGTTACATTCCCCAAATTTTGCATGAATGTTCTTTGTACCACCTCTGGGAGATTTGTGTCTTTTAAAATAAAAGTATTTTATTAAAATAGCATTTATCATCTCACCAGAAATAATAACTCAGATACACATTCTGGTTTAAGGCCTGGGGAGAGGTTTCTTGTTTCAGTGATGATGTAACTGAATGCTAAAATCGGAGTTTGAAAAAAGTCCAATTGTTCTCTCAGTTCTGGGGCAGACTTGATAGAAGTTGTGATTTCAGAACTCAGTAAGCACGAAGGAAAGGTGGATCCCGTAGCACTCTTCTGGATTAGCAGATGTCGTGGATTTCCTGTCACCTGTCAGGGTTTGTGTTGTTCATGAGTAAATTTTGAGCCCAGAACTGTTCATGTCAAGCTCCTCCGGGAAGGTGATGGCAGCTGAGCTTCCACAGGTGCTCAACACGTGCTGCTTGGTGATCAGGAAGATTCCATAGCCATGAGGCGTGAAAAGGTGGGCCCTACACCTGGCATCCTTGACTGACGTGCTGTACTGCAAATTCGTGGTGTGCTCGTGTGTAACTCCAGCAGAAGCTCGTGGTTATTTCAGTGGAACCTACACGGGGAACTGGATTCCTGCTGAAGACTAGTTCTTAGCTGGGTCTGATCATTTCAGTGCATAAATCGACAATTTACACCCCAGGGGCCTGTCCAGGAGGAACAAGGAGAGCAGAGCGGTGCTGGGCCTTTCTCTCCAGAGCGTGAGTCTCCAGGGGACACGGTTGGGTTCAATGCTGGGGAGTTTGGGGTCTGCCGGGAAGGGCTCGCGCAGGGCAGGCTCTGGGGAAGGCCTGGGGAGCGTCAGCGCGGCCGTGCTGCTGCCTGGAAGCCAAGAGCTCTTAGGTTCTCCATAAATCTGCACAGTGCCTGTCTCCAACAGCAGCTGTGTTACTCCTTCCTCTCTGGCATATGGCACTGTTATTCATTCTCAGTGCAAATGTTTGGTTCTGAGAGGAAAGCTTGTCATCTTTTATTGCCGTGCGCAGGGATGAATGTCTCTTCCCCTGTTTATCCCTCCTCCTCTCCTGCAGGAATGTTGCATTACTAGACAGGCACAAGAACCCTTGGCCATACTGGCTTGTCCTACAGCCACCTGAGTGGATGGGAGTTCAGAGGGGTATCAGTTTTTGTTGTTGTGGTGTGATTTCTATGCGTGTTCCTCTGAAAGATGTTGTCTCTAGCACGGGAGGGAAGATATCTGATCAGGAATCCTTTTAGCCTCTGTCGTAGCTCAAATTGCCTGCATTTATCTTTTTCTTCAAAATCTGTGAACTGCTTGGCAGTGGTATTAGAGCCACTCAAAGACTGATGTGTGTCATCCTCAGTGGTTTGTTGGCTTGAAGCTTGAGAAATTTTGATCGTGAAGTGATCTGAGCTGTGCTTTCCCTGCAAGCCCTGCAACAGTCCACCGGAGTTAATGGAGTGGCTGAAACAAATCCTAGCAGAGCACCTTCCAGTGTGAGCCCAGCAGTTAACAGCTCAATTGGGCTGTTAGGATAAAGGAAAAGAAATGTTTAAGCTTGTTACTGTGACATAAATTACACATTTTTGAAGGTACTGGAAAGTATGACAACTAGGAAGCTGTTAGCGAAGTTCTCCAAGTGAAATGTCATAATGGAAGTTTTATGGAAAATTGCAGACTTGAAAGACTCTGCACAGACTATAAAAATGCAGCTTTTTAATCTGCTGAATAATGGCATGGGAACACATGGTAAAGCCTGCATGTTTCTAACTTTGCAACTCTTTTGTTTAGATGATGGATTTCTCTGCACCTTTTAACCACTTTCATACAGGGTTAGTGCTCAGGGAGCCTCATTTATCACTTCAGGACTTGGACTCCCTAGGCATGTGGGAAGACACCAGGTAAAAAATTTTCCAGGCTTTTTGTAGAGGTGTTTGGGGAATGTTCTGCTCTTTGCTGAAGGACTTAAATACCACCTCACGCTGCTGTCTGAGCCTGGTGGTCCATCATGTCTCATATCTCGGGCCTGTTTCATTCCTCATAGTCTTTGGCCTATTTCTAAAAGCAAAGGTGGGAATGAGAAAATTAGATCCTCGTTTCCTAAATTAATCTTGCCTTGGTTTCTTGTTCTTTTCCCCACACCTACCTGCCTGCTTGCAGCATCATCTTTGTTCACAACATGCATAAGCCTCAGGTGCACCTCAGGAAAACAGGTCCACGGCCAGTGCCTTTGATCTCAGCCCGGAGGACACGTAGAAGGTCCTTGGCCCAGTAACTGCAGCAAGTGGTAGGAGTGGAAGGAAGGAGAACAATGGGAAGTCGCAAGGATGCGATCTTCCCCAAAGGTGGAAATTTCCACCGGAGCCCGGTGCCAGCAGGGCGATGCTGCCAGTCTGGACTGCAGCTCACAGGGGGTGCTGCCCTCCCTCAAGCTCTGGGGAACCTGGGGCTGTGCTAAAGGCTGAACTGCTGCTTTATTCTGCATCGTTCCAGCTTTGTTTTGTCAAAGTCGTTGCACAGTTTGCAGTGTCGTGGATCTCTCAAACGCAGTAAAACAAGCAGAGCTGACATCCTTACCTGGATGCTGGGTCCTGTGGGCATTGGGCATTGTTTACAATTGCATCCAAGCAGCAGCAAAATACCCAGTGTTGTTGTAGCTTCCCTCAAGCCAGGAATACACTGCTAGCAGGAGAAAGGCCATCTGAAGTACATTTTGCAGCTATTTGTTCTCTTAAATAGTTTAAACATAAGCTGCTGCTGCTATCTGTATAAAACATGGTTACATAAAAAGAACTCGGCTCCTGGAAAACTAATTTGAGTTGTATTATTACATCCAGGGGAGGGAATAAAATGAGAGAAATGTTTTTAAAAAACACCCATTGGTTAGTCACAGTCACACAATCAGGAGTCTTGGACACTTGCCCATAGTTCTGTTTTCATGTGGGATTTTTTTTGCCTTTTTCTATTTTATTTTTTTTTTGGTAACATTTAGTCTCCCTCCAGGCATACATAACCTTTTTACACAGAAAAGCAGACAAGCATGGCAAAATACCTACTGGGGATTGGGAGAGGGAGATCTGGGATAGCAGCTGGTAATGAGGAAAGGCAGCTTTCCTCAACCAACAGGAAATCTGATTAGATAGAAAATGTTAAAGATGCTAATGTGAAACAAGCAGCTTTGTGGTTGCCCTTGACAATGGCTTGTTATCTTCATCCCTAGCAGTGGAATGCGTGGCAGAGCCAGGCCTGGGGGAGAGGCCAAGGTAGGGTGTTCAAGCACATCGTGTGGGAGGCTGCCTCTTCCCCCTGCTCCGTGGGCACTTCTGTCACCAGCAGAAATTTGGAGCCTTTACGCTGTGATACAGAATGTCCCTTTGGTGCTCCAAGCATCGTGTCACCACTGATAGTGCTGTTACTTGGCACTCTAATTATATCCTTTTCTTCTAGACTAAATCAGTCCTATTAGCCCTGCTCGCTCATTTAATTATGTTAATGCATGTGTATTTCTGCATTTTAGAGGAGAAAAGGAAAGAAGAAGGGGGAGGAGAACTGTGTTTGAAATCAGAGAATTGCGAGAGGTTTTTAAACTTTACATATTGTTCAGAACTAAAAATGACTTTGTGTTCCAGGGAGGGATAACAAAGATGAGCCACATGAAACAGGCAGCTGTGCCCGTGTCCGAGGCATTCGGAGCAGGCTCACTTGGCAGCGGGACCCCAGTGGGGACGTTCAGCATCTGTGCTGTGCTTGCTCCAGCCTCAGGAGCTGCTGGGGAGGAACCCCCCGGGTCACTGAATGGGGGCCCTGCTCACTCACTCACTGACCCCACTGAAACTTTACCCAGGTTATGGCCCTTGGATACCAAACTAATCACATTTCATAAGCGTCCGTGTTTCTCCTCATGTCTTCTCATTTCAGGGGAGGTGAAAAGCGGAGACTTGGTATCCCATTTGCTCCTGCCAGCAGGAGTCTTTAACCCTTTCCTGCTGCAGCTGAGCTGTCTGTCCTGGAGCTGTTCGTCCCAGGGAAGGCAGGCAGTCTGCCACTGACTGATGTTGGACCCTGTGCCTTCCTCACTGCCCTTTCCCTCAGCAAAACCTTGTTCTCGATTCTGCTTTTTCCTGCACCTCTCAGGCCCTCCTGTGGGGATTGTGGAGCTTTCACCTTGCCTTGTTCCCAACTTCTGGCCCTGGCAAGAAGCAGCTGAGCAATGCCTAAGCCTTCTCCAGTACTAAATGAAAGTAAATTCTTAAATCCTGCCTGTCTGGGTACACATGGAGACGCTGCAGCTGTGGGACCGTATCTGCAGCGAAGGATGATCTGAAGGGAGGGGCAGAGACCAAAAGTCAAAGGTCTGAAGCTGCCACCAGTGTAGTGGCTTTTTCCCCCAAAGAGAAACCGTCTTTGGCTTGAGTGATTAGCTGATAACCTTCTGTTTCAGGGCGCTGGGAGGCAGGGGTGACAGCTGCACTCCTGCTTGCTTCAGAAGCTCAGTGCGTGGAGCAGATAGCTCAGTCCTGTGTGTGGCTGAGCCCTCTTGCCCTGATCCTCCAAAGCCTTTAAGCACGCGATTAACTTTAAACATGTGAGTGCTCCCAGCAGAGTCGGAGGGGTTGGGATGTATTTAATGAGCTTACCTGAACACAGTCTGGGCCTGGCTCAGGTTCAGGCTCAGGCAGTGCAAATCCAGAGTAATTCCACCAAAATCCAAGATTTACTCAATATTTACTTGTCTGCAAATGAGATCAGAACCCCCTCATAGAGTTTAGTTTGATTTCTTCTTTTCGTACTCCCTCAGCAGTTAATGTGGTCCTCATTGCCACAGTGATTCATGATTGGACGTGCAAGTCATCACAGCAGTCCCGAGCAGTGGAGAAACTTAATGTTCCCCATTATAAAGAGGGAGGTGAAGGATTTGATCCTCAAAACTACTTGGACATCTCATCAGGAGGAGTAGCAATAACGCTGCCCACTCAGTCACCTGAGCACTAGGTACTTGACTGTTATCTTTGGAAGGGTCTGGGGAGATGACGCTTCTGTCCATGCAGAAATACAGCAGAGTAGGGAATTCAACATCTTCCCATTTTCTTAAGCATAGAATCTGATTTTTTTTCATCTTTCTCTTCAGCAGTGGCTCTGCAGCAGCCCGTGCCAGCTGAGCTGCCAGCCGCCTCCAGCCTCCCTTCCTCACAGCTCTCACCACGTGTTGACCTGTGGTTCAGCAGGCTCCACCACAAGCACCCTCTTTGCTCAGCACAAACACCCTCTTTGCTCAGCACAAACACCCTCTTTGCTCAGCATGTGAGCTGGGGAGAGGCTCAGCCCTGGCGAACGCAGTGCCAGCCGTGGCAGGAGCTGGGGAGAGGCTCAGCCCTGGTGAACGCAGTGCCAGCCGTGGCAGGAGCTGGGGAGAGGCTCAGCCCTGGCGAACGCAGTGCCAGCCGTGGCAGGAGCAGGGGGGTGGCGAGGGCAGGTGGACGGGAGCAGCCAGCGTTGGCAGGTGATGCATGAATAGCAGCAGGTTAGGGGCTCCTACTTCAGCTTTCCCCAAATTGTTACCTCTGCTGCTTCTGTCTTCTGCACCTTCTTTACTTTTCACCAGGTGCTTGGCTCTGTGCTTGATGCTCGCCCATCCAGCTGTGTGCTGCCATGTAAAAACATCTCTTTTTGAGGTGGCTGGAATTCTTTATTTTAAAGAATAAGGTTCTCTGTGTATACTCTTGAGCAGGCAGAATCCAACTGTTGCTATAATGAGTCTGTCATGAAATGAAGATAAAATATCGATAACAAAGCTAGCTAATAATGAAGTGGTTTGTTGAACTGGGTTGTCATGGTGGTAAAATTCAAAGGTGCAGCTGTAAATGTGAGCTGTGCAATTGTGAGCCACATTTGTGCTCTGTAGCATCAGAAAAGTTTAAGTAAGTAATGGCATTAAGAGCAGTTGTAGAACTTACATTTCAAGATAATTTTTGATTCTCAAACTGGACCTGGCCTTACCCTGAACAGGTCATGGCAACCCAAAAAGAAATGCTCTCTCTTGCCTTACCTGTGTACTCTTTGAGAGAAATCTTTTATCTGTGCCTTTTGCTATTTTGTTCTGATCTCAAAGTAAATATTCAGTATGGAGACAGTATCTGGCACTTAGCATAGCTGAAGTAGGGCATTTAGGCCAAATGAGTCACCCTGATCTTCTTTTCTCATCTCATCTTTAAAGGACCCTGAGATCTTCAAAGAGTGTTCCTTGTATGGAGGAAGGCCTTTGTCTTGCTACTTTTCCATCCCATGACTCTCCTGAGAAAGCATCAGACTTCGTTCTTCAATCTGTCCTCATTTTAAATGAGGAGATGTAGTTCTTTATTAATAATGAAGGTTTTTCTTTGTACCTTGCTCAGCTACACGGCCCATCATAATTATTGCACAAACCTGTACCGGTGGTAATTAAATACCGAGTGCCTTTGGGTTGAGATCATGACAAATCTTTCGTGATGTTCTAGGTTAGGACGAGCCTGTAAATGAGGAGGAGTTGAACTTTCCAGCTGTCACTGGAGAGTTGTTGCCTTGCCCGAGGCAATCAGGTACAAAAGCACCGAGGCAAGCGCGCATGGAGCAGCAGAGCGGAGATCCCACGGCCGTGCAGTGGAATTGGTCACCTCGGGGATCATTAGCTCCCATAGATCATCATCGATGGTTTCCAGTTCCAGGGTTAGCTCAGCCCACACCTTACTCAGGGGTTTCTGCTCTTCATCCCATCAGCAGTCTCGGCCTTCAGCAGCTGATGTCTCTGAGCGCACAAAAACGGAACAACAAAGTTCATCCAAGAGCCCGGCAGGCTCCTCCTGTCCTGCATCATCTGCAGAAGAAGAGGAGCTCAGTTTAACCTGGAGCTCAGTCCTCTCTCCCTGTGCTCCCTCAACTCTCCTTGTTCAGGATCCTGCTCTGTCAGGCCTGAGGATGCTTTCTGAACACAGCTGAAGAATTTTCACAGCAGTGCATTTTACTTCAGGTGTGTGGTGAGCACGCTGCGCAGTAATGTGCATTAATGTTATTTTGTGACTGCATAAGCAGATGGCTTTTGGTGGCGGTACATTTGTCTCTACTCCTTGTTCTCTTTCAAATGTTCTGACCTGAAAGCTACAGAAACTGAAGAAGCTTTACCCAGACCTCAGAGAGCACCAAGATTGCAAAAGCCCAGAATTTTCATGGAACACTTACATAAAGTTATTGAATGCTTTTTCAGTAGTATCTGAGTGTTTGGGGAAAAGTCAGTGCTCAGACTGTTTCATATTCAGGTTTTGTGCCCACTAGTACCCATCTACAGAATCTTCCTGCTGTGTACAAGTTCTTTGATTTTGCTTACATGCTTAAAAAGCTCCAGCTTTTGTAGGAGAGTGCAAAATATTTGCACATCTTCTTTTGAGGCAGCCCTTTCCTCCAGGACAGAACGGTGTACTGCCGAGCAGTGGTGCTCAGGAAGGGGTTTTCTGGGTGTTGTTCTGGCATGTTTCACTCTTTCTGCCACGTGTTTGAAAACAGAGACAGACAGATGTGTCGTTTTTCTCTGAAAGATTGCAAAGATTTACATTAAACCTCAAAGATTACAAGGCACATGAACCTGCAAAGGTTCTGAACTGCAGAGTGTTTCCAGCACATGGCTGTGCTTCCTCCCCAGTGACACAATGTTGAACTCCTATAAAGAAAACGAGGAAACATAGAGAAATCCTTCCCAGACATCTTGGATATTCCTGATCTGAAGCTGTCTGCCACATTTTTCGAGTGTGCTAAAATATTCTTGCATGTTGATTTAGGAAGGAAAAGATTAAGAATATACACGACTTCCTGCACAAGAAGTCTTTAGTTAGCAGCTGCCTCTCACACTTGACATTTCCTCATTACACACGAGTCCCTTCTGGAAAGGTTCTTGGTGCAGCAGTCTCGGTTCTCACTATTCTACTCTCCCTGGTCAAATGTGGTTCTTATGACAGAATGAAAACCCAGTAGCCACTCTTCATTGTGCCAGCATCATTAAGTCAGATTTTAATTTGTTTTGTGGGGCATAGAGAGGTCAGAACACCAGTGTAGAGTGGTGACTCAGGATAATGTTGCACAAAGCATCTTGATTGTTTTGAGCCCCACACAGAAGACAAAGGAAGTGGCCCAACATGGCTTTGTCTTAATTCTCTGATGGAGGTTTGGGTTTCTTAACAAATATTTTCCAGATAACAGCTAAATCTTTCTCCTTGTCCTTGGTTTTTCTGCTTGCTACAATACTTTTGTCTCATGTTTTTTGTCCTTGGCTCTTGTGGTAGAGCTGCACTTCGTTCCTCAGCGGTGTTTCTTGCGACCTTTCTGAGAAGCTTGGAGGCTTGGCTAGGCCTGGAGCCTGCCATCATCAAAGGATGGAACTGGGAGGTTTTCTGTAGAGAGTGAAGCCTGGAGCCTGTACCCCGGAGCAGCAGAACTTGCCCCGTACAGCTGGCTGGGGCTGTGCCACCTGCCGAAGGTGCCTCATGAACTGTCATGAAACTTCCCAGGCTGGGGAGGGCTCCGATGCCAGGAAACTGTGGGCTGGTGGCACCAGGAGCGAGGTGTTTGCACTCCTGTTTGCACTCCTCTCCTCTGCCCGCCCTCATCTCTGGTTTGGAGGCTTTACCAGATTTCCCTTCAGGGCTGCAGAGACAGGCGGGGCTGCAGGAGAGTCAGCCATGAGGACCCTCTGCAGGACAGGAACCTGGGGCTGCAGGGAGCGAGGTGCTGGCTTTTCCACCTTTAGAAAAAGACTTTAACAGCATAAGCCACGTTTGTGTTGACTGCCAGTCTGGTCTCTAAATGTGCCTTTCCTCTGAACAGTCCTAAGATTTTTCATTTTTGCAACAGGTGCCATCACATTAACACTTAATTGCAGGAGTTGTTAAAAATGCAGAGTTAATTTCAGTTGTGCACCTTTGCTTAATTGGTGCCTGCCCCTGTTTCTCTTCCTCTACAGCTCCAGCTTGGTAGAGTCAGTAATTAGAGACCAAGTTTTGCTTTCGAGTTGCTCTTATGGTTGGTAAGTGTGATCATTCTCTCCTTTCAGACCCGTGGCACAACTGACCTTGAGTATTGCTGGTGTTCCTCAGATGCTGTTAGGAGAAAATGTTTGAGCTTCACGTAAGATATTCCCTTCTAATGATGAGCTGTCAGCATTAATCCAGTGGAGTTCATGGGGCTGGCCTTTTAATGATAAATTTAGATTAAATATACTGTAAAACCAGTAGTAAGCAAAAATTTGAATGGGACTTGAGCTGCCAAATGCAAGTAAGTGGTTTCTTTAATCACTTGGATATTAAATTAGATAAATGTAAAAATGGTGAGAAATTCTGCTGGTCTTTGTACTAATAACAAAGGAGCATGTTTAGGAAATTGCTGTTTTAACTGAAAAGAGTTTGATGTAGTGCATTTCATAGTATGTGCAGTGAAATGTGCAGTCAGTAAGACACGGTTCTTGATACATTAAAAAAGCGCAGTCCCGGTTATTTCTACGTTGAGGGAAGCTCTGAGTCAAAACAAGCACAAGCTTTCCTGCTGCTGCTGAAGAACATATTCTTTGTGGTATGCAATTGCTACTCAAGTGAAAGTTACACATTCTCTAACATTCAGATGTTCTGCTTCAAAAATTCTTTTGCTCCTTGATAGCTTCTGTCTTAATAGAAGTGATTTTAAATCGCTTGTCTGTGAGGTTGCTGAGCCAGCTGCCTGCAAAACCTTGAGGAAAACCGAGCAGATTGCCAGGAGGTTCCTGAATTAGCATGGACTCTTCTAGAATGGTGACCTTCTAACCAAAAATTAGTAGGCTGTTTTAAAGGATGGCCATTTCTCCTGGGGAGGTTTCTCGATGGTGATTGCTCTTTGGCAGCAGAGGTGTGTGCTTTCCTAAGGTTGCCTGTTCTGAGTGTAAAGAATATTTCTTCCAAGTTCAGAATATCAGCACACAGTGGCAGCAGACTGTGGAATCCCAGACTGGTTTGGGCTGGAAGGGTCCTTAAAGCCCATCCAGTGCCATGGGCAGGGACACCTTCCACTATGACACTTTGTTATTGATGTAATCTCTCCTACAGCAGAATTTGCACTGTCTCAACAGAATTGAAAAGGTGCCTTTTAAAAAGTAATGTCTGAAAAGGACATCATAAAAAAACCCAAACCCAACAGTCCTGCCAGGTTTTTTTAGTGGTGTGGTTTGGAGCTGGGGTTTTTTTTAGTAGTTTTATTGCCAACTTTTAAAGTCAGCTTCTTTCCAACAGAACGATGTTGAGATGGACACTTGCCGACATTTTTCTTTGCAAGTCCTTGGCCAGACTTTTATTTATTGGAATCCACTCCTCCTGAAATGGATGTGCAGAGAGGTGTTCGGCTCCAGGCCAATTTACCGTCTGCGCTCTGTAATACAGCCCCGAGGATTTCATCACATCCCTTTGAAAGGCACCAGTGACTTCGGTTGGTGTTGCAGAGGAGTTCTATATTTAGCTCTCCTCTCCTACAGGAGCCGTTTCTTATTCAGGTGCCAAACTCTGTACCTTCATTCCCCGTTTTATTTCGAGCAATCTCTCTGTGTAACCTCTGCTTCACGAGCCATTCTCCCTCTGAGTCGCTGTCTGAGCTCAGTCTCTTGTTGCTCTAAGAAGTCTCTGTTTAGCTCTAGAGAAAACATTCTGGCTGAGGGGCAGGGGCAGCAGGGGGGAGGAGAGCCCAGTAAAATACTGTCACCTTTCTAGTTTCCTGGAGCTGGTGAACACTTACTTTTAATGACACAAATCCTTGGGAAAACATTTCTTTTTATAATCTATAAATCAAGGTTTATCAGGAAAAACATGCAAACCTAAACTCACACAGCAAATTTCTCAGGAGACTTCTAGGGCTGCAGGTTCATTAGAAAGGAAACCAGTTAAAAGATTAAGTTGTAGTACTTTGAGTTAGGATGGGACTCCAGGGAAGGATCAAGACAGATCACTTCTTGCAGTTGATTTGCAGGGCAAATTCACTAGGCTGTTTTTAAAATTCTGTGTTCCTAAATGGTGTCTGGCTATGAGATGACTTTGGGATGTGCAAGTCTCTTAATCACTGTTACGAATTGTGCTTCCTGAGCCCTCTCAGGATGGGTCAGGGCTTTGCATATGGTAACACTTCAGATACTCAGGAATCCGGATTAGCATCAACAAGTGAGCTAAGAGATCAAACATCCCAGCCCCTCCTCGTGGCCTCTCGGGGCAGCCCTGTGCTGCCCTTTCACTTGGAGATTCGGTTTCAGGGCAGGGAAGTGAAGGGTGATGCATGAACTACACTCGGTGTAGGCTGAAGTGATCAGTCTGTTTCTCGTGCTGCTTCTGCGTGGGAGAACTCCATCTGTGCTATTTTTAAAAGCCATTTATTATGTTAATAGTTGATGCAGAATTCTACTCTTTTCATTGTCTTCAACCCAAAGATGCATCTTTCTTTGGACTAAAAATTATTTCTCCTGGACAAAAATTCAGTTCCTCTAAAAAAAACCTCTTCCAACTGAAGACCAAAATCATGAAACCCAGTGAAATCCCTTTGTTTCTTTCACTGCTAACTAGCAATCATCACAGGTAAAAGTAAAGGATGGCCAAATTTTACGTTTCCATATGAATATCCAATCCGGAAGCTCAAGTTGTACAACAAATAAATTCACAGAAGGGTGTTGTCTGAGGTCTCTTCTGCTCACACCTCTGCAGGGTGTGTTCACTCTGACAGCGTTTGACGGAGGAGAGGGCAGCAATGAGAAACAGTGCAAAATACAAGCAAAGGAATAGCCAGGAAATGAAAGTGTGTAGAAAAATTCAGAAGTCAGTGGAATTCCTGTGGTTTATAGTCATCTTTCCTTCTTGGTTGTTGAGTTTGTGGACTGGAAGTTGCAAGATTAATGAGCATAAAGGAACAGTAGAAAACGTCATCCCCACAGCAAAAGGAGCTTGTGCTTGCTGACTCTCACTGGCACAGCTTCAGCTTTTAAAATCTTTTTATCTTTTTAAATCTTTTTAAATCTTTTAAGATTTGCAGTTTATTGACTGGGTGAGCCACCCTGCAGCATTAATTGCTGTTGTTCCAGGACAGGGTATTTCCACTTAGGGATGTATTTCCTTGAGGAATACACTTGGTTCTTGCTTGTGTTAGGTCGTTCATACATTTTGATGGTTAGAACCTTGCTGGGACCTTAAGTTACTCTTTTAAGAAATGTTACATCCCCTTTTAGTTCCCTCTGCACTAAGGGCAAATAAAAGCCAGGTGTATTGGAGTCTTGTGCTTTCTTAATGATAACAAGTGTATGAAATGGCTTAAGACAGTCTTGAGATTTTTCCTGTAGCCTCCACACTATAATTAAGTCTATTAGTGTAGAATAATGGGAGAGCTTGGAGTATGTTCTTTCTCATAGTGAATGAAGGAAAATATCAATGCAGAGACCAGATTAGATACTCTGCACACTATATCAAATTGTTCTTCATGGCAAAATCGCTTGATTAGGACAATTAATGCAGGGGTGTTGTGACTAGGTGTAAAGAGAGCTGAGTAGTGTCAGCTTGGTAATAAGTGCTGTAAGTTCACGTCTCCTATTAAGCAGTGGGAGGCAGGAACTCCACATGGAGAAAAGATCTGTGTATGCATGAATTGTGCAAGCGTTGAGCAGCGTTCTGTGTGGAAGAGTAGTACAGCGGGAAGCGTGGCACTAATGCCACCCACAAGGCACAGGACTGAGTTTCCTACGTGGATTTCAAGCCTGAGAGGAATCGGATTTTCTGAATTGCAGTCGTGCTGCGTGACTGAAGGCAGAAGTGGCGTTGGATCGTCTGGGTACTGGAGGCCACAGCATCTCCTCCACAGCATCTCCTCCACAGCATCCCCTCCAGAGCATCTCCTCCAGAGCATCTCCTCCAGAGCATCTCCTCCACAACATCTCCTCCACAGCATCCCCTCCACAGCATCCCCTCCACAGCATCTCCTCCACAGCATCTCCTCCACAGCATCTCCTCCTCAGCTTCTCCTCCACAGCATCTCCTCCACAACATCTCCTCCACAGCATCTCCTCCTGCGGTGTTCAGCTCAGAGCCTTGTTTGACTCACGGAACCACAGAAAACATCGAGGTGGAAGGGACCCACAGAGACCATGGAGTCCGACTCCTGGCCTTGCTCAGAACCATCCCTCACACCGTGGGCCTGACAGTATTGTCCAAAGGCTGAAGAGATCAGTGTCTCAACCCAAATACATCTCTTTGAAAGTCATTTCTTCTTCAAGAGGTACCCTGTTCTTGGTGGTCTGCTTTCCTCTCAAAAGACAAAATTTCTCTGAAGAAAATGGTTGATGCAATCGTTTTCACTTTCCTTAAAACTTCCTTTGTCTTATCCATGTTTTAACTGGATTTTTTAGGCAGACGAGGCTTTGGTATTTTTAAACAAAAGCAGATTTTCCTTAAAGTACACACAGAATAGCGAGGTGTGTTAATGGGATATTGATTTGTTGGGAGTTTTGTAGAAAGGAAGTTACCCAACCATGTTTGCTACAGCTGTAGAGCATCTGTCCGAGGCCAGCGTGTGCACCAGCTTTATGTGGGAAAGAGGGGAGCAGGAGGAGGAAAATCTCTGGCTTCCCCCCACACTGGGAAGGAATGCAGCCTTTGGACCAGCGCTGGCACTGCCCTTGGAGAGCTCCCCTGAATATCAGTGTAGGTTTGAACTTCACTCCAGAAAGCATTTGGGACCCAGTAGAGAGTTATTTCCAGTTAGTTAATGAACCTAAATTCAGAAAATTGTTGTCAGCCCACTTCAAACCCATTTATTTGTCTGCAGAGTTCTGTTGGCAGAGGTGATGCACCAGGAAAGGCATGAGGGTGGGGTGTCAGTGAGAGCCCTCCCATGCTGAAGGATGTAGAGACAGACCTGCCCCTCAGTCCAGGCTGAAGAGCTTTTGGTAACTAAGACACTGAATAAACCAAGGCTGCTCTTTTCTGGAACAAAGCCATTTTAAAATTCAATTTCAAGTAAGTGTCTCTTTATTTCTCCCCTTCTCCATTTTACGAGTGGATAAATACAGTGGAGGGAATGGCAGTCACGAGTACAAAATTAATCCTCTGAGGGTGTTCCTGTAGGTTCTGGAGTCAGAGAGCAGAAGTACCATCAGGCTTTCCCCTAATGTCTTCTCAAACTTGGGTCTTGTCTAACCTGTAACCTGAGAATTGTCCTCTCTCCAAGGTCATGACTGTGCTCTCTACGATTATTAATTATTAATTTAATCGTGGACCATTTGTCCAGGGAATATTTTCAGAGTGCTGTGGCCCTCGGAGTCCCCTGCAGGTTTGCCCGTAAGGGGCATTTCTTATCCCCTCCCAGCCTGCTGTCCCGGTGCACTCCTCTCTGGGCACCTCTGCAGTGTGAGGGAGACCCAGCTTTGCTCTCACTGCCCCAGGAGAGATCTCCCCAGCAGCCAAATTCCCTTTAGGTCAGGGTCTGTGGGGGGAGAAGGAGGGTCAGGGGAACAGGACACACGTTTCAGGTTTGGTGGTGTGGTGAATTGTGAATAACTGATTGGAGTGGTGTGGTTAAAGGCAATTAAACAGAGTAGGGAAAAATGCATATTTCCTAAAGGGTTATTGCTGTGTTTGTCCTCAGGTAGAATTCAAACACTGACAGTTTTTCAGGTGATTTACAACTTACTTTAAAATTACACAGTTTGAAGCCCTATACCCCCCAATCTGCAACAAAATAAACCTCAAGAAATTGGTGTAAATGACTCTGTATCTGGAAGGCTGGAGGAAAGTTGGTACTGCTAATGAGCAGTGAGGAAATTGCCTTGTTAATCCATTTTTTAAAAGCAATAGGAAATTGTTTTATCAGGTCTCCTAAAACAGCTGCATATGCTATGATTGATCTGATCGTGTGAAATATTGATCACTGAGAACCTTTAGCTATAAGGAGACAACACAGGTTACAGAAATGTGCATTAAATGCATTAAATTCATGTTTCAAATGGCTGATTACAGAGAGGGATTTCAAAAGGAAGGGAAAGTAAAAATACAGAAAACATTCAAGTTTGGCTGGCAGGAGAAGTGTGACCTGAACTAGTTTTGGTTATTCAGATGTGGCGCAGTGGCTCTTTGTCACAAAAAAAGTCTTGATTAATAATATGGAAAGGTAGGTTTTCGTTTTACAAATGGTACTGAATTGAGAGTCAAGCAGATAATGAGAAACAATTTAATCTGATACATGGTGGGGATTAATTTTGAGTACCTGGGTTGTAATAGGGCAGCACAGCTCAGTGCAGATAAATGGAAGATAATAAGCTTAGGAGTAAAGAACTCCATAGTAAATGAGTGCTCGGATGCTGCAGCAGGCTGAGTCAGGGGAAAAAAATGAGAAGTTGCTGGAGAAAAATTGCCTATTCAGCAGCAAAGGCAACAGGAGGAAATGGGTTATTGAGCTGCTGCTGAGGGGAAGAGCAGAGCACTCAGAGCCTGAGGCTGGGGCTCACCATGTGCTGTAACACTGGGGATGGAGGGGCAAAGTGCAGGCCCCAGAGGGAGACATGCCTCTCATGGGCAGAAATGGTCCTTAAGGTTCAGAAATCCCTAAAGAAGGCCAAAATCCGCTGCTGGAGAGAAGCAGGAATTTGTGGGTTTGTAGCCCACAAGACAAGTAGATGTTTCTCCACTGATGCCAGGTGGAAATTTTAATTGATGTAATTCAGAACAGAACTGAGGAAGATGCCGAAGGATCTCCAGAGAGATCCCTGGGGAGGTCCAAGGGGGAAGGCCACACTTTGGAGCAGAGCTCTCCTGGGAGAGCCCCTTCAGTGAATCATCTTCACAGCAGTGTCTGGCGGGGCCGGAGGGAGGTGTGGTGGAAGGAGCCAAGGTACGAGGCTCAGAAGAGAGGCAAGTGCAGTTATGCTGCAGAGAACTTGTGGGGTTCTTGCTTTAGGAAAAAGCTCTTCTGCCTTCTCTCCTTAAATCATCAGTGGTTTTGTTTTTCCTCTTGTTCTCAAATTCCTTACTGTGAGGACTTTATCCGATGGAGGTTTTCCAGAACATTCGTAGCATAACAGTAAATGCTGTTGTAACACCAGTGGGTAAGAGGCCAGACGTGGTTTGCAGGAAAAAGAAGCATTTTTAACTCACAGTGAAAGATGCTGCTTCTCCTAAAAGTCATTGCCCACTTCATACCTAAGGAATGCAATAAATGCTCCTTTTTTTCAGTATTTCCTCCCACCTTCTGTTTCCTCTCCTGACAGCATTAGGTTCTGTTTGCAGACTCAGCTGAGGAAGGCTGTGAGGATCATTCTGTGCTTACTTGTGGCAGAAGGGAGTAGCTCAGATCTCAGGGTTATACCCCGTGTGTAACCCCTGAAGGGTTCTGGAAAGGTGAGCTCAGGTGGCAGAGCCTGCTCCAGAACTGAGAGCAGTGAACACTGGGTGCTCCTGGTTAAAACTGAGTATGTCCTAAGCTGGAGAGTAAAGCAAAAGGCTGATGGAGTCTGGTTTTGCTATAACTGGATTATGGTAATACCTATCCATGGGATAGTGTTGTCTCATAATAAAAGCTGTTTCGTTCCCACCCAAAAATACGACAATCTCAGCAGATAATCACAGATGTTATTTCTCTGTCGGGTAACAAACTCACATGAGGGTCAGCTAAAACCTGTGATTTTCTGTCTGTTCTCAGGCTGCTGGTAGGAGATGAACAGCTCTTGTTGCAGCGTGTTAGAAAGAGACTTCTAAGCTGTGAGTGCCCTTGGCCCAGTAATGATCCTCTGCATTTTCCTGCACTATGTACCCACCAAAATCTGGGCTACGTTCTGAACTCCTACAGGTGTTCTAAAGATGTGCAACTTACCTTTAAGGATAAAACATTGAAGGTAGAAGACACAGAGGAACAACGTACTAACCTCTAGGGATGCTCCAGCATTCCAACTTAGCAATTTAATTAAAAAGACAAGTCATTAAAGAATGAACATTAATTAAAAATCAATAGTTTCAGCAACTGTTCTTTTCCTCTGCTGTTAACATCCTTTTTTTTATGGTCCAGCTCTATAGAACAGCACTCTCTCACCTCTGAAAAATGGAAACTCGTTTAAATGCACAGGCTGGGGCGCAGTGGCACATCTTTGGGGAGCAGTGAGGGCTGGTGGCCGCTGGGCAGGCAGGGACAGCTGTGTGACCACAGAGGGAGGGTGGTCTTTGGCCCCGCTTGCTCCTTGCTGAGCACCCCTGAGGGTGCCTAAACCCTGTCAGAGGGGACCTGTTCCTCCTGTGACCCTTCAAGGAAGGACCAGACTCACTTTTCATGGCCCATGACAGCAGCAGGGGGTTTCAGCCACGTGTGGAGCGGAGGTGCTGGCAGTGGAAGGAGGCTGCCACATGAAGCCTGGGTGTGTGTGCCAGCTCTCAGGCCGGGCACAGCGTTGTCACTGCTCCATGTGGCTCTCAAAGCACACATCGGTTTGAGTACATGAATGCCCGAGCAGGTTTGCTTATACTCTCTTTTTCTGCTAATTATATTTTTATGGCTTCAGAATTCAAAAGCAAACTTTATTTTTCTAAAGCCTTGTGCATGTCTAATGAGAGTCCTGACATGAAAGCTTTCTCCATGCACAGGTGCCTTGGGAATCCAGGGCGTGCAGGAGCCCTGCTGCTGTACGAGGGCACTTTTCAATTATAGATGTTTTCGTCATGATCTTCTAAATCAGAGTAACCCAGAATAACTTCACCATGGTCCTGTAATTACTAAACCTTGTCCTGCCTTTTTGCCTCTTGAATCTACACCTATGAAGGCATTTTAATAGAAGACTTTGGACTACCAGGTTTGATTTCTTCTGTTAAGACCTTTTGCTGCAGCTGAGGAATACTGTGGGGGCAGAAGAGGTGTGAGGCTGCTCATGGGCTGGGGGGCTGAATGTCTGTGAGTGGCTCTGGGGTGTCTCGGGGCACCTGTCCCTCCTGTGCTCAGGATCCTGAGCTGCCCAGGGCCCTGCAGGTTCATCCTGCTGCTGCCCATCGTGCCAGCGGAAAGTTCTTCCCTGTCCCAGCTCACCGTAACCTCTCTGGTCTCTGCCGGTGCAGCAGGACCCACGCGGGCTCCTCAGCACAGAGGCGCCGAGCTGGTGCCCTTAACGGGACCCGGTAATTCCGATTGCCAATAGTCCCGTGAACCCACCTCTGGCACCTGCGGCGGGCGCGGGGCACAAAGCCAGGGGCTGGTGACAGAGCTGCTGCTGACGGCACCGTGCCCTGGGCAGCCCTCGTGCCACGGCGTGGGGACGGCCGGCCGCCGAGTGACCGGCGCTGCCCGGTGGCACCGCTGTGCCAGACCCTGCCAGCACCGTGTGCCAGACCCTGCCAGCACCCTGTGCCAGACCCTGCCAGCACCGCTGTGCCAGACCCTGCCAGCACCGCTGTGCCAGACCCTGCCAGCACCGCTGTGCCAGACCCTGCCAGCACCGTGTGCCAGACCCTGCCAGCACTGCTGTGCCAGACCCTGCCAGCACCCTGTGCCAGACCCTGCCAGCACCGTGTGCCAGACCCTGCCCAGGCAGCTCCCCTTGCTGCAGGGTCTCCCCCCAGCCTCAGCAGCGTTCCCTGGCACCAGCCCTTCCCGGCCCTGCAGCACCAAACTTGTGGTAATCTCTCTAACGCTGCTTTCTGCAGAGTCAGGGAAATTATTACCCCCGGCAGTTTGATATAAATTACAAATTTCTTTTACAGTTATCACTTTAAATTAGGACAGAATGCTCTGTGATTCATGGGTTGATCCAAGGCTTCAGCCAAAGAAACTAAAATGTGTGCAAGGAGGGAGTTGGTTTCATTCTGCTCCGTGCTTTGCACCTTCATTCAGCTCTGTGGTGTGTCCAGGGCACGTAAGTGAAAGCAGAGATCTTTCCAAAGCATAGGCAGCCTCTCCTCCAGTGTCTGATGTGGCCAAGGGAGGGAAAAGACTTGGAAGGGACTTGCCGAGGGTGGTTTTTCAGGGTCCAGTCTCGTGGAGTCTTGGTGCCATTGTTACTCTGACTCAGCAGGCTTGGGGTGGTTCCACTCATGCAGCTCCAGTTCAGGTTCCCTGTTATGAAGCATCCATCTCTCTGGTCTTCTTGGAACCTGCCTGCCTTCAGGCCCGAGAAAAGACTTCAAATCAAGCCTCACCTTTTTTCACTGACTAGCTTTTTAAAACAAATTATAAAATTAATACAATCAAAAAGCGAGTTTAAATAACAGAATATGCAGCTAAAGCCTCCTTCAACAAGTGCAAGACTGAAAATGAACTGTTATCTTTGCAGTTCTACTTAGAGAATGCAGATTTGAATTGCAAAAAGGACATTAAAATAGCTTGGCAATTTAAAACAGACTGAGTCAAACTGACAAAGCAGAAAATAACACGAACTAGAAATGCACTTGTGTGCTGTATCATGTTAATGATTCTGTTTTCTAAACCAGAAACAGCTCAATAATATATGTTGTTTCCAAACAAATGTATGTTTTATTAAAATAAATTAAAATAGAGAAAAATACAGCAGTGTGGGATGGGAAGGAAAACAATTATTCAGGAAGATTAAGCTTGCTATACATCAGAGGTTTTTGGCATGACCTGCTGTGAATTTGTGTATCTTTGTAAAGATTTTATCTGCAGATTTTGCATCTGGCCTCGGTCCTTTTGTATGCAAGACCATGAGCTTTGTGTGACAGAGATGCAGCACAGGAGGAGTAGTTGCCCGAGTGTTGTACATAGATACTTGCTTAAAAGCCACTCTGGAGATCCACTAATCTGACCTTGGAGAGGCAAGAGGACAACAGCAGCAGGATAGGAAAAATGGGGGTTTGCTCCGTGTTTGGCCTGGGAGCCAAAGCATTTGTATTTTGAATTAATCTGCAATGGATAACTAACAGAAGTGAGTGAAAGCCCTTGTGGCAGCAGCTGTGGATAAAGTAACAGCACATCCTCGTGTGTCTGGGGTTATGCTGAGGTGCCTTTTCTCCAGGAGCCAGGCTGTCTGCATTCCTGGGGAGGCAGGGCAGGGTTTTGGTGCTGTTGGCTCCTCCAGCCAAAGCAGCTCCAGGGTTCCTCTCTGCCCGTGATTACCCCGTAAAGGTTTTCCTGATGCAGGCTGATGTCCATATGTTACGGGCAGACGGGATGCTGCCTGGCACTGTGATGTGATCCTTCCTTACATCTGCATTTTGGTGTACGTGATACGCCTGTGAGTGCTGGGTGCCCGGAGATCCCCCTCTGGCTAATCTGTCATCTTCCCTTGACAGCTCTTAAACAAGGATTTATCAACATGACTCAAAGGTACCTTTCTGGCACTTTTAATATGTAGAGTTTTCAATAAGGAAACTCTCTAGCTACTTGCTGATGCAGACCATGCAGCAAAGTCAAGCCAGATGTCCTTAGGAGGGTTTTGATTCAGCATCTCTTGAAAGAACAAAGCTGGGTCTCGGATGAGCTGAGGAGTACATCCCGAAATGGTGACTACCTTGGGCCCCACGGTTTCTTTCTGCCTGCAGCAGTGGCCGGGCTCTGTCCTGCTCAGCTCCAGCCGTGTCCCCATTTCAGCCTGCAGAGGTGGCACCATGGGTCTCTCACCGTGGCCACGCTGCTGAGGGGGCCCAGGTGTCCCGAGGCTGCAGGCTGAGTGTGTCACATCACAGTGCAGGTCTGGTCTGGAGGGTGGCTTTGAGCCTGAGCACAAACATCCCCCTGCCCTTTGAGCCCAGGTGTTCCCTCAGCTGCAGGTGGCCTTGGCCCTGCCATGCGGCTGCTGCCTGGCACTGGAGGTGCAGGAGGGGTTGATCTGGGGGGTTCCGTGAGGTTCTGCCTTTGTGCTTCTGGCTGCTGGCAAATGAATGGGTTTGTGACTAAAAACGATGCTTGAGTTGTTAATTCAGTTTCTCTCAGACTCCAGCTCTGACACTATATTTTAAGACTGTTGAATCTGAGGCGGGGTGTTGGTTTTCTAAACTTTTATGCAAAGTTCATTTTTTTCTGTAAACACACAGTTAAATATAGTGAGTTTGAACTGGGTCTTCTAGAAACTGGAGGTCATGTGGGGATAGCTGGAGATGGTGTGCTTGGGCTTCTGGTATCTGTGTCTCCATGGAAGTGCTAGTGATCAAAATATCTAGTTGTAGATTAATTGCAGCTAGCTTTTGGCAGGGATTCACATTCAGATGTTTCAGTATTTAAACCACTCTTGTAGTATCAGATAGAGTTGGCAGAGAAAAGAGGAGGAGGTATCTGCTGAAAAATGCATATACTTTTCTTTTTAGTATTTAGGGTAAGTGGGCTTCCACTTCCACCTGGTGTGGTGATTCCTTTATTTGCTGTTACTCTTGATAGAAATAACCCTTGCTGAAAATTCCCTGACACTTGGGTGTTAGATGTTGTACCTGTTGTCCCATGTAGGAAGAAAAGGTTGTGCTTGAAAATTAAAGTCGTGATTGTTTTGAATATGGTCATGGTGTTGTATCACTGACTTCAAGGGGCTGTGGCCTGTGCTCTGAACTTTATGTTCCTGTCCTGGCTCCTGGCCCTCCTCTGTGTGCACAGCTTCCAGAGGTTCTGCATCGTGCTGTAGCTCTGGGTGTCACCCCGCAGCCTGGCACTGCAGCGTGGCTGTGCTCAGGGCTGGGGTCACTGTCAGCAGCGTGGCTGTGCTCAGGGCTGGGGTCACTGTCAGCAGCGTGGCTGTGCTCAGGGACTGTGGTCACTGCTGGGCAGCGTGGCTGTGCTCAGGGACTGTGGTCACGTTTGGCACCCTGGCTGTGCTCAGGGCTGGGGTGTCACGCACCCCCACGTCCAGGAGCAGGGGCAGAACTGGTTCAGAGGACTCGTGCAAACACAAGTGCACCAAAGCCTGGGAGGTGCTGGGGGCAGTGCAGATCGGAGCCAAGGGAGGAGCTCAGACCAGTTGTGCTGCTCAGTGTTTGAAATGAGGAATAAATCTGTACTTCTGTTGTTAGCAGCCAGCTGAGAGCCATCACATCAAACGCAGGTTGGGCCCTTTAGGTAATATTCCAGTTCTTACACGTCTCTAACGTGTTGTTTTGCTGAACTCTCCCATCCGGTGCAAGGTCTGTAGACAGAGACATCTACTTTGCTCTACTGGAGTCACATCTGTGACCTGTGGGAAGTGCTGGGAGAAGTCTTCCCTGTAATACAGCATCGAGAAAAGCTGAAACAAGGAAATAATAGTAAATGTGCATCATATATTCTTGTATAAATGTTACTGAAGTAGAGGAGTTGTCAAGTTAAAGGATGGCATCCAATTTATTGAAATTCAAAGGAAACAGAATTAATTCACTGCATTGCTCCTTATTTTCCAGGAGCAAAGAACAAGAGCAGTGAGGAACCTTGGATCTCCCAGCTTATGGAAACTTGTTACTGTGCCATGACTTGTTTGTAAACTCAGCTCTGAGCTTTTCACTTGACTGTCATGGACATTGTGATGGGGATGGAGTTATTTTGGCTATAAACCTACATCTGTTATGTCAAAGGCTGTCACTGTGGGCAGTTTCAGACATGCAGATACAAACCACGGCAGCCTTCAGACCTTTCCCCTGCAGGTCCTTTGTGGTAGGAGTCTTGTTGGCTGCAAAGCAAAACATCGTTTGGTTTTGGTATAAAGATATGTGGCAAGGCTGGCAATTAAATTCAGTGCTTGGGGTTAGTGAAAATAAAATAGTACTAAGCAGAATATCAGCTGCAATGTTTAGCATGTGCTGCCTGGTAAATTCTGACAGGAATTGAAGAGGAGGAAACCTGGAATAAATGTAACAGTAGTTTAAAAGCCATTTGGAAGTAGATGACTCCGGAATGTGATTTGAATATGATGTCACTCAGCTGTGTGTCTGTGTGTTCTGGCTGAGCACCGAGGCAGTCTCTGGCAGAGTGTGGGGTGTCGGGGCAGTCCCTGTGTTGGGAGGGGCACGGCAGACATTGTGTTGCCCCAGGCAGCAGCTACTCAGTGAGTCAGCTTCGAAAAAAATGGATAAGGGAACAGAACATGTTCTGGAGAATAGGAACTTGCTGTAGGACCCAGAAAGGCAAGGGTGGTGTTAATCAGAGACCTGGCAAATGCACACAACTTTCTCCCCTGTCCCTGAGGATCTGCAGGGAAATGATCCCATCTGGGGTGGCCCTGAGCCCCTTTCTCACGTGGCTGGGTATGCCAAGGGATGGGCAGTTCTGATGGGAGCAAAGGGGGAGCTTTTCCTTCCTCTCTGCTCCTTTTTGTTGCTTAGCAGCTGAGCTGCCGCTTGCGCAGGGAGCCCGGCGAGCGCGGGCACGGCCGCGAGAGCTCCGTTTGTCATCTCGATAAACCTCATTTGTGACACTTCTGCAAAGGATGTGACAGATCGCTGAGGGAGAGATCTGGGGACATAGGGTAGCGCACAAAATGTAATTCTGACTGATTGGATGTCACCATGCAAATGAGGCATGGTCTCACATGCAGCAGTAATTGCAGCTGTGTTGCCCATCCCTTTGTATATTTTTGCATTCTCCCTATTGATTAAAAAGGTGTTGCTGTAGCAGCTGGAACATAAGTTTTCTCGGTGTCTCTTCTCATGTTTTATTGATTTTTCCTGCTTAATAAAAACTGTGTCCTTCCTTGTTTCTGAAGGGGGACAGTTGTTTATAGCCTGCACATCCATATCAGCAGCTTTGGTAGCGGCTTAAATTCCTCTGCCTTGTAGGCCTTGTTGACAACAGCAGAAATAAGACACGTTTTTCCATCTCAGGTGGGTTTTCCCTTCGTCCCCACTGCTACCACCCTGTGGAAGGGACAGAGTGGTCATTCTGGGCCGCTCTGTTTACCAGCTTCTCTTACCTGCAGGTGCCTGGCAGTCAGTCCTGCCTCAGCCCATCACTTGCTATGGACATATATCAATGGTAGTAAAACTCCTCATCTGTTTGTGTTGTGTCATCTGGGGGGGCCTAGGCAGAAGGGTGATGAAACTGGAACATTTAATGACTTCTTCCTGATTTTGGTAAAATGTTAATTTGAGAGGAAATCTTGGGGAAAAATGCCTGTAAATTGAAACCTTTCATTCCAATATACCCATTGAACACCATTTCCAGCTGCTCAAAAAAGAAAACAAAAAATCAACCTTTACAAAGAGCCAAAATTAAATTAGGAGATACTTCAATTTGCCAAAAGAAAAAAAAATAAATTTCTGCATTAAATTCTTTTATCTGTCCATGTTTTGAAATGTCTTATGGACTGGCCCATCACACCTCTGCCGCTCTGTGTGCTCCAAAGGGGCTAAAAAGAGGCGAGATCCAGGGAAACTCAGCAAAATTACAGAATCCTTCCTCCTTCAGCTGAGAGCAGACATGCATTTCCTCTGTGGAGTGAATTTGTTAATTGTGAGACTCCAGCAGGCAAAGGCAGAGCAGTGCAGAGTGATCCAGGGCTTTGTCTCTTGTT
Source organism: Mohoua ochrocephala (assembly GCA_013398855.1). Classification (NCBI taxonomy): domain Eukaryota; kingdom Metazoa; phylum Chordata; class Aves; order Passeriformes; family Acanthizidae; genus Mohoua; species Mohoua ochrocephala. Next base: position 600,806 of record VZTA01024166.1, on the reverse strand, counting down.
ATTTGTGTTTCCATCCACAATTTAAATCAGGTTATTGATGGCAGAAACAATAATTTGTCAGTTTGAATGCTAATTATCTGCTCAGAGCAGGATCTCTGTCTTCATCCCTTTGCAGATTCAGTTTGTGGAGCCGATTGTGGCTCCTTGATGTTGTCATATTACAAATATTGAAGTGTTTGATGATGAGGATGATAATTCCATCCCGTCCAAGCCTTAATGTGCAATTAGAAAACAAATGCCTCCTTTCAGCTGGATGCCTAGAAGCTGGTGACAGCTGTAGGAGTATTTATTTTGTAAAACTTCCACCGCTTCCCTTCCATGCCACCACTTGTTCAGTGAAAGGAGCCGATGACACTGGAGATGATGAAGCACTTCTCTCCTCTGGCTCATCTCTGGGGCCCCACAGATCACAACGTTTAACAGGCTCTGTTTGCTGGCTGAAAGCATTTGTTTTTCTTCTGCATGTGCCAAGCTGGAGGTGACTTGTCCTGTCTGTGGCAGGCATTGCCACGCTGGTACCAGAGTGGCTTGCCCAGCTGTGGAAGAGGGGTGTTTGTGTTTGTCGGGGGCCCTGGCCCAGCTGTGGAAGAGGGGTGTTTGTGTTTGTCGGGGGCCCTGGCCCAGCTGTGGAAGAGGGGTGTTTGTGTTTGTCGGGGGCCCTGGCCCAGCTGTGGAAGAGGGGTGTTTGTGTTTGTCGGGGGCCCTGGCCCAGCTGTGGAAGAGGGGTGTTTGTGTTTGTCGGGGGCCCTGGCCCAGCTGTGGAAGAGGGGTGTTTGTGTTTGTCGGGGGCCCTGGCCCAGCTGTGGAAGAGGGGTGTTTGTGTTTGTCGGGGGCCCTGGCCCAGCTGTGGAAGAGGGGTGTNTTGCCCATGGCTGTGGAAGGGGAGTGTTTGCATTTGTTGGGGTCCTTGCCCAGCTGTGGAAGGTGGGTGTTTGCATTTGTCGGGGGCCCTTGCCCATGGCTGTGAGGAGGAGCTGCTGTGTCAGCCCTGGGGAAGGCAGCAGGGAAGCACGTCTCGTGGTCAGGCTGTGCTAACTCCAGGACGCTGGGAGGTCATCGCTGGCCTTGCCCCCTGGACGAAGGGCTCGGTGTCCTTCCCTCCGTGCAGAACCCGGTCTGCTCTCATAACCAGGGGGGTCCTTGCAAATCAGTCTTAAAACTTCTGACTTTCTTGCGGTACCTAAAGTTTTCATGAGGAAAAGGATCTCTGCTTAGGCTTCGTGGTCCTGGTGCAGCTGAGACTGAGCAGCTCTGCTGAGGCCCCGATGCTGTGACCCTCTGCCCACAGCCCCGAGCCAGCCTGAGCTCTGTGCCACTCACACAAACACGTGCTGGGTACCCAGGTATGTTCCCCTCTCATGTGCGCATCCCTGACGGCTTTTGACATTTCAATTCTCTTGGTCGCATCTAAAAACCATAGAAGATCTGCTGGGATAAATAATTGCTTTAGGAAATGGCTACTGATTGTTACAGTCATCTGTCCGGTTTTGCCAAGTCTGTTTAAAAAAACCACATTAAATGTCAAACATCCCACAGATAAAGGCTTGTCAGCTGTAGAGCAAAGCAGAAATCTGTTCTCTTGTCACAGTGCACTGGCTCCAGTGTTTATGTCCTACAGTGGAGCCGCAGAATTGCTGATGACTAAAGAGTGAGTCTCTTAATTGCATTTGGCTATTTAAGCATTACAGATCTTCACTGAATTCTCTGGGTGTTTTTCTCATTTCATCCACCCAGTGTAATTAACATCATTACTGTAAGACGTTCATCTTAGTCGTGCTTTGTGAAGAATTGATGCTGGTGTCACTTAGGTGTTTTATCTGGTGGTTAGTCACTGGCTTGCAGAGTAACAATCCCTGTGGGAAGGTTGTGTGTATCACATGTTTCCTGTAGGTTTAATTGCAGCCAGAGATAAAAACAAACACTGGGTGCCTCATAGATTGATTGGAAGAGCACGGCAAAACATGGAGTGGAGCCTACAAGAGACTGTTGTTTTATCCTTTCTCTCAGTTTGTATCGGATAGCTGTAGCCTGGTTGTTCCAACACCCTCTTAGCAGCAGCACAGGTAGGAGAACAGAGGTTTTGTCTTCTTGGAGCAGCACTGGGATATTGCTCCCCCCGGCACAGAGCTGCAGACGTGGGGTGCAGAGGGGTCCTGCGTGGTGTGGGGTCCCCGTCCCCGTGGGGTGCAGCGCTGGGGCTCTGTGCAGCTCACACAGCCTCGTCCCTGGACAGTCCAGAGAGAACCAGCTCTTCCTCCTCTGTTCCAGGAGATTTCTCCCCCTGTCGAGTCAAACGAAGCCCGGCTTTCTTGCAGGCACAGCTTACTGCTGTAAAAGTTGGTAATAAGTATTTTCTTGACATTCATTTATTAGAAGACTGTTAAGATTGACATAACAAGAGCTAAATAGTAATCTGCCTTTCACCTTTATTTCCATCACTTCTCTGGCTTAAAGTTGAAAAGAGTTGGGAAAACGTGTCAGCACTGTGTGTTGAGTCAAATATATATATAGGTGTCTTTGGGTAGAAGAGAACGACACAGCATCAGCAGTGCCTGGTTTCTCTACACCAACTGCTTTTTATTTCCTCACGGTGGGGTGAAATATCTGTGCCCATCTCCTGTGATGTTTAGCCATTTTTGCTGCTGTTTGTAGGTAATCAAATTCCCCATTGACTCCATTGGATGTCCAAAAGGGGAGTTACTGTTACTGTACACCAATCAAATGCTTGTTCAAGTGGTCACCTTTGCGAGTGACAGATGCTCTGATGCACAGAGTGTGCTCTTGTGTGTTTAAAATTAAGGAAATCGATTATAAAAATCAGCAGCCCACACAGTTTCCCCACATGACCTGTTCTGTTCAGTGTTACCTTGTTTTATCCAGCACGGGTAGTGTTGTTTATCCCATCTTTAAGTTTGCAGGAGCCTAAAAATAGCAGAAAGTGCACAGCCCCATCAGTCTAAGTGGTGTGTCAGCAGCAGCAAGAGAACAGGCACAGGAGGGCAAGCCTGCACCATCCCCTGCCCTCTGTTTAGGGCAGTTAAAATTTGAGTTGACAAAATAAACTCTCAGACCATGGAAGGCAGCAAATTCCCCAGCACATTCCATAGGACATCGCTGTCTGGAGCTCGACAGGCCGAGTGCTGAGCGAGGGCCAAATCTGGGGCCTCCTTCTGCATTTCCCATCAGACAGGGGTCTGGCCCAGGCTGCTTGGCAATAGAGAGTTGGTTTCCACCCATTTCAGAGCCAGCCAGTGCTCAAAACAGGAAGAATTCTTTGAAATCCAGCATAGGCATGAACTTTTCCTTAGAGTACTGGTTTATGGAGGAGTGTCGTGTTGTCTGTTCCAGGAAGCTGATTGGCACCTGTGGTGGCACTGGTCGGGGTCCCCTGAATGATCCAGAATTGTGGGTCCAGGACTGTGTGAAGAGGCAGATCAGCAGCATTGCTCTGTGGGAGTGTTCCTCCCAGAAGTGAAACCCTGATGGCCACACCTCAGGGTTTGTGTCCCAGCCGTGGCAGGTCAGAAGGGGAAGGGAAGGAGTTGTCACTGGCCAAACTGGAAACAAGAGTCTGGTTCCAAAATACAGCTGAATGCCCTGCTCCATCAGACACCAACTGCAGAGGATGGACCTTTTATTCCAAGGAAAGGGATTGATGTGAAAGCATAAGGAGCTGCAGAAAAGCCAGTTTGGAAATCCATTGGGCACGTGTGATAGTTCTTAACGTCCATCAGTAGTCAGTTAACATTTACCCCATTCCCTTCTTGCCTCCAGGTACAGAGAAGACTTAAAAGTGTCACCTGAATTAACACCTTTCCTCTAATAGCTGACAACGAGATAAACCCTCTTCTTACTAAAGTGTTGGAGTGACAGCAGAGTAAGAAGCCCGTTGGAGTTCCGTGCTGCTGGTAAAGGCACCCCTTGGCTGGATGTGCCCACACCTCCAGCAGCTGGCCAGGCACAGCCCAGCCTCTCTGTGTTGAGCAAGGTGACCTGGCTCAAGCCACGATGCAGGGACTGGACTGTCCCCTGCCTGCCTGGCTCCTCCCTGGCCCCTGCTGCTGTAGGAACACGATGTCACTGGAGTCACCTGCCCGTTTATTTATGGGCGCCTGTGTGCGTCAGTCACAGGCACAATACCCAGCAACCAGAGGTGGGTGACTCCTGTCTTCTGGCCCTGTCTGGTGGATTTCTCCAGGCCCATCAGTATAAAAGCTGACTACTTTAAAGGCTGATAAATCCTTTTGGATCTCCAAGGTCACTGAACCTGAGTGTCCGTGTGAATCTTCTGTCAAGTGCTGCAGCTCGGAGCAGGGTTGCTAATGCCTGACATGGGGAGAGGGACCAGATTTTTATGCTGCTGTGTGCTGTGGGTTCACTGCAGAGCATGAAATATGTTCTTGGGGTTTTTTCTTGCTCCTTTTTCTGGTGCTGCTGACTGACTGCTGGGATGCTGTTACTAAAGCTGTGCCTCCAACTTTCCTCCTTGGCTTGCAAAGAGAGTTAGACAGGAGTAGGACTCCCTCTAATGCTGAGATGTGGAGTTAGAGCTCTCACCGCTATAATTGAGAACGTAGTTACACAGCTCCGTAATTTAAAATTTGTGATTAAATTAAATTACTTTTTTTTTCTTTTTACCACTGCGTCTTTGCACAGGAAATGAAGGTGGGAATGTTTAATGATGCAGAGTCAGATTTGGAGTTTATGAGTTGGGAGCCAGGGGAACAGCCCAGAAGATTCCACTGAGTAGCCACGTTCAGGTGCTCAAAAGACTTTAAAAAAAAAAGGATAGGAAATAGTGAAGAAAATTGATGCATGTGCTGGTGATAGGGCCACGTTGATAATTCATCTGTCTTCAATTTCTCTGCCTGGGATTATTGTATTTACAGGTTAGCAGAGTCCCTGAAAGCCCCGAATTTATTCACCAGCATCTTCCCTTTCACTGCCTGCAGAGCTGCAAAAGCACCATCCTGCTAAAACAGGCAGAAATTAGCCAGGTTATGAACCCTGTGGGTTTTGTGAACTTATTTCTTCTTTGGCTCAAGAGTAAGTGAATATACAGTTATTGAGGAATGTTCTGATTTCAGAGGAATTCACAGTAGGAATCGGTGGAAAAGAGTAGTGGTGATTTTGCAGAAACTCTCCACTGAGATTTTGGTGATACAGGTGTGTCACTGGAAAAAAAAATTATGGCTTAGCCTCCTCTAGTGGCAAATGCTTCATCGAGATTTTCTGAGTGCTTGAATCGTGGGAGTGTTTTACCTAATGAGGGAAGTAGGCTAAAACAATGTCTGCAAAATCAGTGGTGAGAGTACCTCTGTCTGCTGGAGGTTTGTGCTCCTGCTTCTGGTGACACACTAAATTAAATTAGTTAATTAAATTAAATGAATCATCTTCCAGTGACAAGCATTTTGCTGTGTGCCCCGTTCCCCGTGAGCAGCGTGGATCAGGGTGTGAGCCCGGTGCTGGGACGGTGCAGGTAACAACGAGGGTGAAGGCCTGGTGGGTGCCACTGGCACACAGGAACCCCTTCACTCTGCTGGTGGTTTTCACTCACACTTCTCTGGTAGTGTTTTGTGCAGCATCTTGTCAGTGGAATGGAACTTTGGGACAAAACTATTGAATTTTGTGCTTAGAGGAAACTTTTTCAAGGCATTAACATCTGTGCCTGGCGATGCAGAGTCTGGGCAGTGGGGTGAGGATGAAATCCATTTCATTCATACCTCTGCAAATACGGTACCAGTTCTGGGCCTCCACATGAGGAACTCCCAGATATAAATGTGGTCTGAATCCCCTTGCAAAGTGTGTTGCTGTTACTGGAACTTGAGGCTGACTTTCCAAATAGTGCAGGGTCTTCTTCATCAAACTCATATTCAGGGATGGCTGCGCCTCCTTTTCTGTCCAGGGCTTAGGTCAGTATTTTCAGTAGTTTATTTTCATGTGTTATCACAGGAAAATAACAATGATTCACAGTGTTATAAAATATCAGGAGAAATTAAGAATAAAATCTGAAAGATTAAACCCAACCCCAAATTTACGTCAAATTAAATTACTTCCAACCCATTACTTTCCTTTGGTAAATAGAGAAATCATTATTTTGTTTGAGCTAATTTATTTAATTATCATAAATGAAATTACTTTCAGGAGCCCTGACGTGTGCATTGATTTTGGCTGCCAGTGTTTGCAGGCTGCTGGGAGGAGAGCTTTCCTTGAGAGCTGCGTTTGCAGAGGGCTGCGGGGTGCAGCAGCAGAGGGGTGGGGACGGGTGGGAGCCGGCAGGAGACACCTGGCAGGTGGCACTGCCACTGCAAACCCTCCCTGCTCCGGGGCTGGGCTGCTGCCCCCGGGCCAGCACGGGGCTTGGGGCACCCCTGGGCCAGCACGGGGCTTGGGGCACCCCTGGGCCAGGGCTTTGGGGTCTGCTCAGGTGGGAGGCAGTCTGATCTGGGCTGCCGGAGCCTCCTCCCAGCGGTGGAGGGGGAGGCTCTGCTGGTCTCCCTGTCCCTGGTGCCTGCCCAGTGGTGCCTTGCAGCTGTCTCAGTGCGATTTTCAGTGGGGGTTTTCAAAAGCACTTCAGGGAGCTCAGTAAATGTGTGTCAGGGAAATGTAATGGGCTTTGATGCTCCCAATTCTCTTAAGTGTTTTTGCAGATCCCATCACAAACATATGCACAGCATCCAGCTCTTTTCCATCCACAGGCAGACATGGAAAGGGGTGGTCTTGGTTTTCATCTGTAATGGTAAATAGGGAAAATGTTTCTTTTGGCTTTAGGAGTTGATCTCCAGCTTCCATGGGGGCTTGGGCGAGGCAGTTGCTGTGTTTCCTTTTCCATCTTTGGCGAGTAAATGAAAACTTTTTTAGTTAGAAGTTCACCCGTGTGGTTGAGATTTGCTTTCCAGGTATCGGAGGGATGCCATCCCACAGGGCTCCTGGAAGCACACGGGGGACTGTAACAATACTTGGAGCTGGTTTGGGGTTTTTTTCAGGGTTTGCTCTGTGTTCATCGGCACTGCCCACATGCTGCACGTGTTTTCCCTTGCATGGGAGAGGCCAGGCAAGGAGCAGGGGCTGTACCCTGAGCTGCTGCACAGTCACCCTGCCGAACACCAAAGGCTGCTGCTCCAGGGGGTGTGTGGCACAGCTGTAAGGCTGCTGCAGCCTGGGGTAGATGTGCCTCATTTCCCCCGTACATTAGAGGTGGAAGTGATTTAAGATGCCTGTCCTGGGGTGTTCCAGGGCTCCCTGGGGTGTCTTGGGAACTTGTCAGAGCATTCTGTCTGCTCCTCGTGGTGACGCTGCCGGATCAGGGTAGCCCAAACAGCCCTGCTCAGCGCCTCGCCGGGGCACAGACTCACAGCCCTGGCAGGAGATGTTGGATTTCCCACTCACAGCTGCCAGGTGACACAGAGCAGGTTCCAGGTCACCCCACAGGGCAGTGCCAGTGTCACCCTGTCCTCGTGGGGCAGCACAAGCCAGGGCTGCTGATGGCAGAATGAGTAAACAGGAGTTACTTTTGGTTAGACTTCGTTCTGCAACTTTGCTAAACTGCTCTGAATAGAATATAAAATAAACATCATGTTCCAAACAGAGCACAATAGCTTCAGAAGCTTGGGCTTGTACCGATTCTGTCTTTCCTGCTTTATTTTTATGGCATAACAGCAGGGCATTTCCAGCTATTTGCAGGCAGGTATCAAAGCGTCTCTTTTACTTCTCTGTTTTGAATCCTGTGCCTGACTGCAAGTCCTGATTTTGGATCTGAGCTTCTCTCGGGCTCGGGAGGTTGTCATGAATGTTATAAATTGTTGGGACAGTTTCTGACATGTGGGAGTTTACATAGGCTGAAGAATCTGAATTCAAGGTTTGCCCTGTCTGTAGAAACACTGGTGTGGCTGCAGGGCGCTTTTCAGAGGTGCTGCACTCTGTGCAGGCATGGACTGCCCAGCTGTTGGCAGCTGCTCATTGCTTCCTGCAGCCTCACAGGGGCACTTGACTCCAGGTGCCCGGTGGAACAGGCTGGCTCCTGCCATGGAAGGCTTTCTGCTCTTCTGCTCGTGCCACCAGGTGGCAGATGAAGCCAAGGAACGAAACTGCTGGGCTGAATTCACTCAGCTCCCCATTGGAAAGTAGAAATCGAAACGTTTCCTGCATCAGAATGTTAAATAGTCTCACTCATTAATGAGTTTCTTCCTTATTTTAGATTGCATGACGGGGTAGTGCAATCAGGTCAAAAAGAGAGGGAAAAAATATATTTTCCCATGCAAACATATGATATTTTTACTAATCTGAAACACAAAATTATAAAATTGGATTAATTGAGTCACTTTTCTTTGGAACTAAAATTTATACTTCTGAATCAGCCTATGAAAATATAACGATGACTCATACAGCAGTGGAATGGGCAGGGCAGGGGGCTCCGGGACCCCAGCTGGGTGTTGTGTCTGTCTGGGCAGCAGGTCAGAGCTCCCTGTTCTCCTCGTTCCTTCTCCTCCAGGAGCCCTCTAACCTGAGTGTCCTGCTGCAGCTGCTGTGGGGTGTTGCACGGCGCTGCTGACACGGCCCTGCTCTGCTTGCTCAGCCACATTTTGCATTTGAGATTTTTTGGTCATAGCAGCAGCAGCAGCAAAAGCGGGGCCTGAGCCATCGGCCTCCTCCTGCCAGACAGGCTCGTTGGGGGTTTTGTTGTTGGGTTCCAGGCAATAAGGTCAAGCCTGATTGTTGTTTTTTTCTGGACAAGATCTATTCAAAAGTGCAGGGCAGGAGTCTATGAAATAGGATTGCCTGTGCTGGCTGCTTTGGCAGTGCTTGAGCCCTTACTTCAGCCTGTACCGTTGCTCAGAGGCAAAAGGGACAGTTTCTGTGCTGTGGAAAGCACAGGAGGTGGAGCACTGAGCTGATGGCTGTGTTCTCTGGGAGCAGAGTGCTTAATAAGGGACTGGTTGCACTGTTCCCAAAACAGCCAGCAAGGCAACATGGGGCCAGAAATCCTGCTGGGACCTGCCAAATTATCTGTTCTGGCACGTAATACCATGGGTAAACTGATCAATTTTTGCCTTCAACAGATGCTTTTGGAAGGCTAATTTGAGCCTTTCTCTTTAGATGGTTAGAAACATAAATGCCCTTTCCAAACCATCTTTCCAAACCATCCAAACCCTTCCTCTTAGCTGTCCTCTCACTCACTCACTCACGTGTTGGTTTTGGCTGGGGCTCCATCACATGTGATGGTTCCTTGGGAGGACAAACACCACGACATCGAATGTCCACCCTTTCCTTCTTCTTCCCCTGCTTTCTATGCTGACCATGAGGCCACGTGGGCTGGGACATCCCTTGGGTCACTCGGGGTCAGCTGTCCTGGCCGTGTCCCCTCCCAGCTCCTTGGGCACCCCCAGCCCCCCCCCGTGGGGTGAGGAGCAGAAAAGGCCTTGGCTCTGTGTGAGCGCTGCTCAGTGACAACGAAAACATCCCTGAATTATCAGCGCTGNCGAAAACATCCCTGAATTATCAGCGCTGTTCCCAGCACAAACCCAAAGCACAGCCCTGCACCAGCTACTGTGCAGAAAATTAACTCTGTCCCAGCCAAAGCCAGCACAACTCGTCCTCAGCAGTTTTTATAGCATGGCAATCTCCAGGGGGCAGTTCATAGCAAACAGCAGCTTGATTTTTATTGATATTCTGGAGAAGAATAAAAAATGACTGGTTTTATTGCAAATTCCACTTGTAGTCCTTTTGCTACACTACAAAGTTGTTTTTTTTAAACTGACACCCCCCCAGAGATAGCTGATACTCGGCAGAGGTGAGGTCAGGGCTGCTCTGAACACAAGCATCTCAGAGGAGCTGTGTTCCCTTGTGCCAGGTGGCTCCAGGCGTGTGCTGAGGGCACGAAATGGGCATAAAGGGCTCAAAACAAACCAGAGATTAGACATGAGCTGTATTTTCCTCTTTTTAATAAAAACAACAAACCAGGTTAATATATAGTGAGTAACTAGATGGTGATAAGGATTACCTGAACCAGGTCATGTTTTCCATATACAACTCCAATTATAGTGTAAAAGCTTACGAATGATCCTGAAATGCTTAAACCATTTTTGAGGTAGGCTGAAGAGTGCAGAATAATGGCATTTTAATAAGATCCATATAAGTTTTAGGGAGTTACCACAAGTTAATGTAGGCTTTGGGAATCTGCTGTTGCTTGTAGAAGAACTCCATTTACAAGCAGATTAACCTTGTTTATAATTGCAAGGCAGTAAGCAAAGCCACTTTGGGCTTTTGACTGCCTGTCAATCGTTGACACGGGTGACAGAAAACCTATTGGCTCAAGGTCAGTTCTGAAATCGATAGAACTCAGCAGGCCATTAGAAATGGACTTGTCTACCTTCTTCCATGTGGCTTTTTGACTTCTTTTGGTGAAAACAGTGCCATTTCCAAGTGGAGAGGTCTTTAAATCAACTTCATTTTTTTTGCCCCGATGCAGTTTGCCTCGTGTGGTACTGTTCATTTCTGGCAACAATAATTAAGGATGTTTTTAATTGTACGGTGTAGTTGGATATCAGGAATACTCACAGCTTGATTATAATCAGTTGTGGCATAATAAACAGGGAATGTTCTAAAATCGTGCGATTCACAGCATGGTATGTTTCTGCCTGTTTCATGTTGTGAGTTCCAAATATATGAGCAGTCGTGTGTGTTAGTAAACACTGAAATACTGTGTTTGGAAAATTGTTTATTAGTAGTAAACTGGTGAGCTTCACCTTTCAGGCCTGGATTCAGCTCAGCATAAATGCTGAGACGTGTTAAAGTGCTTGGGAGGCTTCGGTTGCCAGATCTCGATTTAATGCCTGAGGCCCAGCACCTGGAAGGTGTTTGCTTGTTTATGACTTGAGGGGTGGGATCCTCGGCAGATCTCACACGTTTACAGTGGTTGTGCTGGAGGAATTCAGAAGATGCTGCTCCCCAGATTTTGCCCTGACAGACGGGCGGATCTGTGCTGGCTGTGGGTGAGCAGACTGACCGCAGGACAAACCGAGCTCGGGCTCACACTGCTCGAAACGTGTCTGGGGTGACCCTGGGGAGAGTCAGAGCCTCTGCAAATGGCTCTTCTCCACTCCCTGTAATTCTGTGATTTCACAATCACCAAATCACACTTGGAGACAATATTCGACTTTGAAATCTGACTCTGCTTCTGAAGTGCCTAAAGCTCATTATTTACGTAATGTGCGAACGTGGGTTTAACTTGCTGTACTGAGGAGAGATGGGTTAAACAAGCCCTCAGTCTGGGTCAGCAGGAGGAGATTTAAATCCAGCCCTTGGTTAACACGGTTGAAGTATAACTGCAGCCACATTTTGGACCACGCTGTTTGCAGTGTTGTACATCTTTAAAAGCAAATCTCGGTGTTTTCTTCGCTTGTCAAAACTGCAGTGGGAGAAGCAGGTTTGGTTGACCCCAGCTCGCGTATCTGCAATATTTTTCACTATATCCAAATGTCAAATTATGCTCTCTCCTGAAAGGCAGTGACAAAGCTTAACAATTTCAAAAGGTAATTATTTCAGAATTGTTAGCAAATTTAATTCTTGCAAGTGCTTTCATACTTGTAACATGTGTGGGACATTGATAATTCAGCTTATTTAAAGTAGAAAGAAATTATGGTACATAATCAGCCTCATGAATGTTGTTGAGCTATTCCTGTTGCAAACTGCCTCACAAAAAGGGCATCAAATAAACCGAGCACCAGGCTCCTATGGCTGGCATAATGTACTCCAGGATCCTGTTACAGCCGCTCTTTGTAATTCAAGGAGGCAGAAAACAAAATCTGACACTGAAAAATAATAAGTTTAAGTAAATCATGTAGGAGAAATGTACATTTATGTCCAAGAAATGGTGAGATGTTGCCAGAACAATGCAGCTACATTATGAATCTTTAATGATTCTGAAAGTCATAATGGTCTGTCACTAATGCCCATTAATGATCTCTCTATACCACGAGTATGGGCTTGATGTTTCTGGCCAGTACCTTAGAGAATACTTTAAATGTGCCTTAAACTTTCTCTGATCTACTCCCTGTGTGTCTGCTCCAAATGTAGACTGCAATTGCCTGGGCAGGAGCAGCTTGTAAGGCAGCATGGCTTTGGGGATAAGAAAGTCTTATTCAGGTAAGATGTATTTAAGCAATATTTTTTTACAGGAAAAAATGAGAAGGGATTTCCTGGCAACTAATCCTCTGTAGAGATTATAAACTGTATAAAGAAATCAGAGGTTAATATTTCTCTAATACTAAGAATGTGATCGTTCTTTGACTTCATGAATTTTCTTTGGTAACTCTAAAAAAATGTTACTTAAGAAGGAAGAGGCAGGTGTTACTGTTCATTCCTGCTGACTGGGACTGTAAATACACTGAATATGCTGCTGAATTTGTCCTGATGGAATGTGTGTTTCACGTGTCAAACAGGTTGATTTTACGGCCTTTTAAACATCTGTGCCATGTATTTAGTTAATTTTGTACCCAAGCTTTTGTCAGGTATAAAGATTGCTTTAGAGAAAAAACAAACGATTCCATTTCTTTTCGAATTGCCTTTCATCAGAGGACTGTGCTTACCCTTAACTGAAGACAATCTTGTTATGGTGTTGATAACTTAAAAACATTTTTAATACAAAACCATCTTAATTCCTCTATTCTTTTGTCCATGTTTTAGCTGAAGACTTGTGATGGTGTAATTTAGTTTTCTTCAATAATGAAAAAGTGTGTTCTCCGCATGGGGCATGCGGAATGATCAGATTACTGTAAGAACCAACGCCCTACGGCTGGAAGAGAAGAACAAATCCAGGGACTTTTGGAAAATACCCCGATATCAAACAATAATCCGATAGGCAGCACGCACAGAGCGCTCAGCATTAACTGTGAGAGATCAGCGGGGCTGGGTGTCATTCTGTGTTAGAAATAACAAGCTTAATAATCAACTTTTATGGCATTGCATGTGGCATCCGTGTTTCTTTTTCTCTTTAAAATGAATATAGTAAATCTAAGTGTAGTAAAGTGTGCAATGCCAAGTAAGCAGTCTGCAATGGTTTTGGCATTTACAAAAATAATCACTACGAATGTTAACTACGTTATTAACTGCTAAATGCCCTTCTCTTCTGCGGAAGCAGTGAGTTTTCCAGCTGCTGGCGGTAGGGATGAAGTGGGTCTGAGGCAGGCAGGAGCTTCTGCTGTGGGTTGGGTTTTGGGGTGCACATTGCACAGCCCCAGTGTGCAGCTGGTGCAGCCTGTGCCGCTGGGGTGTGACCGTGGTGTGGAGGGCCGGGAGCTGGGAGCTGCTCGGGGCCGGAGCGGGCGGGGTGCGGGATGCGGGATGGGGGGTGCAGGATGGGGGATGCGGGATCCGGGATCCGGGGTGTGGGATGCAGGATGCAGGCTGGGCACCGAGCGGCCGCCCTGGCCGGGCAGTACCGCGGACAGCGCTGGGCTCCGGCCAGCGGAGCTCTTCAGGAGCGGTCTGGACGCAGCCCTGTGCCCGGGATGGCCAGTGCCCGGGATGCCCCATGTCCTGTGTCAGGGATGCCCTGTTCCAGGGATGCCCTGTGCCGGGGATGCCCCATGCCCTGTGCCCGGGATGCCCTGTGCCAGGGATGCCCTGTGCCCC
>VZTA01024166.1:415515-578127 GCA_013398855.1 Mohoua ochrocephala | reverse complement strand
CAGCGCCGGGCAGGGCTCCGCTCGCCGCCGCGCCCGGAGGGGAGCGGGAGGAGGAGGCACGGGCGGAGGAGGAGGGAGGGTGGTGATAAGGGGTTTGCTGCGTCGCCTCATTTCTGTACCCAGCGCACGGCTCGTGGGGAGTGCGCGGCGCCTGCATCGCTGCCGGAGGGATCCTGCTGCTGCTGCTGCTCCTCCTGCTCCTCCTGCTGCTGCTGCTCCTCCTGCCGCCGCCGCTGCTGCAGTCCCGGCGCGGGCTGCCGGCTCCGGGCGGCACGGGATTGCCGCCTGTTTACCGTCTGGGAAGTGCTGCGGTGCGAGAGCCGAACGTGCCGCGCAGGGGAGGCCGCGCTGACCTGCGAGGAGCGCGGGGGAAGAGGCTTCCCGAGGCGTTCGGCAGCCGGGCATCCGCTCCTCAGCCCGGTGTCTCCACCGCCAATTGCTTCGGGTCCCTTCTTAAGGGAGAAGAGGAAAAAGGATCCAGAAAACCCCTGCAACTGGACAGCCCCTGCTGGAGTCTTAACAGGTGTTTGCTGGGATTTGAATGGGGAGGGGACGGGTGGGGAGAAAAGTTCACTGGAGAAATTTGGGCTAGGAGAGATGCAATGATCTTGCACCAAGTGGATGTGCCATGTCTGCATGCAAATAGCGCGTCTGGAGAAGCTCGGAGGGATGTCTTGCAAGTGATCTGCGTGATCTCCGTAGAAACGCTCACCTCTGCCTGCAAACTTTCCCCTGCTAGAAGTTGGGAGGAATAAAAGAGCACCAGAAAGTCAAAAGGGGAAGAATCTCAGAGGACAAAAACGCTTGAGCTAAACTGTTGCGTCCCGACCCGGGGCTCTGGTGCGAGCGTCCCGCCGGTGTGTCCTGGGCTCCCGAGCCGATTGGCGGTGGGTGGCGTTGGCCGAGCTGCCCGGCAGCGTCCCCGGCCTTGGGGACGGGCCGAGCAGCATGCTGGCCGGCCAGCGACCCCCGCGCGCCTGACCCGCCTGAGGTGCCGGGGCGGTGGCGGCCATGGCCGCAGCCATCGCCAGCTCCCTGATCCGCCAGAAGAGACAAGCCAGGGAGCGGGAGAAGTCCAATGCCTGTAAGTGTGTCAACAGCCCCAGCAAGAGCAAGGGAAGCTGCGACAAGAACAAGTTGAATGTGTTTTCCAGGGTCAAACTCTTTGGCTCCAAGAAAAGGCGAAGAAGGCGACCAGGTTGGCAGGGGTTATGTCTTTGGGGGGTTGGTTTGTTTGATGTAATGGAAACCGGGATGCGTGTCAGGTGTGGGGAAAGGGGGAACGGCGTCTCAGGGCTCGTACAGCGGACGTGCGGGTGTCGCCAGTTCTGGCTCGTGTGGCCTGGCTGGCTTGGGTACCCCGTGCCAGTCCTTTCCCCCGTCACGTTCATCTGGTGGGTTTGGGTAGCACACGCTGCTGCTGTCTGCCTCACTGCACACCTGTGTGCCCATGTACCCGTCTGTCTGTCTCTCTGTTACGCACATGCAAACACGTCGGGGTGTTTGTGGGGGAGATGCCAGCGGGGAAGTTTCCACACCCGCATCTCTCTCAGTTGTATATTAAATAACTTGGTGGTCTGGAGATCTGGTTTTGTTGTCCTGCTTCACAGAATGCTCGGGCCATGCTTTATCTGCTGATTGCGGACGAGGCTTTTTGCTTTTGCTGGCACCTTCCAGAGTTTTGCTTCGACGCCCTGTTCCTTTCTAGGAATCTCATACCTGCAGCTGCCCTGGATTGTTTTGTATGTGGGAGGAGCAAAACCCTCTGGCAATGTTGCCGTGGCTTTGCTGTGCTGGAGCATCGGTGCTTTTGCCACTCCACCCGTGTGCCTTGTTCAGCAGCCACGGGAGAGCTGCCTTGCTCACAGTTTGTCAGCAGCTTTGGGATGGATTACGGCTAAAGAGCCAAAGCGAGGGTCGGAATAATTTCTGGTCAGAAAAGTTGGTAGATAAGAGTTGTGGATCTGTCAGTGCTCTTATCAAAGTTGCTAATAAGATCTAATACACTTAGGCAAACTGTTGTAAGCTTTTGCCTTCAGCCCCTGCTAAAATGAAGTCCAGTAGCAGAGCTCCCTAATGCCTTTGATTACAAACACAAGGAGCCTTATCCAGGCACAGAGTGCTGGAAATGACACACCATATCTTCACAGGGTGTTTATCTCTGAAGAAAGTGAGATGTTGTGGAGCGAGCTACAGGGATGCAGCAGCTCCTGGCAAACGTAATTGTGTGAAATGACTACAATGCAGATGTCATTGGGATTCAGTGGACGTAGACCTTCTTTGCAATTACTCCCGATGCTTTAGCCAGATATCTTAAATGACACGCTTGACAGCGTATCCTGCTGCTGTATACTTTTTGGTCTAGAATGATATGAAACCATGTGAGATATCTCGCTTCCTAGCTGTGAATCCGAGGATGGTAATGAAAAAAAGAAATCTATCCAAACTATGCGTTGTTTTGATCTTTCTTCTTCTAGCTGATGAGGTAATTACCTCAGCCCTTATGGTAATATTTATTTTGCAGTTCCACACATTGCTGGATTTCAGGGTTTCCCTCTCCATTTTCCATATGTTCATTGAGTAGTTTATCTCTTCGGATGCTCTGTACTCTCCGGAGCAGCGAGGGATGGGGGTTTGTTTATTGGAGCTGCAGCAGTTCCTGTGCTAAACGTTTGCTGCTGTATATTTGGGCTCTCAGCTGTCACTGTGGCTCTTACTAATGCTGTTGTAATGGTCTTCTTTTTCCTCTCCGTCTAAGAACTCACACCTTTTTAAAAGACAGAATGTACTGTTTGCCAGCTCATTTTTAATCCTAAATGAGGTAGGGCTGGGCTCCTGAGGCCAAGCAGCGCTGCTGGAATCCGTATTCCCTGGAAGTAGCTTTTACTGTGCTACTTACATTGTAATCCAAAGTGGCATTTAATCATTTTGGCAATTGATTTCATAGACATAAATCTGGTCTCAGCCTAAATGAAAAGTGTTGCAAAACTGGTAGCCCTGCTTTTGTTTTGGCTCTTTTTCTTATCTCAGCCTCGAGAAGAAACCTGAAGATTTGTTCTTAGCGTCCTGCTCGCTTGGAACGGCACATCAGGATTTCCCACATTAATCTCACTGTTGTTTTTTTGCAGAGCCTCAGCTTAAAGGTATAGTAACAAAGCTATACAGCAGGCAAGGATACCACTTGCAGTTGCAAGCAGATGGAACGATTGATGGAACAAAAGAGGAAGACAGTAGTTATAGTAAGTGGCACGAGAATACATGGTGTGTTTGTGAATTGTGGTGTCTCGTCCTTCCCGTGCAGGCCCCCTCAGAACTGCTGTCCTGGGGTGGCTGAGCCAGTGGCAGCGGCACTGACGCTGCGCTGGCAGCGCAGGAGTCCTCCAGACCTACTGCTCTGAGAGAAATACAGATAAAAATCACTTATAGAAATAATGAACTAGAGGAGGTAATGATGACACATGTGACAAACAAAGCAAATGTTATCTCCATGGTAATCCAGAGAAGTTCATTGCTGTCCTTTGGATTTTATTAGATTTTTTTTCGGCAGGGAAAATTTGCTCGCCTACTCAGAGCCCGAAATAGAATAACGCTATCTCTACTTTTAAACAGGGGCTCATTCAAACAGCGCCGTGCTGTTTCACAAACTGGGAGTTCAGCATCATTTTAAAGTCCCTATTATTGTTATTTTTTACCCCTTCTAAACTTAATTGTACCATCAACTTTCAACCACATTTCCCTCAGGTTTTCTGTGAAAAAGCTCTGGGCATTTTTAGTTGTTGTTTTTCATGGGGGTTTTTTTCAACTTTGAGGATTAATAGAAAACAGGAAAAGATGACTAGAGCATTGATTTGGTGTGTGAAAAATGCTTAAGGGTCTCACACAGCTATACTAGCTAGCTGAGACTGTGTTTCTGTAAAGAGTTCGAGGAGTTGTGAGAAGATATTTCAGGCCACTTAAACAACAAACCATAAAATCTACAGGCTCCTCTTTTTTAATTATTAAAAGCACTGATCTAAGTCCCGCTATTTTCATTTGAAAAGCGTTTTCAGGTGAAGCATCCTTTCGTTTTACAAAAAATTCAAACACAGCAGCAGGTGCAGTCGGAAGCACCTGAAGTGTCTGACCTGCCCAGTCACTTCCTCCCACCCCTCTCCCACACCCTCCTTAGTCCCGTTTGCAGCCCCGTGTTCCCCTCTGAGCGAGGAGAGGGAGCTGGGTTCGCTGCGGGAGCCCCTGGAGCTGCTGCCCAGAGGGGACACTGAGGGTCTCTGGGGACAGCTGAGCTCTGGCTCCAGGTGCCATCGTCACCTGCAGAGGAGGGGGCACAAAGACCAGGTCGGTGCAATGCTGATGGCTGCTGCCATCTGCCAGGGTTCTCCCAGAGCAGCCACAACATCCACCCTGGAAATGGGCCTGAAACAGGGCTTTTCCTTCGGGTCAATGACCTGGTAGTTAAGATTTCAAAACTCACTACAGCTCATTCAGGATTTTGAGGTAATTCTTTTAATTATCTCCAAACAAAGGCTGAGGAAATAGGCAAACCTTCCTCTTTTAATCAAAGTATGATATTGCTATAAACTTTTAATCTGACAGAGCAAGTATCTGAAATTGCAAATACTGAATATTTTTTTTAAATTGTTTTATCCAAGTACTTTGCTTGGAATCCCTCTAATAGGGATTCTGAGATTTCAAAGAGGATAAAATTTATGGAAATAGAGATGTATCTGTTTCTAAGATATCTTTGTTTTCATTGTGTCCTTGAATTTGCCATAACCTGATAGATTATTAAGCAAATCCTAAGAACTCCTTGTTTCTGGATGCCAGCCTTCCAAAATATTGACTACTTAAATATAATGGAAATATCCCAGAAATTACTGCAGCTGGGCTGCAGCATCTGAATGTTCAGAACAGAGGAGGGTTTATCATAAAAGAGCACAAATGGTGTTGTGTGTGTTCCTCGTTCATGTACAGTAAGCGTGTGGCTCTGGGTGTCCTGCAGCCCTGAGTTTATTTCAATTGCAGTATTTTAATGGAGCTAGTAAGAGCGATTGTGGATCAGAGGCCGCACGAGGAGCTACCCTCAAAGCCTTGCTCACATGAATATTTAGAGGATCAGGCCCTCTAAAATCCTTTCTTCCAGTGCCTGCAGAGACACCTCTCGTTTAGTCCGTGTTTGTGTGCTGTGGGGAAGCCCCAGGACTGACAGCCCCCTCCCAAAGCAATTTTTCTTCCCTGTGTGTGGCAGGGATGGGGAGAGCTTGCAGCCCCCAAGAGCCAGCTGTGTTTTGTGGTCCCAGCCACAGCCCAGGGCCAGGATCCACCTTCTCCACTGTTTCCTCCCTGGAGCTGAGTAGGAAGGTTGCCTGAAATTCCCCTTTGGCTCCTGACAGTCATTTCGAGCTCTGCAGACCCACTGCTGCACGCAGAGCTCGCGAAAACAAGGGGGCATCCACAACTGCAGGGAGTTTAAAAAAAGCTGAAAATTTGGAGCAAAATTTAGGCAGAAAGTGAAATGTGGATTTAAGGAGCTACAGCAGTCACCAGGTCTCACTTTGAGCCAAGAGTCCATGTGATTTGAGGAAATTCTTCTTGGAAAGGATCTCCTGGCTGAGAGACAGATTTTTGCTCATTAAATATGTTGAATAGGGTAAGGGTTTAAATCAAGGCAGAATTTATTCCCCAGTTCTGGCAAGACAAAAAGATTTCAAGACTGGTGAAATAAGGAAATGTAGGAAACAGTGCCCTGCAGAAAGTACACGAAGGTCCAGGTGGCCAGGCCAAGACTGGCAGACCTCACGGAAATGTTTATGTTCATGAATCCAGCTGTGGCCTGCTGCCTCTTACTGCACAGCTTTATTTCTCTGTCAGCTCGTCCTGCTCAAGGACCATGGCAAAGATCATCTCTCCCTTAGGCATTGCTCAGTTGTTCATTAGGATGGGTATTATATCCTTACTCCAAACAATGCAAATGTAACAGGGAAAGAGTAGGATGCAAATTGCTTTGGATTGTTTTGTGCTGACACCAGCTGATCACAGTAGCAAGCAATTTATTTTGCCGTAGCTTTTTTGCCACCCCTTCTGTCATATCTGTCCCCATGAGGGCCATCCCCTGTCAGTGTGGTAACACCTCCATCCTGCTGTCCCTCTGGGGCCGTGCAGAGATGCTCTCTCTGGCTCTGCTGCAGGTCCTGTCAGCAATCACGCTCGTGGACAGGTCACTCGCTGTTCCAGAACCAGACCTGGACTTGCTGCTGCACAGGGGCAGTGGGAGTCACAGGTGCTGCTGAAAGGGACAGTCCCGTGTTGGGTGCAGTGCCAGTGAGGCTGTCCTTAGAGCCAGCAGCTGGGGCAGGGTGCCTGCTTGTGCTGGCACAGGACAGCGGGAGCACCGCCCCGACAGCCGGCCCCTCTCTGCTCTGGCAGAGCCAGCGCTGTCCCCCACAGCCCCTTCCCGAATTCCAGCAGTCTGTGCCACAGCAGCTGCTCATCCTGCTGAGGTTTAAACCAGCTCCTGAGTGTGCCTCACCCTCCTCTTGCCTTGAAATGGAGCCTGGACGTTTATGGCAGGGAATCGTGTCCGAGGGCAGCAGCTGAGCCCCCATCGCAGCGGGTGCCCGGCCCCCCTCGGGCAGGAGGGGCTCAGCCTCGGGTCTGCCCACCTGCCCGGGAGAGCACAGCCAGGAATTTCTCACTAAAGCCCCTCTCAGTGGCCCGTGGCACCTGTGTCCCTGCTGTCCCATCTCGGTGGCCCGTGGCAGCTGTGTCCCTGCTGTCCCATTTCGGTGGCCCCATGGCAGCTGTGTCCCTGCTGTCCCCTCTCCCTGGCCCATGGCAGCTGTGTCCCTGCTGTCCCCTCTCCCTGGCCCCATGGCAGCTGTGCCCCTGCTGTCCCAGGCACTGCCCTCTCTTCAGCTGGCTCCTGACAGCTCCCTAGCACTATTTACAGTGGAACCCGTGCTCAGACCCTTGTGCTGAAAATACCCAAACACCTGCCCTGCTTGTAAACGTGCCATTAAGAAATCCCCTTTCAAAAGAGACCTGCAGGTTCTGCCTGGATGCTGAGCTCTAAATTGTCCTCTCCAGCCTACAAGGAGATCAGATGCTGCTTTTTGGAGTTGAACTGGAAAGGACCCCTGTCCAAGGGAATATTTACTGAGACAATATTTTCTCCCCCAAATAAACCCAAGCATTTGATAGAATGAATGAAAAATCCATTTCCCATACTGAAAATCTAAGTTTCCTTTGCCAAAAGCTGCACAGAACTAGAGAATTTTGTTTTAGTGAAGAGAAAGTAATGGGTGTTGATTTTGTGCTGGAGGCGAGCGTGAGGAGGGTCTGCGTGTGTGTGTGTGTTTGTGTCTGCATGTACACTCGTGGGTGTGAAAGGGAAAGAAAAACACAGATTTTATGATGCCCTGCATGTATTTGTTGGTTCTGGATATTTCCACCTTCTCTGCTGTGTTTGCCCATTGTGGGAAGTGCAGTGCTCAGAGGTGCCCCGACCTCAGGCACTCGATGTGCTCTTGACAGCCCCATACCCAGAATTTAGGATCTGTGTTAAATGCTGTCAAGCTGTAATTTTTTTTTTTTTACTAAAGTATGGCCATTTGGGGGTTTTTCAGGCTGAGAAAGGAATTTATAATGGGTCATAATTCTTAGCTCGTAATTTTGAAAATAATAAAAATATTTCGAATCCATAATTCAGTTTTAAATTGGCTTTAGACAGTGACCATAAATATCAAACTTCAGCTGAAGCAGACCAGAGTTTTCCAGCCAAGTAATAAATCACTGGAAATGAGAGGTAGTTTGGCATTACTTTGTCCTGTCTCTGCATTTCTGCTACAGGCTGGAAGGAGATGCTTTGGGTTATGATAATTTTCTTAACTCCTCTTTATTTTTAATCCTCCATACTGAACACAGAGTACTGTATTCAGCTCATTATTTCTTGTGTTCAGTTTCAACATATCCATGAATCTAAGCTATGGCAGAGCTTGGCTTTTTTTCTTTTTTTTCTTTCTTTTTTTTTTTTTTTTTATTTTGCCACTTTGCAAACCGGAATCTTCATTTTTTGAAGAGATGTTTCTGTGCTTATAAATACTGCCACTATTAGCATGTGTACAAGCAGAAATGCAAGCAGAACATTCAAAGCAGCTCAATTTTGAAAGCACAGATTCAGGGGTTGATCTAAAGAATATGCTGCCATTTCATTTCATTTTGAAGTTATTTAACTCTGTTTTTTCAAACCCATTCTCCTCTAAAAAAGAGGAAAAATTAAACCCCAATGAGTTATGAGTGGAAACATTTTGAGATGCTAATGATGGTTTTTAACTTTCCGAATTTCATCTTCTTCCTTCCTTTTGGTCAAAATGTTTACTGACTTTGAAAAAAAGTTTTGATTGTCTTGAAATTTTTTTTGTTTGTTCGCTTCTGGATTCCTTTTTTATTTCCTTTTTGCACTTAAAAAAAATAAAACCCTAACAAAACCCAGATTGTGTTTAATTCTACTGGGCAGAGCCTGGGTTCTGCTCACGAGGCAGGTAAGTCCTTTTGGCTGTCAGCAATTCCCCATCTTCAGAACGAGGGAGGTGCAGCGATGGCCTCAGACAGTTTCAGCTGTTGGTGGAAATGCTGTAAAAGGACACGATGGTGGAAGTGCTGCTCTGCAGCACCCACAGAAATTAATATATGCATGAATAGACATTTCTTATTTGGTTCTGGTAATTGTGGTTTAATTTTCTATCTAATCTGCATACTCTGAAGGATTAATTGTGCTCTCCATCTCCTTTCTCTCCTAGCTTTGTTTAACCTCATACCTGTGGGTTTACGAGTGGTGGCGATTCAGGGGGTTCAAACAAAATTATATCTGGCAATGAACAGTGAAGGATACCTATATACATCAGTAAGTAAACATTTCTAATTCTCTTCTCAGTGGAACTGTGGTAAGAACTTTGTAAATGAATAATTTACTGTTGCAATGGATCTGCTTATAACCTATAAATGTGAGGTTTGACAGCAAAGTTGGTGTAGTGGTGATAGTCTGGTTCTGGTTTACTAATCTTTTCCGTTGGGAACACATATGGATGTATGGAATCAAACTGTGGTGCCTCTGAATAATCCTGAAGTGTGAAATAAAAAAAAACCCCCCACAACCAAAACCCCAAGCAGAAAGGATCCTCTCTCTGGTCACTGTGGACTGGCTGGGCTGATCGGAGCGGGGTCCTGAGGGGAAGGGACAGCTTTGTGTATCACACACGTGCCTGAACATGGTTTGTGTCTTCCCATACAATCTGTATTACTGTAGTTAAAGGAATTAGAGAAAGTAGGGGGGTTTTTTGGCCAGGATTTTCAAACAGACATTTTATGGCTTCAAGTAGGTGAGCGAGTAAAGAACAGTTTCATTAGTAGTTTTGATAAACAGTGTCAGTTAATCATTTTCAGTGACATTTCTCACAAGAGCAAACAGTGTTTTTATAAAAAAAGAAAAAAAGTAAATTTTAAAAAATAGACCATTTATCATTCAGTTGAACTATGTTCAGGAGTTTTAATTATACAGTCTTAATAGATTTTTCCCAAGGAGGAAAATAGAGGAAAACGTATTCTGTTATCTACTACAAATGATTCTCTTCTATAAATGATTCCCTTAATCCTGATAAAAATTAAGCAAACTTATTCAAATCTCTCATTTATTTTGCAATCCTGACAGCTGGGAGAAGGGGCAGCTTTGCATATTTTTTCCTCTTGTATCTGCCAGAGCAAGCCCAGATCAGAGCTGGCGATGCTGCGGGAGAAAGGAACATTTCGGAGTGCGGCGTCGAGCTGTGCCCGCCTGCGCCCCTCGGGCTGTGCCCGCCTGCGCCCCTCGGGCTGTGCCTGCCTGTGCCCCTCGGGCTGTTGGCTCGGCAGGGTCCATGCCCATCCCTGCCAGGCTGTGCCCACCTGTGCCCCTCGGGCTGTGCCCGCCTGTGCCCCTCGGGCTGTTGGCTCAGCAGGGCCCATGCCCAGCCCTGCCAGGCTGTGCCCGCCTGCGCCCCTCGGGCTGTTGGCTCGGCAGGGTCCGTGCCCAGCCCTGCCAGGCTGTGCCCGCTCGGCCACAACGGGCCCAGCCCCGATCTCGTGTGGCCACAGCGCTGTGACCGCGCAGGGTCACTCACACGGGCACTGCAGAGCGCCCTGGCTGTGCCCTGTGGTCATTTACATCAGCGCCTGCCACACCGCCTGTCCTGCTGCCAGAGAGCACCACACTGTGCTATGTGCCATCCTGTGCTGTGCCACCCTGTGCCACCCTGTGCCATGTGCCACCCTGTGCCATGTGCCGTGCCATGCTGTGCCCCCCTGTGCCATGCTGTGCCATCTGCCGCGGCTCCGTCCCTGCTCAGGACGTGCCCTGGGGCCGCGGCTCAGGGTGGGCAGCGGAGGTTGGTGCGCAGAGCCCGGTGCCATCGCCGTGCCCGGGAGCTCAGCTGGGGCGGGTCGGGGCTGTCAGTGCTCGTGTTCTGGAGAAATCTCTTCTGTCTTTGCGAAGGTGACGGACGTGGGGTGGGGACTGACCTGCAGTGGAGCAGTGACTTCTCATCGTGAGACACAACCCGAAGTCACAGGGAGCACTGAGAGGAGGGAGTATCGCTTCTGGTACCCCTTGATGCGAGGAGAAGGGGCAGAATGCAACCCTGATTTAGATTAAGTGCAACTTTTAGCTTGATGGGCATCTAGGTGTCTTAGGCTCTGAGATTCACTTTGGTCGTAGTTTTTATTCTTTGCCTTG
Organism: Mohoua ochrocephala; assembly: GCA_013398855.1. Classification (NCBI taxonomy): domain Eukaryota; kingdom Metazoa; phylum Chordata; class Aves; order Passeriformes; family Acanthizidae; genus Mohoua; species Mohoua ochrocephala. The sequence goes on along the minus strand of VZTA01024166.1, from coordinate 567,365 downwards.
ATTGAGGGTAGTTCTTCACATGGTTCTGTTCCCATGAATAGTGTCTTCCTTGAATCCTTTAATATCTTTGAATTTCATAGTTTATGTCATTGCAGAATTAACTGGTGACATCTCTCTATTTCCCCCTTAGTAACAGGGGTCACTTTTGTTTCTTAATTAGAGAATTGTATTTTCTTACATTTATTTTTTTATTCTTGTTGAACTTGATGGGCTTGGCAAGGCCTTAAACAGACTTTTGTTGTGTGGTTTCCCAGCTTCATACTCTTAAATACTCTGCAGAAAGACAGGTGTTATTTAATTTTGATCTACTTTTCTAAAGGAAGTTGTCACCCAAGTTCTCAATAATCTTGTGTTTTTCCCCTGCTGCCTTTTGGTTTGGTTGTTTTGTTCTTTGCAATAATCACAAGAAACTCTTGGAGGGAAAAACCAACTCATGTCCCTGTCAATGAGCCCAGGGAATGCACAAGGGCTGGTGAGGAGCATCTGCCCCTGCTTCACCTGCTGTGCAAAAAGGTTGCCAGAAATCCAGTTCCAGCACTATTTTTTAAGTGTTTCTAGCATTTTTTTTTTTTTGCTCATAATGGTCCTTTCAGCAAGGGATGCAGTCTGACAGTCTGATGCATGGGAAATGAACTCTATATTTTGGGCTGTGTTCTTGGTTGATATAAATGAGTCCCAGGAGAGCTCAGCTGATTTATGCCAGCTGAACACTCACCTGTTCAAGGAAAGCCACCAGGGAGTCTGGGGAACAGATCAGCTCAAGTAAGTGACATCCATCTACACATCCTGAGGGTTTCAAAGCCCGTGCAGGGATGTGTTCCTGAATGGGATTTGTCAGGAGCAGACAGATGGCAACATGGGATTGATCAAGTGCAAAAGCCCCACAAAACACTGTCAGGTTCCTGAAGCAAGAGAACAGGGGAAACAGAAAGGCACTTAGATTGTAGATAACTATAGCAGATAGTTGCACCATTTCCAGAGAGAAATGGAATTAGCATTGATGATGCAGTTTAATAAGGAGAGAGAATGCTGTGGTCTGTATCACGATCCCTTGGGTTTGGTTCTGGTGTGATTCTTGTGTCTGTGCAGAGGGGGACCCAGGTATCCAGCCTCAGAGGTAGCCTGCAGCGTGGTTTGCTTCATCCCAGTGACTGTGCTCAAGAATGAGGTGAATTTTCTCCATGGGGGGATCAGTGATGTACAACAAATCTGCAGAGAACAGATATCTGTAGTTGGCTGCCAGAGTTTGTAGATAGTTTGCAGCATCTGTCAGTTAGAGCAAAAGTAAGATCTTTAATGTGATGATAAAAGCTCCTGGGGGACAAGGCAGCAATTCAGCTAAGCAAAAGACAGATAAACTATTAAACTAAATATGCAATTGTTACGTGTCCTGTAGGAGCACACCCAAAGCCCTGGCCTGCAGGGAAGGGAAGCGACCATATCACATCTCTGTGTCACAGAACACCATGTCTGAAATGGTTTCTTTCCTGCAGCCAGTCTCCTCCCAAAGTCCTCGAGTGTTGCGTGACTGCACCTCCCAAGCTGAACCCACCCTCGACATTTTATTTGGAGGGACCTTGTTAGGAGCTATTTGGAGGCGCAGCCCTTGGTGCCTGAGCATCCTTTCCAAAGGAAAACACAGGGTTTGATTCATCTCTCTCACCCAGCGTCATGCTGCTGCAAGATGACTTAAACGGTGTTATGGCCCTGCTGTCTTACGTAACCACACCATGAATCATTTTGTATTTTAGGGTGGCTTTTATTTTACCTTATTTTGCTTTCTATGAACGACCACATCTTTCAGGTGACCACCGGATATGCCACACCTGAGTTTTCCAGGTTTCGTATCCTATGAATTCCATGTGTTGTTTTGTTGTCTTGAACAAAAGAGCGAAAACCATTTTGAGGATCTGTTTGTCAGACAGTCAGTCCTGGAGCTGTTGCTCTCTCATTAAAGTGATGGCGATGTGACAGAGGAGGCTCTCGGCGATGCCGAGCAGCAGCTGAGGGAAGTTCCTTAAGGGGAAGGCGTGTGGAGGTGAAGGGGATTGGGCGTTCTGCTCGGATTCTGCATGGGCTGAAACAACCCAAAATACAGCAAGTTTAAAAAACAGCCTGTGAACCTCCAGCCATGTATTTTCCGTGCACCATCATGTCAGAGTTTTTCACGTGATGTAGTGATCGTCTGTGAAATGCATTTCAGTGCAGGCGGTTTTGTGCTCGTTTATCCCGGGTGCACTGTTAGAAACAGGAGAACTGAGTATGTGCTGCTCATTGCATAGCTCTGGCCAGTCTCAGGGGCAAGGCAGCTCAGCTTGGAAAGAGGGTTCGTTTCCCATCTTGTCTCCTTCTGGTTCCTGTGTTTTACCAAAGCATTTAATCTACCAGAGTCGTAGGCAGCTGCTTGCAGCTTCTCCCAGGCTCAGGGAGCCCTTACCTAAGGGTGGTGCTTTGCCCTGAGCACATGTGATAGGGTCCGTCCCCCATACAGCCTCCCAGCTTCTCTACTGGCAGTTCAGGGCACGCAGCCTTCTGTAGGATGGCTCTTAGGAAGAGGTGTTTATGCTGGCTTTGTTCACTATTCTAGGGTGTCCAATATTTTTGATTTAATGTTGCTGCTGTACGTGGCTTAATTTTGCCATTTCTCTGTCTGATGTCACTTGGTGCAGAGTCAGCAGGGGCTTCAGGAGCACCTTGGTGCAATACCCTGTGCAGAGCTGTACGTACAATTTACCCTGAGAGAGCATTCAGCTGGCACTGTCCCCTGAATGTAAAATACACTGTCAAACACGAGTTTGGTACCTGAACTGAAGGTAAATATTGTGTGAAGCATGCACGTTGATGGTAGCCAAGAGAACTGGAATGTGATTACATTCTCAGAGTGATTCAAAAATTGGTTTTGGTGAGTTGGAGAGAAGAGAAGTTTGTGCATATTTTAATACTGAGCAGTGCAGTGGAGACCTGCTGTAGCTAATGGGAATGGCTGGGGCATTTATAATGAATTACTGGCAAAGAGCATTTTTCCACCTCAGGGAAATAGCACAAACCAAGAGAGGGGAAATAATCAAAAGCTTCATCTGGTTAAATCTGCATGGCAGTAGAAATCATTTTTTACCATGAATGCAAACCATACCTTAATACAGTGGATTCTCTTCGATGGCAGGGTCTGAGGTGCAGCCCCATGTTTTTCTTTCCCTCACAGCACCTTGCTCTGTGCTGGGTGAGCGTTCAGCATCCCCACATGAGGAGGATGCTCTGACCTGCTGTGTGCTGACAGCCCTGGCTGCTGCTGCTGCCCCTCAGTGAAGGTGGGAGCAGGGCAGCCAGGTGTGGGGTCAGTGTGGGGCCAGGAGCGTGCCCCAAGGAGGTTCCCAGGCACTGCAGGACCAGCCCGAACTGATGGATGTGTTCTGGCACCTTCAGCCAGGGGCACTGCTGTGGGTGCTGGCTGCAGCTCAGCTCGGGGCCGCACGCCGTGTGCTCCGGGTCAGCCCCACAGCAGCGCTGCAGGAGCTGGGTGCTGGCTGGTGCCTGGCACAGGGGCAGCACGCTGGGTCTCAGGGCAGCATCACAGGCTCCTGATGCTCCTGCCCAGCCTCCAGCCAGGGTGTCTGACTGGGACAGACTGACTGTTTGGGGTTAGCTGTGAGCTGGACTGTGTCAGCTCAAGCGTAGCTGCAGAGCCTGCTGCTCACAGGCTTGGTCCCCAGCTGCTGAAGGGACCTGCAGCCTCTGGCTGAGCTCCCCGTGCCTGCCTGGCCCTGCTCTGTGGTGTGGGACCCTCCTGGGGTCGGGTCCCTGAGCAAACAGCGGTTCCCTGCAGCAGGGAGAGAGATCTGTGCTGGTCTGAATGATGCGTTGCTGCTGCTGGGCGGGGTGGAGGGATGGGGCTGCTCCTTCAGGTGCTTGTCCCTGGTGGGACCAGTGTGATTCCAGGTCTGTGGGGACAGGCTGCCTGCTGTCTCCAGCAGGGAAATGCAGACTGCAGAATCCTCCCATGGGAGGACTGTCAGGAGATTCAGCAATCTGAAGGTCTGGAAACCATGACGCTGCTTTTCTCTGCAAGTGCCCCCCCAGGCACCTGGAATGCACAGAGATGCGTCCGTCCCCCAGGGCAGGTGCTGGGAGCTGAGCACGCTCAGCCCCTCCTCGGCTGAGGCTCCCTGAGAGGAGCCCAGACACGGCAGGGCGATGCTCCAGGGCTGTGCACTGCTCTGGTCCTGACATTCCTGCAGCTGGACCCCGGGGCAACGCTTTCCTAACAGAGCTGCTGTCAAAAACCAACAGCGAAGTTGCTGTTGGTGCAAGAGGAGTTTAAATGTCCTGTGAGAGCAATAATATACATGCAAAGTAGATAAAAGACTAAAACTGCATCCTCTTCCTTTGTTGGTCATTTGCTAATCAATGCCAAAGTCCTTGGGTGAAAAGGCAGAAAGTTTTTATAAGCTCAGACTTCAGATATTGCTCAGAGCAGAAGTTTGGCACTCAGCAGGCTCAGAAATGTGGCCGAAATGGCAACGTAGCTCTTGACACCCAGTTTTTCAGTTCACTGCACTGCTCACTGGGGTCACAGTGACACAAAACTGCCACGATGGCAAAAAAAAAGCCTTGGCAGAATTTGGAGTTGGACTCAGGTGTGAGAGCTTCGCACCTTGGATCACTCTGATTGCTCTGAACAACGGGGTTTGGCCCTGGACCAGCAAACGAGGAATACTGAATTCCAGGGCTTCCAGGCTACTCACAGCTCCTCACTGTCACTTTGCAAAACACGTCTGGCAAGCGAGAGCGGTGAGCAGATAAGGGCTGGAGCAGACGGTGTGAGTTGCAGAGTGCGAGAAGAGCATTGCCAGGTGTGCTCGGATCACCACATGATGGGTTACCTTGCTATGATCCAGCAGAGCCAAGGAGAAATGTGCTGCTTTTCTCTCCTGAATTTGGTGTAGGTGCTACGCCTTGGGACCAGCAGTGTGGGTGCCTGTGGGGTGTGGAGGTCCGTGCACACCAGGCATGTGCGCCTGCTTCTTGTGGAGCTGGGCTCAGTTCACTAGGAAAATGAGTATGTTAGTATTTATGTGGATTTTTGAGGTGTTGATTATTTTTCCTGACGCGTGTCTTCAAGTTCAGAAGCAAGATCACGTTCCACACTTGAGTGTTTCTTTAGAATGTGACTTAATTAAAAGAAAATACCGTTATGAAACCTTGGCGTCTTTCCTGCACCTGCCTTTCCTTCTGAGAGCTGTCTGCCTCCTCTGGGAAGCCCAGGAGGGCTTCCCCTCCCTCTGGTGCTGCAGGTTGAGCTAACGAGCAGCTCCCGTCGCGGTGACTCAGCAGAGCCCCTGCCTCGAGCAGCCGCCAAGGTGGCTCAGCCCCACGGGCTCGCAGCCTGTCTGAGCCTGAACGCCGGCACCAGGATGCCGGAGCAGTCGGAGACGCTCTCCCAGGGCTCCCCAAACCAACAGGAGTGGGCTGGCACTGGGAAACAAGCTCAGAACTAGAGCAGGAACTAACCCAGGCTGACACTGAAATGCGAGGGCTCATCACGTTTATTAAATTTACAGAAAGTGTTTTCCACGCAGCTCGTTGTTCAGCTGGGGACTCGCTGCTGCGGGAGCCCAGGGATCCCATCATTTGTGTGGGTTCCAGTATCATTTCGGTGAATTCTTGAAAGAAAGATGCTGCAGGGTACGATGGTGTTGTGTTTGGCTCAGAAGTACCTGGAAATTGCCACTCACCAGGGGCCAGGGAAGGGTGGACAGGAAAACAAGGTTTCCCTTTTCCCGTAGTCTCCCGTAGGCATCTGCAGTTTGCCAAGAGGAAGAGAAGGATGTGCCCTGAGGGGTCAGCGCTGTGGCTGCATCCTGTTGGTGGTTTGTGTGTGGGCTGCTTTTCAGGAGGCTGTTGCTGCTCCGATGAGAAATCCCCCAAAGTGTTAAACCTGGTTACAGCTGCATGGGGAAAGTGGTGGTGATGAGAGTGTGGAACAGGGGTGAGGAGGGGCTGCAGGAAAGGAGGGAGGAGGTGGGAGTGTGCCTGCTCCTGCGTGTACCTGTGCTGCAGGACAGCACTCGGAGCTCTGGCTGCTGCAGCAGCGCCAGGACTAACAAAATGCAGCAGTTCTTGTGCTAAAAGTAAGCAAAGGGCAGCCCAGTCCCCCAGAACTGCTGCCCATCAATCCAGGCTGTCACCATCAACTGTCTGCCGTGTGGGGGTATTGGGAGAGAATTTATTAAACACTTCTTTGTGTCTTTTTATCTTCGTGTAGCCCTGCAGTTACAAGAGTGCTAAGAGGAGCTGAATTCAGTTCTGTTCTACTTGGCAGCCTCCAGAGAAATGTTTACTGCTCCTGGCTGTTTACATCCTTGCAAGCCTACTAAAAGCATCTTTCCCATGCAGAACTTTTATTGCAAGGGATGAGGTGCAAAAACTGAGAACCCAGCTCGACTGTAAAAGTTCACGTTGTCAGTCAAAAGGCTTCTTTTGAAAAGAGTACTGAGAGAAACGGATGGGGAGCCGGTGGGGAAGAAAAAGGAGTCATTATGCCCAAGATTCAGAGTTTTATGGTTGCTTTTGGGAACTGCAGCACAACTGGAGGAGGTTTCCAAAGGAAACCGTTATTTCAGTCACAGTCTGAATGCCATCCTCTTGGCATGACTCCTGAGGGCTGGAACCAGGGACCCCCGTATGAATCCTAGAAAGCAGGATGAACCTGTTGTGTGGCACAGAAGCTACTCAGGAACAAAGAAAATGGAAAAGTGGTCATGTTTAGATTATGCCCTTGAAACCTTCTCCACAGAAACTAACTGCTCCGTAAATAAGGTCGTTCTCGGAGTTAGACCTGCTGAGTTCCCGGAAGGAAAATATAAAAAGGGTCTGGGAAAGGAAAAAAGTCTGTTGAATAAAAATTGTATCGAGAAACTTGCATTTCCATCCTGAACTGCTTTCATTAGGCAATCTAGGATTAACAAAGGAATCCAAAATTTAGAGTGGATTAGGGAGTCTTTGGATGTAATGCCTATATAATAGCTTTTGCCAGCAAATGGGATGGTCTAAATAATTGGACTGATAAGGCCTTTCATATTTGACGTTCTGCTGATGCTACAGGTGCCATCACATTGTTTTTCATTTTTGTAATTTTACCCAAACAGCTCTGAATATTGAGCAGTATGGTTCTTCTAAAATGAAATCCACTGGGGAGCCAAGCAAAACAGGCATGATAATTGGTGAAGTACAGTTCTGTTTATTTAAAGCCTCAGGAGGTATCTGAAAATCAGCGAGCTCGTTTCAGAATCACAGCACAAGACGCTGTCTGCTTTATCAAGCAGTCTTCTCCTTTCCTTACTCTGATTACTTTGAATGCACGTAAATAAGGGATCAATTCAGACCCTCCATCCTCATCCCCAGAGCACTTTCAGATGTTAAAAAATCCTGTTATGAGGCAGCAGCGTTCCTCTTGAACCCAGCTATTGGTGGGACGTTGCATTTGAGCTGACTGTGAGTGGGCAAACCTCAAAAGATTTGTGAGCACGTTTCCTCGAATGGCAGCTCCAGAACTTAATGTTTTAACAAAACGGGTTTGGGGAACTGCAAAGAGTGGGCTGTTCCTCACCCTGCCAGTACTCGTGTCCTCCAGCTAAACTGGAAGGCAGTATTTTTAAGATGAGGATATCTGGTGGAGCTGGTACATAAATTAGAAGCAGTTTCATAAATATGAAGGTTTCGGCTTGGCTTTCAGGCAAAAGTTCACATCGATTCTCATTCGGCTCTCGTTACTTCACACCAGCGTGCTGAGATCTAGCGGAGCATCTGCTGCCAGCTGAGCCATATTGACACTGACAGAAGGCACAATAAGCTCAGAGTAAATAAGTGAATGGTCTGAAACAGAACAAAAAACATGAGAAATTCTAATAAGTGCAGTAGACACAGTTTGAAGTGCAGATATGTTCCCTTCACCTGATAAACTAAGAGTTTAATGGGCTTGGTATTGCAAATCCTTTCTCATGTAAGTAATTCTTACTCAAGCAGTTTCTTTGACTGCCAGCCAGAGGGAGAATTAATTTATCTGAGTAAAATTTTCGGGATCTGGACAAGGCAGTCATTGATTTACAATACGAAATTTCCGTGCCATTAAAAAATGAACAGAACATTTGGGAGGCCTGTGAAACTGAATGACTAAAAAAGTGCGTGCTTGCCTGGAGACAGGCTCCGAGGCCTGCAGCAGTCGTGAGGAGCAGGGAGAGCAGCAGACCTCTGGCTGCCCAGAGGGTTTGTTTGGTGTCGTGGGCCAGACTCGAGCCCTTGGCTCGGAGCCTTCTCTGGAGCTGAATGCCCAGGGCTTCATTGTGAGCCACGCAGGAGCTGGGCTAATGCTTTCCTATGAAACAGCCCAGCAAGGGCAGAGCCAGGTGGTGGTTTGTTCACAAATAATCCCTCTCTTCGAATGCCTTATTCTGTTGGACGTTTACTTTCAGGAGGTGAAGTTTTTTGGCGTCGCTCTCTGACAGTCTCTGGTCGCGCAGGTGCGGGGGAGCGCTGGCACGGGCTCCTCCTGCGGTGCCATCTCGGCTCCAGGAGTGCTGATAAGGTTCAGCAGCCAGCACAGCCTGCTCTCTGCCGGCACCTCTGCGGGGAAGGCAGCGCACGCCTGGTGTCACGGATGAGCAGGGAGCATGTTTGTGTTGCCAGCCTCGGGAGCCGCGGAACTGCAGCCAGCATCACTCACCTATTTTTGAAAATCTTGACTTTAATTTATGCCTTAGCTGCCGCTGCGTGAAACAAAGATTTAATGTGTGTTCTAGACAGAGAGACTTGGAACTTGCACCATGGGCAGCAGAGTTCAGCTCAGACTTCCTTGGGCCTTTTCTTGGTGAAATCATTGCAGCTGTGGTAGGAGAGACCTGAAAGAGCTTTATGCAAATCGTTGATTTCTACCACATTAGTTAATTGTTTTCCAAATTTGCATTTCTAATCTGTGAGATGCCAGAAAACACCTGTACTCTCTAAGTGATGCACTGACAGTTTCCGTTTCCTTTAATCCTACTTGTAGGAACAGTACCAGAAGGGCAAGCATTTTTTACCAATAACTTGCAGCTCTTACAACTAAACAAAATCTTTTCTTCACATTTATGTCCAGCAGCTGTGGCAGGGAGAGAATGTTCCTTACCCATGAGCCAATGGCCACATCTGAAGCAGTAAAAGGCCCTGTTTGTGCACCAGCTCTATCACCCTGTCCAAGCAGGGCTGTCTTTGGAGGCCTTACTGCAATTCCCCCGTGAGGAATCCCTGAAGATGGTGAATTTCCAGCTGAGAAGGAGGCAGGCCTGATCTGCAAGTGGCTTGGGAATATCTGCACTAAGGAAATCAACCTCCTTTTGTGCTGTTAGGAGAGAAGATGAGCACAGTCATCCTGGCTCGGCCATGAATCATCTGATGAAGCTTCATTTGGTACCCACAGCAAACCCTCTGCACTTGCAGCCCTTTATTTTATTAACACAGGACTGACAGTAAAAGAAGACAAGTTATTTCTTCCTCTCTCATTTAATACCAGGCTTTCTGTTGCTGAGCTGTTTTGTTTCCCTCTGGCTCTGACAGGCTTCTAAACAGCAGTTGCTTCTCTTAGGAAACACTTGGAGTTACTGTGGGTAATTGTGGTAGTGATGGCCTTGCCTTTGTGATACAGCAATTATTCAATGTAGGTTTTTACTGAGACAGGCCATGTTGGTGACATTAGGCTGTCGTTAGGCTGATGCCTCTGGAGCCAGTTTGCTGCCAGCAAGGCCAAACCCAAACCTCTCTACTGTAACTCAAAACCAGTGCTGAGCAACCTGGGACTGGAAATTGGGGACAGCTCAGCTTGTCCCTTCCGCATCACCTCCTCCCCGTGGTACCTGCAGCAGGGTCATTAGGAAGAGTTTGATCCTGTGACTGATGTTTTGGCATCTTTAAAGCTCTGCTGGTGGAGAGTCTTGTGAGGTTTCACAGGTCATGTAGTTCTTAAACCAAAATCTAAGCACTTCAAGCTGGAGGCAGAAGTTTCTGTTCCTGTAGGACAGCAGTAAATACAGGGAATATGTAAATAGCCCAAATTAGTCCTATAAATAGAGAGTTGTGTGAGTGTGTATTGATCACTTCAAACATGGATAAATATATTTCCCTTCCACCTTCCAGAAAAGTGGGCCCACAAGGGTACGGAAAATTTACTTTCTCTCTAATCTTAAAGGTCCTGAAAGCCTGATAAAACCTTATTTCCTTGACAAAAGTCTTCTGAAATAATATTTTTGGATCACTATCAACCTGATGCTACAATCATTTAGTTTCTTGAAGTCATGATAAGGACCATACATGCTATAAAGGACATATGGATAAGATCCATGTATAGAATAGACAGAAACAACATCCATGCCTTTAGGCAGTTGTGGAGTCCATGTAGTTATATACTGGAACCTGGAGAAAGCTTCATTGGAGATTTGGAGCAGGGGTCAGGGAAGCTTCCAGCAAACAAACAATAGAAATAGACACCTGCCAAAACTCGGAGCTTTAAAACTCTAGATTTAAAACTTTTGGCTTGAGCTCAGTCTGGATTTAGGACAGCATGTTTGGGTTTTTTCTTTCCCTTTTCCAAGTGGAAATCACCACAGGGATAGCTCAGTGTTTTAACTTTGTATCATGAATTTAAATTTCAATTCATGATTTATTTGTTCTTACTGACTCACTCAACCCTTCCTCAGCACTTTCTGCTGGTGTGGAGATACTCGTCTGTTGCTCACACGGGTGTGTAAGATTGAGAAGGAGGCAGTCATGCCCCTCAGGCTAACTGCATCTTCTCTGAAAGACTGGCTGTGAGTAATGCTTTGCCATGGCTGGGTAGCAGTGAAGTGTTCTGCTCCAACAGCTGTGGGCAGAGCAGCAGCCACCAGAAAAGACCTGAGCCCCTTGAAAGCCTCCTCCCGTCCCTCACCTATGAGAAGCTGCCATGCCTGGTCAGAATATCAGCAGATATTCTTACGAGGCAGCTGGGCTTGTGGTCAGGCTGTATTTGTAATTGGGATGGCAAGAGTAAAGAATTGTGTTTCTGCTTAGAAAACCTCTTTTTGGTGGTGTACATTCACAGCCACGTTCAGAATCCATCAGCCTCCTTCCAAAGCCATAACTTTGGCTGCCAGGTCCCATCAATGGTTTGTTTTTGTGTTGCAGTGGTAAATGATCAGGGTTGGAGCTGGAATAGCGTTGGTCAGACACTGGCAGTGACTGCAGCCCTGTGCTGGTCCCAGCAGCTCCCGACTCCTGCAGGGTCCCTGGTCACTGCCTCAGAGCTGGTGCAGGGGGGGCTGCACTGGGACATTCAGATCCCAAACTGGAGCCACCACAGGGAGCCTGGGCACTCTCACATTTCACACAGCCCTGTACCCGCCTCTCCAAGCGCTTATTTTGCACACCTTGCTTCCTCTCCTGGCAAGTCGGGTCAGCATTTATCGCTGCTGCTGCTGTCACTGCCCCTGCAGTGTTTATCAGTACCTGGGGCCGTGTGACACCGTGTGTTACAGCGAGCACAGCAGCCAGAGCACTGTGCTCAGTGCTGGCTCAGCCTCAGAGAGCTCATTCCATCCCAGGCTGTCCCTTGTGAGGGTTTGGCCCCTCTCACAGAGCCTCCTCCCTGCCCTGCCCGGTGGCAGGGGCTGCCTGGGGTGCTGCACTGGCTGCTGCTGAGGATGGTCCCGCTGGATCCTCGTGCTGGACAGGGATGAGCCAGGCTGCTCTGCTCCTGCTCTGCTCCACGCCCGTGCTGAGCGGTGCTGCTGCTCAGGGGGCTCAGGGGATGTGGCCACGTGCAGTGCTGGAAGGCTCACCCTGAGCCCTGCCCTGGCCTTTCCTCACAGAGGCCCCGACCAGGGAGACTCCGGCATTCCCAGCCCCTTCTCCGAGCTGATGCAATGGGTTTGTGTATGAGTTTGTGCACAAACAGCTCCGAAACTGGCTTGCAGTGAACTCTGACATCTCAACAGATCAGGCATCACTGGAGAAGGAGGTGGGGAAAGACCTGAGGTGAAGTTGGCAGCTAAGTGTTGCAGCTAAGCGATGATCTCTGTGCTGAGCCAGAACAAGCCCCAGATGTCCGTGGGACAGCTCTGTTCTCATGCAGTCAAGTCCACACGGGTCTTGTAGGACAGACCTGGATGAAAATAGCTGAACTCTTCCTGTTGGCTTGGGCTGGGCTGGGTTGTGTCCTGGGCAAAGGCTAGGAGCAGTTGGAATGCTTTCATGTCCTCTGCTTTTTAAGCTGCTGAGCATGGATCCCCGAGAGCACCGTGCACAGGAGGATGAAGCGCAGTGCCTGGCCGTGCTCTGGCAAACTGTTCAACATTGGGAAAGCATGTATTTATGTGTGCATTTTCACTGCTTTTTCTTTAAACCTGGTAGATCAGTCAAAGTACCATAGTTCTTTGCAAAAGGAAAGACATTCTCATTAATTTTCATCCTCCACATGTAGCCTATTGCATTATACTGAAAAATCTTATCTGAGAAATCCTCTCCTAATGCAATTTGCTGCAGAATGAAAAATGGAACCATTTACCTCATGTGTATTTTATCTTTCAGGGGTTTGCATGGTACCATTAGTCTGTTGGCTGCAGCAAGTGTTTCTCTGCTAGCCCGGGTGCACTGATGTACCTGATGTAATTAATCAAGTGCACAAACACCGTTTGTTTAGTGCTGGCTGTGGGTACTGGGAACACGTGTCTGCTCTCAAAATCCTCCCGAGGAAATTCGGGATCTCCATCTGCACCTTGCTGGTGAACTCAACACCTTCCTCATCACTTGGATAAAATGCCTGCGAGTGTGTATGCTCAGCTGAGAGTCTGGAATTTTTTTTAAGTAAAACTTACTATCAAAATCGTAGTTTCCATATAAATGGTGAGGGTGTTTGTTAAGGACATATTCCCCCCTCAGCCCTTCGTGCTTTACTTCTGCCCCACTGCTGTTTTCCAGCTGGACCTGAGCACAGGGGTGTTTCAGCAGCTCGGTGAGCCTCAGCCATCCCAGAGCATCGTGCCGGTGGTGTCTGACATCTGAGCTGTCCTGGGGACACTGTCAGAGTCTTGCTGAGCTGGCGAGCAGGTGTCCCCCAGAGCAGGTGACATGTCCAGGCCACCACCAGGCAGCAGAAACACAGGCTGAGGGTGAGCAGGGGGCAGAATTCAGGCTTCCCATTGCATGGGGTAAGTTTTAATTCCTGTTGGCTGTGGCAGTCTCAGTAAGGAAGGTGTCTGCTCGAGAGCAGCAGTGCACATTCCCAGAGTGTGCACTGTGGAAGGCTGGCACCGACAGTGTCCCAGGCCCCGGTGTGTGTCCTCGTTCCTGCTGCCCACTGTGGCCTGAGCTCAGTCACGGGGTGAGCACGGCTCTCCCAGTGTCCCTGGGAGCTGTTTGGGTCCCCTGTCCCAGCCCCGGGAGCTGCCAGCCCTCGAGGCAGAGCCCAGGCACTGTCCTGAGCTGGGAACACCCAGACACCTCAGAATCCCCGCTCCTACCCTCAGGTGCTTTTTAGGCTGATGCTCTTCTGGGATGGGCATCAGTTCTCCACAGCTTTTCTCTGGGTAAGAGACCAAAACAATCCGTCTGCTGTCCGCTGCTGTCGTTGGCCAGTCACCAGCAGAAGGGGTCTGTCTGTCTCAGTGCTCCTCCCTGAGATGGTAAAAGACAATCTCATTTCAGGTAGGGCAGGGTTTATTAACAGAAATCATTGTTGATGAAAAAGAAAAGATTAGTTGAGACAGAATTCTGACCTGCACAGCCTTATCTTATCTTTTAGTCTCTTTTTTGCCTTGATATTTTCTGCTCCAAGAGTAAAAACTTTAATATAAGCCCTACATTTTTGCATGCATGCATATTCAGGGTTGTAAATGAAAGGAGGTTGACAGTTTTGCATTTAGTAACTTCACACCCACACACCTCTTTTCTTTCTGATGCTGACACTTCAGCCTTTGAAACAGCTCCCAAGAGCAGTCCTCCGGTGCAGACAAGTGAGATCTGAAGAGGGAACCTGGATCCGCTACTGTTTGCACATGGCACCTGGAAAGGGCTTTGAAGAAGGGCCCTTTCCTAAATGAGGAGCTCAGAAATTGTTTCTCATTAGCTCAGGAGGAAGCCTAAAGCCAGTTTAAAGCAGAGACTGAGTGCATGAAGTTGTTTAAGGGCTCGTTAAGCCTGGGGAGAGAAGGTGAGGTTCCTGTAGTGACATTAAAGGTGAGCTGGGCTCTGCTCCTGCCCACGGGACAGGACGCTGGCCTGGCCCCAGAGGGACTCCAGGCGAGTTTCAGATCACAGGGGCTGTTCTTGGCTTGTGCCTGCCAGTTTCCATGGACATGAGGTGGATTTTTGGATACACCCTGCCCTGTCACAGTGGGGACTGGGGCTGGCTTGACCTTCAGTGCCACCCAAAGCCCTTCCCTGGCACTTCCAGGGGGGAGCAGAGGGGCAGTTGCTGCCTCCCACCAGGCTGCCTCCTGTGCCAGGGTGGCACCAGACACTGTGCTTGGTGTTCCCAACTCCACTGGCTCCCTCATGGTGTCTATTTTATAAACAGCTTGTTGGTTTTTACTACAGCTGACTTCTCGTTTTCTTTCTTCTTGTCACTTCCCCTCTTTTAACATCCACTTTCCTCAATATTTTATTTATTGCATTTCTCCTTTCCCTCCCCCTCTTAGATTTATTACATGCCTCTCGTTTCCAGTAGAGAGGACAGATTTACTTCCCACCAACCCCTCCCTCCTGTTCCCAGCATCCCTGCAAGCCTGCTTCCAAGCCTGCTGCAGCCAATGGCAAGTGTGTGACTATAAAAATAACAAAAAAATTCCACATTTTGGAACAAAAGGAGTGGGTTTAAAACCTGTTTCTTCTCCCACTTGCTTCAGAGGACACCCTGGCTTGGAAGGGCTTTTCTTCTCCAAACACTCTGCTCGAAATAGGCATTTGTTATAAAAAAAGCAATTTTCAATTTGAAGTGGGGGTGGTGGACATGCATATTCAACTCAGCTCATATACATTTTGGGTAATTTAAAATTTCCATAAGTAGGAAGTGTATGTAGTGTAAGCCCTAGTGATCCTTAGCCATTCAGAGCAGAGCACGTGGTTCCATGAGCTCTGTTTAAATTAGCATCAGAGTGTGTTTGCCTCTGGGAAATAACAGTCCCGTTCTCCCAGGTAAAAGGATGTGCTGGAATTGCCTTTGCAAAGCCTTTGGATGAACTGCTTAGGAATGGGATCATCTCTGCCAAGAAGAAGCTGTACCATTTGAGCACTGCCGTTGCGATTGGAAAGCCAGCTTGTTAAAAAATAAGTGAAAGTGGGCAAAAAGCGTGCAGCTTGCTGGCAAGGGTGTGCAGGGTCTGAGAGCCTGACTGGGGCTCGGACGCTTAGGTTTTGTTATTCTCTTCAAAGGGCCCAAAAAAGGAGTCATGGAAAAATCCACTGACAAAAATAAGGCTGGGAACCAAGCAGAGAATTACTAAAGGGGAAAGTCAGAGAGAGAGAATGAATTAATAAAGAACAGAAACAGGGAGAGAAAGCAAGCGGAATAATGTAAAATATGGTATAGCAAGTGTATGACAGAGCAGACAGCCATCCATCACATCTGAGTGGATTATTCTTAACTGAGTACATATGGGCAAAGGAATAATGTAAGGTTTTTTCATGTAAAAAATTACTCAGAAAGAGGAGTGTTGGGAAAGAATTAATTAGTAAGGGGAAGGTATCTGTGCTGGAGGTTGAACCCTCTGACACACAGAGTTGTGCATGGGTGAGCCAGGTGAATGCAGACGTTATTAATGAGGATTCAGTTGGGCTGCATTTTCTGTCTTCTTTCTTCATAATCTTAAAACATGCAATAATTTCCCACAGAGGAAATAAATTCTCTCCAAAACTGTCATATTTTCTCCCTGTGCACTCGGGTATCTTTTTCCTTCTGGTCTGGAATACAGTTTGGCACAGGAAATTTTAAACCATTTTTTATACCAATCTGTGACAGCAAAACCATTGCATCGTTTTCTCCCACCATAAAAAAAAACCCAAAAAAACAAGCCAACTTTGCAAATCCTTTATCTAACTTTCCAGTAATGAATTCGTTTACCTGAAAATGAGTTGTTCATTTTGAGTGAGGGTTCTCCTTTCCAACGCAGCACCACTGGGACTCGAGTTTAGTGGCAGAATTGCTGAAAAGAGCCATTTGCAAAGTTCTTTGGAGCTCCACGGCAGAGCCAGAGAGGGAGAGTTTGACCCCTCAGCGGGGTTTGCTGCTCTCGTCCTCTGCTGTCTCTGGGAGCTGCTGAGGCAGATGATTTTCACTACAGTTCATCCTGCTTGATTTTTTTTTCCTACCAGGCTTAACAGAGATGTTCCCTAAAGTTTCTGACTTCACTTCAGCTGTAGAAGTAATAGCAGATATTTTGGGGGTGTTTTGTGGGGAAGTGCACACCTTTCAGATTCATTTCAACTTGAAGATGATTTGAAGGTGCATGTTAAAATTGTCCTGAAATTTTTTGACGCCAAAAAGAAAAGCATCAGCATCAGCGAAAAACCTTTGAGATTGTCAAAGTGGTGTGAAATGTGAGAGTAGAGGGTTAGCACAGAGGCTGTTTCCTCCAGCCTAAATTAAGTACTCAGTCAAACCTTCCCCACGAACCGAGTCACACTTGATGGTAGCGACCCATTTATAACAGTTTTACCAAGGGCTGGTTCATGACAGCTGAGGATTTGGGCTTTTTTGGTGATTCTTGTCTCAACATTTGCTGCTTGTGATAAAAAAGTTTTAAAACCTTAAGGAAAGTTTTTTATCTGTTGGGAAGGAGCAACCACAGGGCCAGGTGAGCTCGTGGTGCCCCAGACTGCCCGGGACCAGCTCCTCCTTGGCCGAGCCCTGCAGTGAAGGCAGGCACTGTGTCTGCAAGCCTGCAGCCTGCTCTCCAGAGCTCTGCACACCCAGACCTTCTGGTCTCAGCAAGGGAAGAGGGGATGGAAGGGGACAAACGTGGAGGAGCCCCAGGGCTTGTGTGCGTGGGGGCAGTGTAACCCACAGGCTGTACCCAGCGTGTCAGAGCTCTTGTGCTGCATCCCTGGTGGCAGCACAGCCACCCCCTCTGCAGCTCTGCGCTGCTGCCAGCGTGGGTGACACCCCCCTGGTCCTTGGCATGGCCACAGAAATGCTGTTCCAGCAGCCTGCAGGAGTAATGGTACTTTGAGAGCCCCGAGTGCTCCTGTGACCTTTGGTCTGACCTATTGAGCTGTGCAAGTCTGGCCCTGAAGGCAAGGGCGACAGAGGTGCTGGATTCAGTGTAAAGCTTTAAGTGCATTTTGTTCCGATTGTTTTTATGAGACTTTAAAATACTTTTCATCTCTGTGCTGGAATTACTTTTCCATATCAGCAGATGAGTTTACCTGAAACTGCTTTTTGTACCCGGAGCTGATTTTCCGAGTCCCTGTTGCCCAGGATGCGAGTTGTCCAAACTCCGTCCTTATCTCTCTTTCAGGAAATGGTGTGGAACCTTGCAGCATCTTATCAGAGACTTGATTTGGTGAAAGCAGCAGCTGCTTTTGTGCCTTCTCAGAATGGGGGTCCAAGTCCTGGGGTTAAGTGAAAACATTGCGTTAGCATTTCTCAGCTGGATGTGAGCGCTCAGAGATGCTCAGCCTTCATCACACTCCCACATTGTGTGCCCGCATTTGGGACTGGCACAGTGGCACTGCTGGATGTCACACAGGGCTGGCATAGTGGCACTGGTGGATCTCACACAGGACTGGCATAGTGGCACTGCTGGATGTCACACAGGAGTGGCATAGTGGCACTGCTGGATGTCACACAGGGCTGGCACAGTGGCACTGCTGGATGTCACACAGGAGTGGCACAGTGGCACTGCTGGGTGTCACACAGGGCTGGCACAGTGGCACTGGTGGATATTGCACCAGCTCAGCTAAAGAAGGTGGTGATTCAGTAATGCTGATTTGCTTGTTTAAATGAAGCAGTTTTTTTTCTCTGTAATTTCATTTGACTGTTGTTTGTTGCTGTTTGGGTTCTGCTGTTGGTTTTCAGCCCACTTGCTCTGTAGGAGCCATCACTGGAGCTGGGTTCCCATTCCCATTCAAACCCTTGTCTGAGCTTGATGCTTCTCACAGCCACTCTAAGAAGGAACGAAATGCATTTCTCTTGCAGGGATAAGGAGGTTGTTGTTGCTTGAACCAGAACAAGCAGCATCTTCATGGCTTGGTGGTTCCTGGGGCATTGACTCCGGTTTCTCTGAGGTTTCACTTGCCATGACAAGTGATTTTTGCTCTAGATGCTGCTTCCTGCCCATGCTTTGCACATAGGGGTAACCTTACCCACATTTTCAAGGTGGAAGAATGAAATGCAGCTGGAGGAAGGTCCTTGCGTCACAACCAGACAGCCTGGGGGTGATGAGGGCTGCCCACCGAGTGAGTGCTTCAGTGTGGTGTCAGAGCAAGGCAATGAGCAGGGTCTGGGAAGGTTTTGCTGTAGGAAGAAGGGGAGTTTTGTTTGTTTCAGCTGCAGCCTGCAAGCAAGGTAATTTTAGGCCCCGCTTAGGGCGACCCTCATGGAAGGCAGATATTTTGAAGTCTGTGTCATGGGTATGTTGCTGTCTGGCTCACGGGGAGCAGGGGAAGCAGCGTGTGGAGCGAGGGCCAGCTTCCCTCCCTTTTCCACGGTTTCACAGGAAGGATATTAAAGTGCTCGTGGCTGATTCATTGTGCTTGTTCTCAGAAAGCCACCTGGATGGTAGCACTTCTCCTCCGGTCTCATCTCAGCCATTCCACACAATAAATTACTGTCAGTCTGTGGTACATCTGCACCGGGAGCTTTCAGACCTCTGAATATTGATAACACACGGCTGATCTTGCAGTGTAATAAATGATCAGTTAATGCGAGGCCAGAACAAAATTGTCTTTCCAAATCTCAGTTCTGACGAAATTATCTTGGTCCTACGGGCCCAGGGAGTACATTAAGCACTGAATTGGGTACAGCCTTGGGCTGGAGCTGGGAAGGCTGAATGCTTTTGTAGGGGAGGTGGACGAAGGGAATATCAGCCCTGCTCTGCAGCCCTGGGGTAGGATGCCCAGGAGGGAGAAGGCCGGGGCAATGCTGCAGCTGGTGGTTGGGTGGGGCACAGTGAGGCATCCCAAGGGTGTTGGGTCCCCCCATGTTCTGCTTTTGCCTAGCAACCTCGGAAACCGTGTGGTCCACTTAGCACTAAGTCATTCTTTATTAAAAACAACATATGCTTATCGAGCACTTCCTTTTCTGTCTCACTGCTTTTGAATATGTTGTTGTGGTTACAGTAACCAGTCATGCACTTTTCTGAGCCATTAACTGGTAAAAGCATTTTCTTTTTACATCAAGAAGTGATAAGGGCTAAGTTATGACCTCCTTGAAAGTGCTTTCCCGTGGGGAGCGGTCTCCTGCTATCAGACAATGCATGTGCTCTTCGAGGTCAGTCTCTTCCTGAGTAACTCTGTGGATCTGTCCTTGTTTACCCTGGTGATAGCCAGAAGTGCTCCAGTTCTGTGCACCGAGCCCCTGGACACATCCTGCAGTGGTGAGGGGCTGTGGGTGGGAGCAGGAGAAGGCATGCCCAGGGCAGAGCTCGTCTGGGAAACTGCTCTGGGGGTTACAATTTTGCTTTTTCTTACCAAGATTAATTTTTGCAAGGAAAAAGTTGATAAAGCCCTGGAGATCTTCCTTACAACTGGGTTACAACAGTTACTGCAAATCTCCCACTTGACTGTAAAAAACCACTCTGCTCTTAATTGGGAAATGGGCTCTGAGTGCATAAGGGGCAACATTTCAAACGTGCTGGGATCTGAAAAGCATCGGGAGCCGGGTTTTTTGGGTTGAGGGGGGGTCACTGCACTCAATCCTGGCAATACTGGGTCTGGAGATGAGTCAGGCAGAGGGACACCGGGATTCTTCAGGTTCTCCACAGGTGCAATGGCATGTTAAGTCAAAAGGCGGTGAAATAAAAAGGAGAATTTTGTGCAGATTCTTGGTAATGATGCCTCTTCCTGAGTCCTTATAGCTCTGAGGGTCACTGAAAATGCTGATACTTTGCCTTCCCAGTCATAAAAATAAAAATGATTTTTTCCCTACAAAAGGCCAGGCAGTAAAGCAGATGGAATCAAGAAGTATTACAGCTCAGTGCTAGCCAGAAGGAACAGCTGAGACTAATCAGCTTTCATTTAAAAGTATAGCATTCCCACTAAGCTCTTGTTGCTGCTGGCTTTATATTCTTATTCCTATTAATCACCGCTATTATGAATTTGAATGGATGACAGCTCTAAGAAGATCTTTGGGGAACCAGGATCAGGGATGCTCTGGATGAGGTGCTGTATAAAGACATCTGCAAAACAGGGCTGTTCATCCATAAGGATAAACAAAGACTTCAGGAAAATAGGTTTCAGGAGAGAGAGCTGGGGGGTAGATGGCTGTATGCAGCAGAAAAGCTGGAAGTTTTGAGTTCTAAAATTTCTGAGGAAATATTAGGAAAATGCGATTATGGCTAAAAAAAAAAAAAATTTAAAATTGCAATTTCAGTCTTTTTGTTGTATAATAGCCTAAATGTAGTATTTTCTCAGGAGATGATTTCTAATATTTTGTGTTGTGAAAAGATACAAGATTTTGATGTTTTTCATACTGTTTTGAAATAAGAACAGGTTTTGTAGTCCTGGTGTTTCCCATGGGACTGAATTTGTTTTTGTTTGCTGTAATGACACTTTGTCATCACATGATGCCAAAATAAGTGAGTGAGTTTTGGGGAGCGCTTCAGAGAAGGGCACGGAGGGGCTGGCAGGGCTCGGGGCAGCTCTGGGCAGGCTGTGCCCGGCTGGGGAGAGCCCTGTGCTGGGTGACTGCAGCACCTGGGATGGAGCAGAGCTTGGGAAAGGCCGGGCAGAGCTTGGGGAAGGCCGGGCAGAGCTTGGGGAAGGCCGGGCAGAGCATCTGTGCGGCGCGTGGGACCAGAGGGCCGGGCGGGTGATGTCCCTCAGCTGCGGTTCGACAGCGTTTGCAGTGACCACCCGTGGTCAGCCCTGCTAGATGGATTTCTTGGGAAGCAATAACGCCCTGCTTTCGTTCACAGCGGGCACTCGAGATAAAGTTGTGTCATTACGTAACATTCATATGATTGAGAGAGGATAACTTGCTCTAAAAAAGGTAATTCGTCAGTTGCTGGCCAGTGGAGGCCTGCATGAAAGATTGTGAAGATACTGGAACAAGACGTTGTCCTGCCCACCAAAGGACTTCACATTTTAAATTTAATTAAGATAATCTACCTTATTTTAAAAGGAATTGATTGAATTCCTGAGATAGATGGAAATATGTATTTTGTGCAGTCGCTTTATTGATCTCTTGTTCAGCCCGTCAGCGAGGAGGAGGAACTCTCACAGGCTGTAGAGAAAGTTGTGCTGGGTGCTTCACTTTCAGAGCCCATGGAAAGATCTTGCTGTGTGAGGAAATGCCTGAAAATTCAGAGAGGATCTTTTTTTTTGAGCAGTCATATTCCCTTCAAAAGGACATTCTTGAAATCCATTGTAAATTCTTGGTTTTGGTCAGCAGTCATAGAATATTTCTAGCTTTCTCTGGTCTTTTTCAGATCTGGAACAGAGAAATATTTAACTGAGTTTGTGGGGAACTTTGTGAAAGTGATCACTGGAAGATCTGGAAAAAACGAGATAGATCTCATCTCTTCTAGGAAGAAGCCAGTTAACAGTAAAAGAAATCAAACCACAAATGAAAGTTCTTAAGTTTTGAAAGAGGAGACCTTGAAAGAGCAGTGTCATTTGTCCCCAGTCTTTCCTATGCTGAAGAAGAGATGAAAAAGAAAAGTTTTCCTTTTATTTTCCAAATATAATAATACCATAAAAATAGGTCGTGCCATTTAGTCTGAAACAGGCCATGGTTTCAAAAAATCAGTGCTTCTAATTTGTGTGTTTCTTGTGGGTTTTATCACTCAACACCCACATTACCTAATTATATACACCTCAAATCAAAACTGAAGAATAGCTTGCTTATTAAAATCTGTCACTGCTGTTAGAAAACATGTCACTGCTACACATTTTGTTTCTGGCTTGCCTCGTCACCACCACTGGCACCTTAAACCCTGCTTGCCCCCTTTACCAGTGTGGGTGGAAAGGGGAGAGCTCAGGAGGCTTCTCCGGGGGAGAGGCAGCCCCTGGGTGCGTCCCCTCTGCAGAGCATTTGGCAGAACCAACGGGGGGGGCCCGCAGCGTGTGGCACCGAGATCCCCACCCGTGCCAGTTTTCTGATCCTCTTTCTTTGGAGGCATTAATTACCTGTTAGCTCACTTTTCAAAGGCATTTTGTGCTGCTATCTTTCATCTTTCCCCCTTGTTCTTATGCGCGCTCTTTCATACTTGTCACCGAGGAATATTGGGATGGAAAACTTTTATCTCTCCCAATATTGGATTTTGCTTCACGATGTTATTGCTGTGTCTGCAACAACCTAATTTCCTCCTCCTCTGTACACACCTTTATTGCTGAGTTATTACCCAGGTAAATTTTCTCTCTTGTCATGCTGCCATTTGACACAAGGTGATTAGTTTAATAACAGGGGTTATTTTTTAGAAGCTCCCTGGAAAGGCTGATGGACAAAGGTGCCTCCCACATGTAGTGCAGTGTAGCTTTATTATAACTGCATTTCACTCCTTGGCAGTTGAGCTGAACCTTGGATACAACTCCTCAAGTTGAGATATATTGCCCAAGAAGAAGAAATAGCAATGCAGAAGCAAAGAAGCTATTCATTAAAGCTGAGCAAATACAGACAAAAAAATGCTAATATTCACTTGATTTAAAAAATAAATTAGCTTTAGCTGTTTCTTCATCCCCTTTGGCATTTATTTTCCAGAACTCTGCATCCCATCAGATTATACTAGTGTAAATGTTCTCAGAAAGCTCATTTTTAGCTAGTATACTGAATTATTTGTATGACCCCCAGGGACCAGTTCCTTGTAATTACACAAATAAAGTACTTGACTTACTTGTAGCTACACACTGTAACTGGTGCAGTGGGCAACTGGTGATGCACATTAACCATGTTTTACTGGTGCAGAGCGATCGCCAGCAGCTCCTCCCACTGATCTCCCTTCCAACACAGCCTGGGCTCGTTTTGTCACAGGATGGAGGAGCTTTGCAGTGCAGAGTGCCTTACTGAGGTTTAAAACCGTGGCAGCACCTTGCTGCTGGCATAGCCCAGTTCCCTCTTGGTGCCAGCCAGGTGCTGGTGCCAGCAGTTTGGCGTTGCCAGGAGCTTAGTTCATGCAGCCAGCCTCAGGGCGAAAAGAGCTTTATCAGGTAAAAACACCCTGAAGGTTTCACTGCCCTCTTGGCCTGTGCAGTTGGACAGCGCAGGTGGAGGTCACCAGGGTGGTGTTAGAGGAAGCTCTCCCTCCAGAAGGAGAGAATAAAGTGCAGAAGAGTCGGGCTGAAGATGTAGAATCATCGCACAATCACAGAATGGCCTGGGCTGGAAGGGACCTTGAGGATCATCTTGTTCCAGCCCTGCAAAGGGCAGAGACACCTTCCACTAGTCCAGGCTGCTCCAAGCCCCATCCAGCCTGGTCCTGAGCACCTCCAAGGATGTGGTGTGCCCTGCTTCCCTGGGTGTGTAGCTTTTCTAAGGAGTCAGAGGACAGTGCAGCTGCTCCAGTTGGAATCTGTGGTAGATGTAAACAGGAACGTGAGGTGAGTGTAAATACGGCAGCAGTCTCCTTCCCTGGGACAGGTGCTGCCTTCCTGCAGGCAGGAGGCTTGGACCCTCATGAGCCTTTCCACTTTGGGAAAGGCAGATATGACCAAGATCCTTGTGGGACTTGAGACTGGACACTCCTCTGCTAGTCTTGGCTAAATCCTGCTGCATCTTCTGAGTGTGACAAGTTTTACAGAAAAAGACAGAAGACAGGTTTAGCAATGTAGCAGGAGATGGGAAGGAGAGTACAAGTACTGGGGCTATTTCAAGACATTTTCTGGGTTTAAAAACCAATAAATCAAGACCCTTGAAACTTGTCTTGCCCTCAGTGTGCAGGAGAGCTTGGTGGAGTCAGCGGAGACAGAAAAAGTCTGCACTGAAAACAGCGGTGGTGCAAGAAGTGTTCTGGGGTTTTAATCCATGCTGGGCAATAAATTCCTCGTTAGCCTTGGGCAAAACATGTAAGAACTGGGTTTTCATTTCCTTCTTTGTGAAAATGCTCATGTGGGAATAACATCTGAGCGCTGGGAGGTGCTGCTGGCAGCCGAGTTCTGTTTCTGAAACCAGGGAGCGAACGCAGGGAGCCAAGCGTGGTGATGGAGCGGGAACACACATCCCTAAAGCACCGCAGCCCTTCCAGGAGCGTGCTCGGAGTGCTGAAGTCGCTACTGAATCTAAAATCCCCTAAGGATTCCGCTCTAAGGATTTATTCTTTAAAAAAATTTTGACCATTACATTATCGCTGCCTGTCTCTGCCCTGCTCTGCTCCCCTTATTTCCTGCTGCCTCTGATGAATGTTTTTCATCTTTATCACACGCATTTTTTGATCTGGAGTTTCTTAGGGCAAGGCCGTCCTTCTCGTGTGCCTGGGATATGCTCAGCATACCCAGAAAACTAAGAGTAAATGAGCAACAGCAGTGTTGTAAAGGTCTCTGACGATGAAAGGCTGATTTATTTATGTGCTGTGGTAGAAGGTGGCCCACTAACGGATTAGGACTTATGAAAGGGATAATAAAACCAACTTAATTTAAATACTTTTTTTTAATAACAGTGAGAATGGAAATTGAGGGCTTTAAAGGGCTTAAACCTGTTGTGCTTTGCATCTGTCTGGGTGCCTGTATTGTAAAAGTGGGTTGTTAGTAAATCATTGATCCATATGCATATTTTAGAGGTCTCATATTAAAACCCCAGTGATGAACTAGTCTATACATCATGCAATTCTTAGGTTATAAGCCTTTTTTTTTATATAATTCACATGAATTATTTAAAAATACATAAATCATTTTCCTGTCTGCAGAAGTAATTCAGCCCTTTGCATTCTTGCATCCCACTGGCTGCAGCTGCTGGGAGCAGGAAAGGTGAATCTCTTCAAAGACTCTTTTTTTCGATGCACACTTCAGCTATGTAGATGTGATTACACTCAGATATTATTTAGTAGTCCTCATTTTCACAGTGGAGTGCAAACATTCATTACTCCTAACAGTTGTAATCACTGTTGTCTTACACAGCAGGAAATTGCATACAGTGCTCTGCTCCTTTGAGTATGTTCAGCTTCCCAGAGTGTCCCCTGGGAAATGAGTCTTGAAGTCATGGAGAGACTTGTCCCAGGCCACTCTGGGAAGTGTCGAGCTTGGATTTGGCAGCTGCAGTGTCCTGACCCCAAGTGGTGCTGGCTGATTTGGAAGGTCAGGCGAGGTGGTGTCCACAGCAGAAGATGACATCGAGACCATCACTTGGCACAGCTCTTTTGTCTTTTTCCAGTAATGGTAAGGTTTCAGTGACAACAGTACATGAAAGATGGGCTCTGCTGTAAGGACAGAGCATCTTGTTTTCCGTGTAGTTCCCTCTGTCTCGACAGGTCCTTGCAGTCTGGGTGTCGGGTAGGCAGCTGGTTGGTTTAAGATAGACTTTTATAATTCATTTGGGAGTGAGTTTGGCAAGCCTGTTTTTAAAAGTGATGCTGTAGGCTGGCAACTCCTGTTTTCTGTCATCTGAGCAAAGCGGGCGAGACAGTTGTGGTCCTTGGTGGGATGAGGCGTTCCAAGAGCAGAGAACTCCTTGGTGCCTCTGTGGCTGCTCCCCGGGGTGACCACCCAGGGTTCAGGCGGGCAGGGGAGCATCTCTGGCTGCTGCTGGAGTTGTTTTCTATGCCCCAAACCATGTTTCAGAAGCAGCAGGTGCACGGAGGGAGAGGTGTGAGTGCAGTGAGCCCTCCTGGAGCCAGGACTGAGCAGTGGGGCAGCCTGGAGGGAAGGGGGTGTCTGCCCGAGGGGCAGCTCCTGCTGGGCGCAGGGGAGCAGGGCTGCAGCACAGGTCTGTGCTCCAAGGGGAGGAGGATCCTGGGCACATCCCTGCCAGCAGAAACAGCCCCTGCAGTGCAGCAGCTGGGCAGCCCAGCGGACCAGAGGAGGGAAAAGCTGCGGCTCTGGTGACTGAAATAACCCTGGCCCCGCTCAGTTACCCAAGCACCCTTCACACGGCTCTGGAGGGCGTTCTGCAAGAGCTGCTGGTGTTTTGCTCATGCAAATGGTTATTTAATAGATGGGAATTCCTGCCAGCCTTGTCTGAAATGTTCTCCAGTCCAAGCCTAATTAAATTCCCACTGAACCCCACTGCCAGTCCGGGTTGTTCAGGCCTCCAGTGCTTTGGTTTGTTTGAGACAGTTGTGTGAAAAACCTGCAGCAGCCCAGGGAGCAGCACCCGTCAGTGAGCTGGCTGCACTTCCCATCACCTGATACTGCTTTAATTTACCCTGTGCTTTGTCAGAATTTAAGATTTTAAATCTATCCGTTTTCTTTGTCAGGCTGAGGTTTGTGGGGAAGTTTCAGCTCTTTTCACTGCCATTATTTCCAACGAGTAGGCTCAGAAAACACTTTCTTTTGTCCATTAAGTCAGAGCCTTGGTATGGGACTTTCTTA
This sequence comes from Mohoua ochrocephala, assembly GCA_013398855.1. NCBI lineage: Eukaryota > Metazoa > Chordata > Aves > Passeriformes > Acanthizidae > Mohoua > Mohoua ochrocephala. Next base: position 540,689 of record VZTA01024166.1, on the reverse strand, counting down.
AGTCTCCATAATATCTGGGACAAGAAATTTTCATTTGCTCTGAGTTCAGTATGTACTTTTGCCCTTGCTGTGGGGGAAAAAAAAGTGGAGTTTGACTTTGGCATGAGCTGTAAATCTCTCTTAGCAGATATCCAATAAAAGCATATTAGGATTTGGCAGATAAGTTTTTCCCCAAATGAGTTTGCTTCGAGCACTAGAGCTAGGCGGAATATTTTATTTTTTTTCCCTGGGACACTTGGGGAAAAGAGAAGAGAATGGCAGCAGTGGGGCAGGAGGCAGGAAGCAGAGCAGCAGTGGGGAGTGGAGGCAGAAGGTAGAGAGAGGCTGGTGGGGCAGAACGTTTTCACCTCACAAGTGTGCCTCTCCCTTCCCATGCCAGGTTTCTTCAGTTGAAATGAGATTATTTGGTCTGGAAAGCAGCAGACTAAATATACATTCACTGCTTTCTGTTACTCTGCACAGATGAGAAGCAGCATCCCGGGTTAGGGAGTGCTGCTCTCGCTGCAAACAGCAGCAGAGGTGGAAGGCAGAGGGGTTCCCCCGCAGTGCCCAGCGAGGTTTTTGTGCATCACCCGTGCTGCTGACTCCCCCGTAGGATTCTTCCTGCTGCTGTTCGTGGCATGGCAGAGAAATGCCAAGTTCCCGAGAGGATCCTCCCTGTGTCCCTGTTGCCAACCAGTGCTGTGGGAGCCCACGGAACAGGACCCAGTGTAAGGCAGGGGCGAAGGGAGGGTGGCATCCGACCGTGGCAAGCGTCTGTTTTACCTCTGTTCCTACTGCGAATATTTTGGTTGTCTAGTTAAGCTCTCAGAGAATGCAGATTTGTCAGCGGCAGCTGTAGGAGCTTGATGGTGGAAGAACAAAGTAGGAATTTATAATGTGCATATAATTGTAAAGAGAAAGATTTTTTTTAGTGGGAGATCAGCGGTAGTGCAGAGTAATAATCATCTTAAAGGGTGACTCTCTAGAATTAGTTGTTATTTTGTTTGAGTCCTTTGAAATGGTTTCCATACTATATAATTATCTTAAATTTTAAGTGCTTCCTGCAGTGATAATGTGTGCATTTTTGCATTCTTATGTAAATGCTTTAGCGGTTCCCAGTGTCGAATTGGAAATGTCATTCAAAAACAGGTAATGGCTTTGCAGAATCTAGGGGAAGAAATTAATCTTTTTCTTCCTCATCATTTTCCAGTTTGCATTCGGGGCTTTCCTGGCTGCGTTTGCAGCTCTGACAGAAGCTGCTCTTCAATAACAAACATCCAGTGGTGGGAGACGCTGAAGTGAAGAGCTGAATCTCCCCAGCTGGAGCTTAAAAAGACAAGAGACCAGCAGACAAACTGTTATAACCTGCAGAAAGAAAATAATTAGTTTGTAGACCCAATTAATCTTAGGCAAAGCCACTTGGGAATAATTCTAAAAACGTTCCACTGTAATGAAAGTCCAGGAGTCCCTGCTAGGATGATGATTTTGAAGTGGTGTTGCTGTGGACACAAGCAGCTGGTCCCTCCGGGCACCGTGGCCGTGGGTGACCAGGGGCCAGGCTGGGAAGGTTTCCTGCAGGTCCCGTAACCCAAACTCAGCCTGGGGACCCGAGCTCCAGCAGCCCCAGTCTGTTGCACGTTGCTCCAGTTTAGCCAAACACCCCTGGCTGTGAGGGGCTCAGAGATGAAGCCCCCAGATCCAGGGAGGAGTTCGCTGCCTGTTCTGCCACGGGCTGTGCCGTGCCTGGGGCTGCTCTTGCAGAGGCAAAGGCAGTGCCTGGAGCAGAAAGGGGAGCCGGAGCCCTTCAGTCCCCTGTGACTCCCCTGGAGGTGCCGTGCAGGGCTGTGCTGGGGCCGAGGGGTCCCTCGGGGGAGGCACCTTTGCCTGGTCGGGCTGTGGAATGTTCTGCAAGAGGGAGGAAAGGAAGGAACCTCCAGCTTCCCCACAGGGAGAGCGTCAGCTCCTGATCAAGGGTGTCACTTCCAGCGTGAAGCTGGGCAGGGGGAGGCTGTGCTTGAACCAAAGAAATGAGACGAGAGTTCTGCATTGTACAGAAGAATAGTGATTAAGATACAAGGCTGGAAAGGCACTGTGTTTCACTGAAAAGCTCGGGCTGAGGGATTTCAAAGCAGACCAGGAGTTCAGCCACACACCTTCTAGTCTCAAAGAAGGATTTTTGTCTACCTTTGCTGAACAGTCTGGAAAATTGACATAAATTCGTACATATCATTCACTTTTAATAATTTAGAGCAGAGTCCTGGAGCACTAACTGAGGCAAAGTCGTGATTCATTTTAATGGGAGCTTTGCCAAAATAAGACTGTAAGGTTTGGGGGCTGTTTCCATGAAGGGGAAAGAAATCCCCGTAAATATTGCAAAGCAAAACCTCTGTCTCGGATGTACCCAAGGTAATTTCTTGCCATTTCAGCCATCAGACTCCCAGTGCCAAGGCTGATCTGGGGCACACTTTCCCTGGCCTAGACAAGAGCCAGAACTGAAATCCTCTTCTGTGCAGTATTTGGTATGAAAGCTCCCTTAACCTGTCTCATGCAGTGACAGAGTGGAACATCTGGGGCCACCTGGGGACAGCCTGTGCTGCTCTGCTGAGCTGTGACATCCTGGGACAGACCAGTCTCGCCAAGGTCTCCAGCAGAGCTCCCAGACCGGGCTCATCCCCACAGTCACTGAAGGAGGAACGGGGCAGCACCTGTGCAGCTCAGTTTGTGGTGTGGTAGGAGAGGCCTGGCCCCTGTCCTGCTTTTGGCTGTGACAGAGTTCGTTGTCTCTCAGTAGCTGGCACAGTGCCCTTTGGATGCAGCGTGAGGATCCTGTTGGTAAGGCAGCGATGGCTCGGGTGTGGCTCAGCTGTGCTCGGCCTCTGCCCAGCACTGCTCAGTTGTCCTGCCAGGTGCACACATTCCAGGAGGGACCACAGCTAGGACCACAGCTGACCCAAACCAGCCAAAGACGTATTCCATGCCATGGAATGTCATGCTCAGTACTGAAACAGAGAGGAGTTTCCTGGAAGGGACCGATTGCTGCTCAGGGATGGGCTGGGTGTCAGTCAGCAGGCAGTGAGCAGCTCTGTTGTTTTTCTTGGGTTTAACCTCTCTAACCCTCTCCTTTTTCTCATTAGTGTTCATTTTACTTTGTTTCAGTTATTAGACTGTCCTTCTCTCAGTCCACGAGTTTTGCTTTCTCTTTTCCCCATGATTCTCCTCCCCATCCCACTGTGAAGGCGGGGAAGTCAGCAAGTGACTGTGTGGTATTTGCTGCCTGGGTTTGAACCACAACACCCCCGTCAGCTTGGCCACCGTGGCTGCAGGAAAACTGCAGTTCTGAACTTGCCAGCCCATATTCTTCGTGCAGACTTCAGTAGGCAGGTGATAGGATTCCTCAGCAAATCCCTGAATCCTTGGTCTGCCGGGCCTTCTTCCCCCAGCCTGTTTTGCTCTTTGTCAGGTTACGCTCACAGCAGGTTCCCTGGACAGTGAAATGGAAGATCAGCCAGGGGGGAAATTGAAAGATGATCATCTTTTCTGATGGACAGGCTCACCTTTATACTTTGAGTTGCAGGCTGGCTTTGCTCGGCGCTCCCTGGCTGGCTGCAGACAGGTGTTATTTGCTGACCTGGAAATAACAGAACCAGAATTCAGAGGCAGAACTGATCCCAGGCACTTTAGATACCTCAAGAAAAAATACAACAGTAGTTTCCAAACTAAACCTTGGACTTGGCTTTCCGATTCCTCCTTGTAATACAATGCACAGCATCTGTTAATCTCGTGCCAGAAGTTCTTTGTTTTAACTGTGCTTAAAAGGACTTTCTGAGGCAGACATACAAGGTTTAGTTTTAAAATCAAAGTGCTCACATCATTCACCTTTTTGTATGATTCAGGGACAAAGATTTCACTTAAACCCTCCTAAATCCTTTCAGGGAGCTCCCTGTCTGTTCAACAGGTAACACCGTCAGAGAAATGGAGATGGAGATGGAGATGGAAAGGGTTCTCGGACTCAAATTCTCAGGAAGCCCGAGAGGCTTGCTAGTGCAGATGTCTACATCGGGTGGTGGTCATACCTATGTTTGAATTCAGTGTTTTTCTAATTTTTTCACTGTGAGAGAACTCAGAACAGCTCTCCTGTTGAAATGTTCTAATACAGAGATCTGCAGTGTTTGATTCATGGAGCAAGTGTCCCCCAGCATTCCCAGAAATCTGCGATTGCAGTCCAGGCTATCTTAGGTCAGGGTTTTAAATTGCACCTCCCAGAGACATTTGGGTGTCTTCCAAGTTTAAATTGGGTTTGCAAGTGTTTTACCAGGGACCTGTTTCTCCTCTGCTGCTTAGACAACAGCAGCGTCGTGTCTCCCAAAAGTCTGGCTCCAGAGTAATCTTTTACACAGCCCAGGGGCAGCAGGGAGCCATAAAGCAGCCAAATGACAGACCTTTGCAGAGTCCATATCACTGTGTGAGAAAGAAAACAGAGCTCTGTGAGCTTATCTGTGTGCTCAGGCTGTCTCCTGGAAGGACAGGGCTTTCCATCTCTTACCTTTACTGGCTCGTTGGAGGCCTGCTGAGAGACCATGCAATATTCAGCCCAGTCCCCAGACATTTAATGGCACGTCATTAATGGACATCGTGGAGTGAGGTATTGGAAATGTTTGCTTCTTTCTGCATTGTTTGGCTTGCTGGAGAACCCCGTTTAGAGCTACCAACTATAAAACCCAAAGGAACTGTATTTTGGAGGCAGCTCTGTGGGCCTGTCTGACGTGTCAGGGTCTGGTTTCCAAGGGGATGAGGAGAGGTGGAAGGAGGTTATAATAAATACATTTTGGATCAGGTTCTGAAGGAGTCACTGCTTTTGTTGAGTGTAATGTCCTGCTTAAGTTTCCCAGCACTGGCATTATCCACGTTAACAATTATGCTTGCAATGTAATGCTTCAGAGTAAAAACCTAATTAATGGGCCTGTTAGTTTGGTATTACTTTTTAGTATATAACGCCAGTCCAAAAACTCTACTGCATTTATAACTTTGCCCAGCTTTCCAGGGGGTTCCCAAATCTGTCTGGCAGTGCTGCTGCAGGGGAGGCTGCTCCAAGGCAGTGCCCAGGGCTGTGTGGGGACAGAGCACAGCTGGCTGGGGCACTGCTGGGACACTCGGGGGGAAGGACAGAGCCTGTGCCCGAGAGCACCCGGCCTGAGAGCACGGACTGAGTGAGTGACCGGCCAAGGCAGAGACCCGAAATGTGCATCCACAGCAATGAAGCATCCAGGCCAAACGGCAGGGCTGGCCTTTCCTGCGGAGCAGACTCTCAGCTGACAGCGAAGCCAGAACCTCTTTGATGTAGTGAGGCGTTATTCCTTCTCCTGCAGCTCATGCTGTTATTTATCTTCCACTTGCAGCTCCTCGCAGTCGCTGAACAGAGGCAATTTCTGCTGTGCAGAAAAAGAGCTCGTTCAGCAGCATCTGAGCTCTTCCTCTGGTGCAGACCCCATCTTTCTTGCTCGGTGTCAGCAGAGCGGCTGCTGGAGGTTTGGGGAGGTCCAGGCTGCGCAGGGGCTGTGCTTGGGAGAGCTGCCCGCCCAGCCTGTGGGTGGGAGAGCTCTGCTTCCACGAGTTTCGCATCAGAAGCATAGGATGGCACCTCAGCAGAGCAGCAGAGAACCAGGGGATCGCTTCCACATCGATTTCCCCACCTGCACTCACGGCTCTCGTACAGACAGGCTTTCAGCCAGGCTGCAGGTTACCACAGAGACAGCATTCCCTGCTATCACAATTCCCACAGGAAGGATGGTAGCACTTGTTCTGACTCCTGTTAATTCAGCTGCTCTTCCCCAAAAGAGAAAAAGCTTTGCGTGCTTTCTTGATTTTCCATAGAATTTTAGGAGCATCCACTGCAAAAAGGGTCATCTCCCTGCTTGTAATTAAGCAGACAGATTCAGAGCTTGCTGCAAACACTGATGAGATTATTGTTTTGCAGCCCTTTAAGATAAATCTGCATGAAATCACGGGTGTCAGCCCAAAGGAGATCTCTCCCATCTCCTTAGCCCAGGGCTGGTGTCCTGTATCCAGGATACAGCAGTAAATCCCATTCTCCTCTAATGAGCCCTGCTGCTTCCACAGAGCCTGTCTGGGGAGCTCCCCAGTGCTGGGAAGGCTGGACCACGGAAGGGCCAGGGGATTGTTCGGTGATGCAATGTCCAGCACTGCTGCCCATCCTCTGCAGAAGCTCCCAAAGCCAGAGGAGGAGCTGGAGGGCAATTCTCAGAGCAAGGAACCACGAGCAGTTCCCTGAAATCAAGGCAGTTGTGGTGCACCAAGGCTCCGGCTCCTCGTAGATCCTGAGATGCCACCGGCCACGTCCCACCAACAGCAGTGGGCTGAGGGCTCGGCCCTTAGAACAAGTGGGACGAAGGGCTGTCTGTCACTGAGAGCACGAGATGATCCCCACACTTTAAAGGGATTTTTTTCAACTTAGATCTGTCCTTTTTTAAAAAGCAATATGTGACACACTTGAGCTGAGGACATTCTGCTCAACAGCTGTGTCAGAGAGATTTGACAATAGCAGGATTTGATGTCAGTTACACCTGCTGGAAATCTGATGGCAGTGTCTGGCAGGTTATCTCTGTAATAATGGGTTTGTTATAAAACAGGTTGCTTAGCATCTTTGGGGCTCTCTGCTCTAGTTCTGGGGAGGAAAGCTGTCCGAGCTGCCTTCTGCATCTTCCTCCCTTCCTTTAGTGTTTAAGCTTGGGTACACTGACTAATCAGAGGGTCAGAAATACCATAAAATTGGACCATATTTATCAGAGACACAACTTAAAAGGTAGAGAACTTCTGTACAAATGCACAATGGTGAGGCTGAGCAGCAAAGACCATTTTACTTTGTCATAAGACAAGTGACTGAAAATATCTTACCTCTGTTATGCAACTCAATGGTGCAGCCTCTTCTTAAATGTTGTGTTTCGGTTCTGGAAATGGTAGAGGGAAAAAAAAAGAAAGAATTCAGTGAAGGGTAATGAAAATGATTAAAGGCACCGAGAAACTTTCATATGAGAAGAGATTTAAAAAGATTAGGCCTGCTTAGTTAAGACAAGAGATGAATAAGCAGAGGCACGATGGAGAGATGTGGGGTAATGAATGGCACAGAAGAGGCACACCGAGTACTTTTATGTGCTGTTTTCCAAAATTAAAAGCTGAGAGAAGAAAGCTGTTAAAAAAAAAAAAGAAAAACCAACCAAAAAGAACTCAAGAAATGTGCTTATGATAAAAAACAACAACAGACACATTTTAAATATGTTTTCCGCAGTGCTGGATTCACCTGTGGAAGCTGCTGTCGCAGGGAACAGAGATAATGAGCTTAGGAAAATTATGAAAAGGATTGGCTGCTCTGGGGAAAACTGTGAGCCTACTGAGAGGAAAAGGGAGTTCTCTTGTAGTTTTCAATGGGAGCACGATCCAGCAGCTGGCACGGTCCCAGGGCTGCTGGAATGATCCGCCACCTCCAGTGGGCTCTGGGCATTTCTGACACGCAGCTCCCTGCACAGAGAGTGCTGCTGCAGCTGCCTTCGGTGCTGAGAGATGGCTGACTCGGGTTCTCCTCCGGGCCGAGGAGGCAGGACCCCTCCCAGCATCCCAGCATGGTTTCCAGGGAGCACATCTCCTCCTTTTCCCCCTTGGTGTGTGATGCAGGGCAGGCACTGAGGCAGCTCTGCTCAGGGGCAGCTCTCGGTGCTTTGCTCAGCCAGGAGGATTTCGTTCCTCTGCTTGGCTCAGCCGTGTGGGTGGGAGGATGATGAGAACATGCAGCAGATCTGATGCAAGGTTCAGCAAGCTCGCCACCCAAAAAGGATTGTTCACATACCTAGACAAGGAAACTCGATCAGCGTGGAAGTGCAGGGATACTTCCACCTCCCACTTTTCATCTGGAGATTACCTTGGCCAGAGGCTGTAGGGGGTAAACCAGTCCTTGACCAAACCTGGCAGAGAACTGGATGCCAATTCCTGGCAGGAATCCTAGGGCTTTGTCATACAATCCAGCCTTTGGGTAGACATGGGGAAAGTTACTCTAGTTTGGTTTTTCGCTCAGATCGATGCCTACACCAGTGTAAGTGTAAGATCTGTCTCCAGAGAGGCCTAATTACAAATTAGCATCTCGGCTTTCCTCTCCAGTTTCTGGAGCAGTAACAGGACTTCTCTGTGTGGGAAACAATGAAAATTAAATATGATTTTAAAAATGGCTTCTAGGTAATAATAGAATTGTAACACACATTGATCTTCTGTGTTAGCCTGGTTTAAAGCCCTCAGACAACCTGACAGGCATTTGCTGCTTAATGAACCTTCTCAAGTTTCACAAAACAGGCAATGTTTAAAGACTAGTTTCTTCCTTTTATTTTATTTGAATTTCACTGATTCTGAACTCTGACTGGCAAGTCTGATGTCCTAAAGCTGCAGAAGTTAAAAGAGGGTAGGTGCAAGCATCAGAATGTATTAAAATAAGACTTGATCGTTCAGGTAATGGCAGAAGTTTCCCTCTGCAATGGTTCCAGGATCATCAGAGGTGAACGTGATGCAGGAGAGAACAATTTGGGGTGAAGTGGATCTTCTGTCCTTCTTATGCACATGGAGTAAATTGTATGTCAGAGCTTGGTGGGATGGGTTAGGAAAGGGACCTTGTGTTTGACATCTGCAAGGTGGACTCCTGGGCGTCTGGCAGAAGTTTTAAGCCCCATTACAGGCTTTCTGCAGCAGGGTTAATTTCCTCTGCAGTAATCAGAAGAGTACTTTCTTTCTGTATGTATCATGCCTCAGTTCTCTTGCCCCAGTTAAGGAATGCTTTGGTTAATCAGCGCAGTTGTAAAAGTGAAGCATCACCAAAAGACAGGAGAACAATAATATGATTATGCATAGTTCCTGTCTCAATTAAATTTCAGCTTTGTTTACAGTCACTGAGCCTTTTCCCCTGGGTCATCAGGCAGTGCATCCATTCCGTGGGCAGAGCACGCCGGGAGGTGACGCACCCAGCTTTAAATAGTTGGTTACTGATGTGCCTAAATGCCACTTAAAAGTCTGGGCAAGGATGACTTGGGCACATTTTCACAACTGAGTCACCGATAGGGGTAGAGAAAGAGTAATGAACGAAACTTACGCCTCTGAATCTCTGTATTTGTAATTAATGTGTTTTCTACTTCAGTTCACTGTGGGCATTTTTCCCTGGGTTGTGCATTTGATTTGCTGTGCAAAGGAACGATGTCAAGGGAATCATTACGGGGTCTTTTCAATGCTTTTCTCACCGATTCAGAGAATACCTAGTGACAACCTGAAATCTTTCTCTGGAGATGCTGGCTATCCAGCTGCTTCCTTGGGCTCCACTGTACTCTTCACAGAAGCTCTGTACTAAATAATTTTATACACCACTGACAGTTTGTGTTTCACTTGATAAATTCCTGTTTATTGCACTAGCAATAAGGAAAATCCATGCTATGGAGTTGGTTGGGATCACTCTCCAGGAAAACTTTGCCTTCCTGTCACTCCTGTCATTAAGGCATTTTCCTGACTAAATTCAGTGTCTCTTCTCTATATAATTTTTGATCTGATTTCCTTCCTTCCATTACCTTGAAGTGACCTCAAGGGGAATTACGCTCTTCCACAAATCCCTGTTCATCAGCAGGCAGTTTTTCTGGTGGCAGGTAGTTCAGCCTTACCGAGGGCTGTGGGCCACCTGCAAAGTCTTTGTGAAAACTCACCTGGAAGAGGCAGAGCCAAAATGATGCTCCCCACTGAGCTGATCCAGGACCTGTCCTCAAAAGCCCCCACAGCATTTTGGACAACGTGCCTTTTGCTGTGGCTGACGGCTGTTGCACACAGCCACAGTCAAACAGTGCCACGAGAGCTGTGCACGCTCACGGACTCTGAGTTGCTCCCACTGACATCACCAGGATTCCTCAAAATAAGTAAACTCAAGCAAAATGGGCAGCACTGTGGGATTGGAAGCTATCTGTGGAAACTGTGCTGTATCTGATACAAAATACATTGCTTTAATTGTCCTTTCCCATTGCTGTGGCAAATGGCTTCTGGTGGCTCGGGAGATACCGGCCTCGGTCTCCTCGCACTGGTGATCTAAGAGCTGTTATTTCTGATAACATTAAAGCTGAAGTATTCCCGTCCTGTGCTGTTGATACCACTGCACATGAGAGGGTGATGATCCAGAGGATCCACCCTGGAACTTCACATGCCAAGATGGAGAAAATCAATCTCTGTTAATAAAAAAAGGCAGGCTCACTGGCGCAGAAAATCACTACTCCGGAGCCTTAACGAGGCTCCTTCAAAAATTCATGATTATAAAATGGAATCCTGGGCTACATTATAGTCCTGAAAGAAATTGGGATATGGAGGGGAAAAAAATCCAATTTTCATTAAGTGGAGAAAATAAAGGATAAATCCCATATGCAGACATAGTCATTGATCACAAGGAATATAATTACATGCTCAGTATGTAAGAACATTTTCCAAGTTTCCCAAGTACACAATTCTTTTCTTGAATACTTTTCCAAGTTAATTTTTGTTTTCTTGCTGTTTACTCGTGTCTGTAGCACTAAGTCCACCTGAACAAACTGTGATGGTTCTGATAAACTGCTGTAGGGTGGCTGCAGGGTACTCAGCCTGTGGTGGAAGAAAGACACTGAACAAACCCAGTCTTGACCTCATGACTCGAAGAATTTGGTGATGGCCCCGCTGATGGTATCCTCCATGCAAATTCGGTGTGCAGTAAACAGCAGAGAGCAAACATCTGCATCCTCCCTCTGTGCCCTGGGCCCCGGGCATCCCCACAAGAGGCTCCTGTGACCCCTCGCTGAGCACCTGCCTTAGGAGCAGGCTGCCCCTTCTCTGCTCACGGGGAGGCTGTTCTGCATCACAGTCCTTTGGAGCACGGAGTAATGAACACGCAGTCCTGCAGTGTGGGTGGGTGTGATGGCTGATAATTTGGAGGGGTTTTGGCTTCAGTATGTCTTGTGCACAAATAGAGCAGGAAGAATTCCAGCTTTGCTTTTACGGTGTTTTAGCTTTCGGGCTTGGCATTCTGTAGCTTGAATTATTTTAGATATAATCTAGTCAGCTGCCTGGAAATACAGCTACTCTAAGTGTATGCCATGAGGCCTTTTTACCATATTATCATACACCAAATTATTCTTTTTTAATTATTTTTCACATATTCAGTACAGCCACAGACTTGTTCATGAAGGAACCTTTCAGTAATTCAACTGATCAGCTCAAAACCAAGAAGCAGCCCCTGACAGTTCATCTCCTTGCTTACTTAAGCGTGGCTGAGTCATGACTACAGAGAATCCAGCACTTTCTTTTCACTTTTATTTATTCACTCGTTCATTCATTGTTACGGGTGTATGTCTGAGGGACTGCAGTTTACTGTCATGGAGGTGCCATCATCAGTGACTTTTGGGGTAAGCAGGGACTGAAATACTGTTTCACAGAAATAATTAATCGTCATCTGTATTGTGTAATAGTGTATCCATAACACTGGACTTTCCAGAACTCACTTGCATTCTTTTCATTGCAAGGATGGACTGAAAGGAGAGCTGAGAGACAGGAAAAAACTGGCCTCAGAATTCAACACTTGTATTTATAAATTTTCCATAGGATTGACGATGTGAGCTGGAAGACATCAGTGTTAATTGGGGCACTCAGCCCTCTCCTGACTTTAGCGTGTTCCTCCTCAGTATATTAATAAAGCATTTGCCAGCAGAGATAACATAATGGCCAATTTGCAGTTGCTGCTCTGCACTGGATCTTGAATTGATGTGCTCACAGAAGTCCTGTCCGTACTCAGTCGGGCTGGCACGTGGACTTGCCAAGCTCAGAAAAGTACATTTTAATTGGAATGCCCCCACGCTGCCATTCCTTCTGCAGAGCTTCCCTCTGCGGCTCTCCTCCCCGGCTCTTTTTGTAACGAGTGGGAAAGGCACACGCTGGATTCACTGGAGGCAAGGCATGGGTGGGAACAAACCCTTACTGAAGGTGAGCAGCTGCTCGGTATTCAGGAGCGGGCAGAGCACTCCTGCCAGCAGCTCAGGTGGGAGCTGTTTATTTGGCAGGGAGGATGTCGTTCCAGCGGGCAGCACCTTGCTGAAGCTGCAGCTGCAGCCTGGGAATGGGCAGGTGTCCGCCAAGGGAGAGGGGCACGAGTCTCTGCCAGCCCCATCCAGGGCGTGAGGTGTTCTGCTTTAGTGCTCGAAAAGCTGGGAGGGAATTTGGTAACGGAGCATGGGATGGAGAGGTGTCCGTGTTTCTGTGCTGTTTGCGGTGAGGATGCACCCCTTGCACTCCTGCAGAATCCCGGGATGCTCCAGGCTGGGATATTCCCTGGGGGGCAGCTGGGGTGTCTTTCCTTCTGTCTCCCCACTGTTTCTGTCCCTCCGTGTCAGGGGACTCGGGGCTGCTGCTCGTTCTGAGGTTACCTTGCTTCCTGAGAGCCCCACAGTAAATGTTCCAGTTCTGTTTGCAGTCTGACCCTCTGCTGCTGTGTACAAGCAGGCCTTTTGTACCCAAAACAGCTCCAAATTACTGTACATAAACCATAATCTTCCAGTGGGAGCACTGTAGTTTTCCATTTTGCTGCTAATTGGATGATACCCTTGCAATAGTCTTTGTTACCATGGCTGGTGCTGGGCAGGGAACAGCGAGGGAAAGCTTTTATGCAGAAATCTTACAAAAATGCAGTGACTGTCCCCATTTGACAGCAATTGAAACCAATTGTCAATTAACTAAATAACAACCAATTAGCTTAAAGGAAAAAAAAGAAGAAAATTGCTTGCTTCACATTCTTTGTTGAAGCAAATGCCAGTCAGAGAATGGGAGCCTTTTTTCTTTCTCTTATAAAGACAAAATGGCAAAAGATGTGCAGAAAATGCAGAGTGGTGGGTTTCTTTTTTTTCCTAATACCATCTTTTTCTCACATAAGAATATTTTAGAAACTAGATAAGAATATCTTAAGCTCCTGAGACATTTAATTTCCTGTGATATTTTAAAATCAAAATTACAATCATTATACAAGCACAATTTTTCCTCCTTTCTTTCACGCCTCTGTAGGGTACTGTAAGCACAAGGGCAGCTCCACTGCAGCTGGCTGCCTTCACGAGGGAAGAGCAGCAAACATCTGGCTGCTCTGTGGTGCAGTGACAGGCACGATTGAGATGTTAACATTTGCATCGCCAGACCAAACCCTTCCTCTTTCATATTTTATGGACTTTTGGAGTCCATAGGTGAGATGTTGTCAGAACTTGTAATGTTCAAAACCCAAAGGACCCAGGGCCATGGGAGGCAGCTGAGTGGTGCTGTCAGGACTGGTGTTTGGTCTGAGATGCCTCTAAGAGCTACGTTTCATGTCTGTATCTGGTTTTGGGTCCGGGCAGGAGTGCAGTGGCGCTGATTCAGCCAGGGCCGTTGCACGGGGAGAGCCAGCACACCGCCGGCAGGAGGAGAAGGGCTCTGTCCTGGTTTATTGCTCTTTGTTTTCACTATCAGCTCAATGCCATCTCCCCAAAAGACACAGTGCAATCCAGCAGGAAGTCCAAGGCTCCATGCCACAGGCTTCCAGCTGTGCTGCAGTCCTGGAGCAGAGGTTCAGGTCTGCAGAGGGTCTCTGGCAGCTGGGCTCTCGTGGAGGATGCACCAGGCAGAGGAGCAGCAGAGATCAGACCACAGAGGCAGCTGCTGCGAGCTACCTTAATATTGCTGGGTTAGTAAGAGACACCCATTTACTCATGGCACAGTGGCTTTGGATTGTAAGGCAGCAGTTAATGCACAAATACATCCCGTGGCCCCGCTTCCTGCCTGTAGGGCTGGACCACAGCACGTCCCTCGGGGCTGACGTGGGCCTGTGTCTGCCTAGTATCCATTAGTTGCATCAATCAATAAATCTTCACTTAGACTTTTTACTCATTGTTCGAAAAGATCTTATTGCATTTTACTTAGAGCCGCTCACAGCATCGTCTCACGGGTTTCAAATTGTGTTACTCTCTTGTTAATGCTTTTAGGACCCATGTTTCATAACTGGATAGCTGAGGAGGAGAGGTATGACTCTCAGCCATTCGGAAAGCAGTGGACATTGGATGCTTTTCATTAACAGATGTGAGACTCGGCCCTGCACGTATTGATCTGTTGCTTTCTTACAGGAACATTTTACACCTGAATGCAAGTTCAAAGAATCAGTATTTGAAAACTACTATGTGACATATTCTTCAATGATCTACAGACAGCAGCAGTCTGGCCGGGGCTGGTATTTGGGTCTTAACAAAGAAGGAGAAATAATGAAAGGAAACCACGTGAAGAAAAATAAACCTGCAGCACACTTTCTTCCAAAACCCTTAAAAGGTAATTGCTTGGGTTTGCTCCGTTTGTCTGAGCTGACGCTGTCCTGTGTCCGTGTTTAATTCCTGTGCATATGTTGAGGTGTCCAGCTGCTTCTGTAACAGGAGTGTAGTGTGCTGTAACACAGGGTCGGTCCAAGCAGAGCTCCAACAGGTTAAATCACAGCTGTGGACGGTGCTGCTGCTCTGTCAGTCAGGAAATGCTGATTTGTGTCAGCTGAGGTCTGTCCTGCAAGGCTGTGAAGTGCAGTGGGCTGGTTTAACTGGGAGAGGGAGGAGCCGTGGTTTTCCCCTTCTGTAAAATGTCGGTCCATTGCAGAGGATCTCAGAGGTTCTCAGGGAGTGTTTGAAGTGGAAGAGGTCTCCTTGCCACGGGTTGGATCCTCTCCTTACGCTGCATGTTGCTGGGTGAAGAATCGCAGCGTTTCCCAGCCGGGTTTGTCCCCACAGCCTGGGCAGCCCCTGTGCTCATGTTCTGCTCTCTCTTGCTTTGCAGTGGCCATGTACAAAGAGCCTTCTCTCCACGATCTCACAGAGTTCTCCAGATCTGGAAGTGGGACCCCAACAAAGAGCAGAAGCGTTTCAGGAGTGCTAAACGGGGGTAAATCCATGAGCCAAAACGAGTCAACGTAGCCAGGTTCAGGCAAGCCAAGTGCTCTCTAAACAGAACCTTACCTCTGGATGCAGTTGAATTCTTACTCGCAGTCTTTCATCCAAACGTTCAATTGCCCAGGACAAGCCACCGAACTCGCATAGGTCACTCGTTTATCAGCCATTAGATCTCCTGGTTGTCAAAGGATACGCCCCAGTAATGTAGAATATGCTTGTGCATATCTCGAGGCAGTTGGATAGCCAGCAAACACAGCTGCGGGAAAGTCTCGGAGAAGAAATGTCCAGCTCTTTCTCTCTCTCACTTTTTCTTTCTCTCTTTCTCTCTCTCTCCTATGCTTTGTGGAAAACGAAACAAAAACATTTCGCAGCGTTCACTGCTGATAAGAATTTGCTTTCCAACTCAGAAAAAGACCACTTTTGCTCTTCAAAGGAAATTTTAATGCTTGTATGTTTTATAGGGGCAAACGAAAAACAAATATGTAAACTCTGTTGTTTCCTTGGCTTACCGTTTTATATCTAAGGCTTGATAAAAAAAATGTATCCTTTAATTTGGAATAGTGCAACTTTTTGATTTCTGAACTCCAATGGGTCTTTAAAGCTATGTCTTTAAAAAAATAATTTCAAAATCAGGGTTGGAACTGAGAGTTGGTGTCTCAGGCTCAAGCAAACAGTGTTCTTGTGGTTTTAAACACAATGAAATATAAATTTTTATAGATTTGTAGTTTCTGGTAAAGTTCTTGTGCTAACCCCAGTCTGTAGGAATTGAGTTGTTTTGTTATCCCAAGTGGAAGTTAACAGAAAGGGATAAAATTATCCTCCAGTGTAGATTTCTCTTAATTCCATTTTGTGTGTCATGTTAAACTATCGTTGTGGCTTCTTTTCTAAAGACAGAAACTGTGGAATTAAGGTGACTTAATTTTTTTATAAGAAACGTCTTATTTGTAAAAGTCCTTTCACTGTAACGGGCACGTGAGTATTGTGTAGGAGGAAGCATTAGGACAGGTTACCCCTAAACAACATATACTTATACATGCTATTGGAAACAATTGTTTAAAAAATGTAGTTAGGTTTCCATTTAGGTCATCATGTCTGTTGCATGGGAGAAAGTTGGAATATTGGCATAGAGTTGCATGATGTGTAAGATTTTGTGCATTAATCATCGTTGGATTCTGTGCTCCAAAACTGAATTAGTTCTGTACAGGCAGCTTTCTGCCTGGTACAAAAAAAGTTGTTTATTATTTGTTGTATACACAACCATGCACTGAATAAACTATTTATATTAAGATGTACTTTTTAAAAAAGCTTGTTTGATTATATGCTGTACATCCATGATTAATTTTAAGGGAAAAGGGTTGGCAATTAAATGACAAAGTTGCAAAAGATGCTGTAATCAATGTTCGAAGCCTTTCTGTGTGACGGTCGTTGCCCTGTGACGCCATACACTGCAGGAATCCAAACGTGTTCTTTGCTTTGGGGCCTGTTAGAGCTGCTCCTGCGTGCCCAGCCGAGATACTCGAAACACAGCCACGCTCAGGCCTTGGTACCGACCCCCCCGTGCTGCTGGAGCCCCCTGACCTGCCCTGGCTGCTCCCAGCTCTGCCCAGCTCCCTGTGTGCCCTCCCTGCCCGGCTCCCGCGCTGCTCCTGCCTGCGGCCAGGCTGAGCTGGGCACCCTGCAGGGGCACCCTGCAGCCAGCCCTCTCTGGCCTCGAGGGAAACGGCTCCCATGCCTTTGCTCTGCAGGGAGAACATCCCTCTCTCCTGCCTTTTCTCTCTGAGAACGTCCAGGAAAACTTTTCTCATGTGCAGCATCCGGGCAGCCCTGACAGGCGAGCTTCACTCGTCAAGGGGTTCCAGGAAGTCGTTGCAGGGACCAGTTTTCATCATGGGTGGCTGAAGAACCAGTTCTGGAAGGCAATAATGGAAATGGAGGCAAAAATCTACCCCTAAATGTTAGGTTGAAATCAAAATGAGATGTTCTGTTGTCTGCTCTGTGTTCCTCCCTCTAGACCAAGCTGGAATTAAACCAGCACTAGTGTCAGGGCTGAGAGAGGAGGAAAGGAGATTGTTTCAGATTAAACCTCCAGATTTGTTGTTTCATGGCAAACAGTAAGTGAAGAGCTCTGGCCTGCTCTTAGAGGGCCCAGGTTGCCCCTTTCCATAGGGTGAAAGTGCCGCAGAAATCCTTAAAAATTGAACACGTGGTCATGATTGCTCCACGGGTTTTGATAACTCAGTGGGTCTGGATCATCTCTTCCCTTCAACTGAATCTGGGATGTCCTTGGGGAACATTTTTCTGCACCTTCCCATCCCCAAACATCAAACTCATTCGGGTTCATGTTCCAAAAAAGGAGCCTGAGTGCCTTAGGAACATAAAGCCTGATTTTAAAATAGGCATATTTGTAGCGAAGCTAGTTCAGTGCTGAGTGCTCACTACCCTAGAGGTAACTGCAGCTCTGCTGCTTTGCTTTATTGCTGCATATTCCTGTTACTCTCCACCCCCAGTACCTCCAACCCTGAAGATCATCTGCAGCAGAAGGAAAATTCTTGTCTCGCAGAGCATCCCTTCTGTAGTCTGACCCATCTTCTGTGTTGATGCTGGTGTCAGCTGTGAGCATTCACTGCCAAATCTCTTGTTCCAAAGCTTTCTGATATTCCAAGCTAACAAAGGCCGCTCTTGGATGGAGATGAGGAGAGAGATGTGGTGATAGATGAGTCATGAACAGATGTTTCTGACAATTACATTACATTTCTGACAAACCTGTTCCAACAATATTTTTTCCTTCAGATTACTGAGGACTGAAAAGGTAATAATCCTGATGAAGTGCTGGTAGTAGACAAAAGATCATGTACTCTATGAGCAAAGTGGGGGACCATACCCAGGGTTTTACATGCAGTCTCTGGAGCCATAATTAGGATTTACTAAGGAAAGTTAGAGTTAAATGTGACTTTACAGACAGTGAGTGAAGGTAATATTCTGCCCCAGCCAGCAGAGTTAAGACAAGAATGTGGCTCCATCAGAGGACCAGACTGAGGAGTCAGACTCCAGAATATTTATTTATCTTTCAGCGCCCATAAATTAGAAAGTTACATGGATTGTTTTCTGGCTGGCTGTGAGTCCCTGACCATCTGCAGAGCAGGGGCTCAGGCCCTCGTGGCACTGCCGAGGGGGTGGTGATGCCTCTCAGCTGCCCCCAGCCCCTGCCGGGCACCACGGGCCTGGAGCTGCTCAGGAGCTGCCAACCCCTCCCAGCAGCTGCCTGGCACTCCTGGGCTTCCCTGGCAGAGCCCCGAGCCACACCAATGCCACCTGCCAGCCCCAGAGCAGACGGGTCAGCCCTGGAGCTGGCAGGAGTGGTGCTGGGAGCAGCGAGGCACAGCTGCTGCTGCCTTCTTGTGATCACCTGGGAGGGGGTCCTTGCAGGGGGCTCAGACACTGCTGCTTGGCCTGGTTTGGGGGTGAGGGAGAGTGGGAAGAGCTCTTCTCTGTATCACAGAGATCTTTGTTGTTCCTTTTCTATTTTGGTTTACCTCATGCTACCTCATAGCATGGTTGTATCTCCGTAGCCACTCGCTCAGCCGCGTCCATCGATGGAGGGCAATTCCCTGTCAGGGGAAAACCCCCCCAGGCCAGCCCGGGGCCGAGCAGTGACCCCTGCAGCACCGCCCGCTGTCCCCAGCGCTGTGTTCCCCGGGATGAAGGCGCTGTGAGCTCAGGGATGCTGTGGTACCCGGGCCTCTCCCCAGCCGAGCACCAGCGTGGTCTGGCAGAGCTCTGCTGTGTCTCGAGTATCTCTGCTGGAGACCAGGGCCAGCTCTAATGGGTTTAAATGTCTCCCTGACATATCCTTGACCAGGACACTTTTGCAGGACAGAATCTGTACGTAACAACCTCCTATCTTCTAATAAATAATTCTCTCTCAAACAAACTCTCTCTTGTCTGGGCTCTGATTTTTTATCACTGCAGATATTATAAGGGCTCTCTGCTCCACCACCAGCACTACACCATGGCTTAGCTTTCCCTGGGATTTAGACCCTTCTGTATTAAAATTGTCCTTTCCCTGTCTTCCTGAACCACAGGGGCAACTTGAGTGGTCAACCCAAAGCCAACGAAGATGGATGCTTCAGTTTTCTGTAGCCTCAGCGTGGTCAGTGAAGGACACAGAAAGTGTGAGACATTTTACCAGCTCAGAGAATGGCTGCTCTAAATGCTGGAGTTCAGGGTCCTCCTCGATGTAAGACCAAAACAAAACCCACCATGGTTTTGTCTGACTTTGGCTCTGCAAAAATGACATTCAAGTACAGTAGAAAGCCTATTTAAAAGAAATTCATTTCTTAGGGAAAAGACCTGCCATGCAATTTATCCTGGATAACTCCAGCTTTGGCCTTTTTCCAGCAATTTTGGGGGGAGATGTCCTTGATGACATAAAGTTTCCGATTCACAGAGTAAATTGTTAAGACCCTCCCTTCCCTGGCGTGAGTGAGCAGAGCTGTGGGGCCCTGGTTCACTCCTTTTGGACAGCAGGTCCTGAAATGCGCTGGGTTTGCTGCTGAGCAGTGGTTTTTATTGCTGATCAGCTCCAGCAGCAGATCTTACCCTGCTTTGAGGACATACCTCATCAGTTTGGGGGGCACTCAGTCACCTTCTGCAGCTCCTCTCAAGGGGAAGTTTAAATATTAAAAGAAAACCCAAATTTGAAACACATTTTACATTTATCAGAGAAATTGATGTAATGAATTATTCTATCTCATCAGGAATTAGAAGACAACTTATAGGGTTCCCTTCAAAGATCATTATTAATGATTTGAAATTTAAGAGTCTTAAATACCACGTATGGAAAATTACTTTCAAGCACTCGCAGGCCTGGTTTTTTCCCCAGATACGTCTGGCATGTCTCACCCAAATCCAGCCCCTGGGGGACGGGAGGAACGCCTTCGTGTCCCAGGGGTTCTGGGCACTGCACGTTGCCTGTCACACCCTTTTTCTGCGTTTGTCTCCTGGCAGAGGATGGGGTCCCGGGTCCCCACGCCACCAGGGCCGTCACATCTGTGTTTGGAGGAGGAGCTGTCCCTGTGCTGCCGTTTGTGGTGCCCGGAGCTGGGGTTTGATGAGCTGGTGCTGTGCTGGGTGTCCGGGCGCTCTCGGGGCTCGCTGCAGACTGGCAGCGCTTCTCTGCTGTCTCTGCTCCTGCAGGGACACGGCTCAGCCCAGGGCAGGTTCCTCGGGAATCCGGAGGCTTTGCAGTGGGAGAGGTGCTCAGGCAGTGGCAGTGAAGGGCTGCTGAGGAGCCGTGGCAGCGCCGGGAGCACCGTGGCTGGTGCCTGGTGAAATGAATTCGGTAGTGAACAGGCTGCAAAGCTCTGAATTCATCATGATTCCTCACCCGCACCTTGAGGAGAGCTAAGGCACAAATAAATAATGCCCTGTCCAGCTTGGGTGGGCAGATCATTCCTGCACCTTTCCTGTGAGTGTTGGTTTAATTCAGTTTATGAAGGTGGTTGTGCCAAGCAGGGCCCTGCACAGACTGCAGTGTCCAAACCTCTGCAGCATCGAAGTTTCCTACAGACAAGAGCCCAGAGCTGGTTTGTTCTTTTCAAACAATACTGTATAGAACTCGAGGGAAACTCTAGTGAGGTCTGAGACAGAGTCAGTGTCTTGTTCGTACTGTGAGCTCAGGATCAGCCCTACAAACAGAACCTCAGGGAGACTCATCTGTGGAGGAAAAAGCTTTCAGACACCCTCTAAAGAGGAACAGGAAAAAGAAAAGGTGTAAAAGAGTTTACATGAAGTAGTGTTGTACACAGAAACCCCGCAAAGGACACGTGGAGCATCCCCAGTGCTGCACACGTGTGTGCCAGGGGAGGCTGAGGGAGATGAATGTCCAGAGGAGAGTGACCCCTGCTCAGGGGTGCTCTGGTGACAGGGGCCTCACCCCATGTTTCTCCAGGTCACTCTCATGCTTCACCAAAGACATTTCAGAGCAATGGAGTAAAAGTTTCACTTTCCTGATGGTGAGAAGGACAAGGCCAATAAAGGGAAGCAAAAGAGGAGATGGAGCCCGAGGATCGGGCGTGGGGCACATCCTGCATGGAAAGCAGCAGCAGCACTGCTGCTCACCGAGTTCAGCAGGGCTGAGCTCACCCCCTGGCCAGGGCAGGACAGTGAAATAACCAGGCACCGTTCAGGTGCCTCTGCTGCAGCATCTCGAGGCCTGATCCTGATCTCAGTCTCAGGATACACCACAGGCTCCGCTAAGGCTGGAGTTCCCTGCTGGTTTGAAGTGCCTTTATCTACACCAACATTTCACTCTGCTGCTGAAGAACCTCAGACATTGCCTCATGCATAAGCATGGAACAGTGTTAATCTAGGAAATATTTTTAGTTAACAAAATCAGCTGGTTCAAAACTTAATTAATCCTATTTCCTTCCCAAATGATTTCCTTCAAATGGTACTTGAAATAGTTTTACTTTCCCCCATTGTCTCTCTAATATACTGATGAACTTTTCCTTCTGAGCTTCTCCTTGTTTTAATTGTCTGCTCATCCAACCATGCCTGCTGATAATTAAGCAAGTTAATAATATAGGGTGATCTTTAAAAATTAAACTCCTTTCTTGTTAAACAAAAGCAGAACTTTTGTTGTTGTTTAAAGGTGTGGGGTTTTTTTTTTACTTTCTTAATTTAAAAGAATAATTAATGCATTTGGAATTAGTGGCAACACTTGAGAACCCACCTGCCACAGAGATGGTGAAAGAATTATTTCACACCAACTACAAAGGTTGTGCATTAGATAACATAATGAGATTTTTCTAGGGAGTTTCAATCAGCAGATCTCATGATCACAGGGCAGGCTGAGCAAAACAAAGAGCGAAGGAAATCATAAAGCAGTCAGGATTATGGATGCTGCTCTTGCCAGCAGTGTCCTCTTCTGCTTGGATGATCCCTCCCGCTCAGCCCATGACACATCACAAATCCCATCTCACGAAAGCTTGCTCCTGTTGCAGCCCTTTCTGCCCAGTCCATCGGCACTCCAGGAGCGCGATGAGGCCGGGCACCCGGCAGCTGCCGGGGCAGGTCTGTGACATCCCCGCTGCCACGTCCCCAGCCAGTGTCCCACCGGGGTTTCCCCGCAGACCCCTCGCTGAGGGTCCTTCTCCTCCTCGCTGAGGCCCCCACAAGCTGCACTTGGCAGGGCAGGGGGCTCTGCCCCCCTCCCCAGCTGCACACCTGGCTCCAGCAGAGCTGGGCTGCTCACCCGGAGCAGAGCACATCCCTCTGTGCCAGGAGGCAGCTCTCCCTCAGTGGCATTCTCAGCAGAGACAAAGGCAGAATTCTCCCACCAGACAGACAGCAGCCCACTCGGGGTTTAAATTCTGCTTAGGAGGAAAATGTGTTAAGCAGATTGAAATGTATTAAATACACACACCAACACACACAAACATGTAGGGAAGATACAGACACACCAATACATACATCGATTACAGATGGATAGTTGGAGCTGTACGCAGCAGTTCATGGCTTTCCTATTGAAGAACCCTGGCAAACAGCCTGAACTGGTGAGAATGGGGCCAGCACCAGCGAGCTCCAAGAACACCTCACGCTGGGAAGCAGGCTCAGAGCACACAGCAATCCACCTTGCCAGGCAGAAAACTGGCAAATGCTTGGGAGATGAAAACCCTGCCAGTCTCGCTCACGCAAGCGCTTCCAAAGCCCAACAATGCCCTGGGTCCTGGCTGACCCCTCTTGTGGGCGGGAAGGGAACGATGCTTTGCTGAAGTCTTTTGCTGCTTGATCAACGTTTGCAGTGAGAAAGGCTTTGAACAATCAGGGTGGAGTGCAGTGGTGAGGAATTGCTCAGCTACGGCGTAAAAGAGGAAATCAGGCCCCAGTCCCTTGGCCACTGCAAGAGGGAGAGGAGGCAGCTGCTAAAACTTCACAAAAAGCTGCACAAAGATCTCGAGTCTTTGAAGGCTGCCATGGAAATGCAGAAGGGTTTAAGCAGCTGACAAAGGTTACAGAGCTGGATGGAGCTTGCCAGGCCAGATGAGACAAGAGGTGGGGAAAAGGTTAATCACCAGAAGGGTTAAAGGAAATTAAAAATATATGTGCAAGAAAGTGCTGGGAAGAGAGAGTGGGCCTAGGAATAACCACTGAGTGGGATGGCATTAATGATGACTCAAAAGTGGTGAAAAAGTTACTGAAGGTTGGGCTGCCTACAGATCCAGGCATTTGTCTCGGTACCAGAAGTCTTCATCAAATGCCAATGAAACTCCCAGCCACCGGGTTCTGCACCACCAAAGCTGATCTCTGCTCTGACTGCCCGAGCCAGGCTGCGTCACCTCCTTGCCCTCCTGCGAAACGAGTCTGAGAGCAAAGCTCACTGCAGTTACAGAAAGGTCAAGCAAAACGAAGGAGCTCATCAAGCCTGAGTGTGCTGCATCCTGGAACAAACAGGTGAGTGGCTGAGCAGCAGTGCCTGTAACTGGTTTTATTGCTTGTCTAAATCTTGGGCTTTACCATGTAATTTCTGTATAGCCAGAAGGAAACCATGGACTCGTACTTGGAATTTGTACTCGCATGGTTCATGTTGGTTCACGTCAGCAGTGGGTAACAGAGCTCTGCCAAGCACCTCCTCTGTGCCCAGGCGGGCTCTGGGCTGTGAATTTATCAGCAGAATCGAGTAAGGGTTCAGCAGCAAACATGTACAGTCCCTGTCTCATAAACTCTCCTAGAACAAAACCATCCTAATCCAAGTAGCTCGAGTTTCATCTGCCCTTCTTAAAAGCAAATGCTGTGCTATAAAATAAGGTGATGCATGCCTAGGAGTGCATGAAAAAGAGAGAGAGCGTGGGTAAAAAAGGAAAGGCAAAACATTGTAGGCATGAAAAACAATTGCACACGAATTACTTTTAAAGCCCTTGTCCCTTTTAAAAACCCAACCTGAACCCCGGTGTGGAACTCTGGAGCTGCAGATCACAGGGAGGCAGCGGGACAACGTGGCCCTGCCCTGCTGCACTGCACGTTCCAAGAGGCTCTGAGGAAGATAAACAAACACCAAAATTTGTCTCCTTTGAAAACCCGACAAAGAGATAAATTAATTAGAACAAATAATTACAGAATAAGCATTTTCTTCTTGCTGTGTAATAATGCATCAGGGGATGAATGAGATGGGGAGGCAGCTCAGCTGTGCACAGCCTGGGAGCCCCGAGGTCGGGCAGTGGATCTGATGGCCACAGCCTGGTCTGGCTCAGCTGCCTCAAAAAGAGATTGATTGGGCTCAGCACACCTGGAATTAGCCCTTGCTCTGGTCAGAGAGATTTGTTTCCTGCCTGCATAAGGCTGGCATGAAAGGCAGTGCAGTAAAACACCACATTATGCTGTTCCCAGTTCTCTCACTGATGTCAGAAAATGGCCCAGCCAGTGATGGAGGAAAATGTGCTGCTCTTCACGTGTGCTCATGCACCAGGCTTTGGGGGAGCCTTTCCAGTTCCTGGTGTATTCATCACCTGCAGCCCAAGAGGATGGGAGAGTGAAATTCCCTGCCAGAACCCAGCCTTGGCCTCGGTGGCCCAGCCCTCACTTGAGCAGAACCGTGATGTGTTCTGATGAAGGTGCTGTCAAACCACTCAGGGAGCACTGCTTTGTAAGTAACCATGATATTTAAACCCTGTGACCTTTTAAAAAGTGTAAGATCTGGCTTAAAGGGCAGCCTTCCTCAAATAAATGACTCTGAAACCTCTTAGGTCAGATTTTTTTAAAAAAATCCATAATGGAAAGACATCACATTGTTTTACTATGAGAAGATTAATCATTAATATCTTTCAATTGATTTGCAAGCTACATTTATTTATGATGTGTTTGTGCAGCACCACGCACACCCTTATCTATTATCCAGATCTCAAGGAGTTACTTAGTGCAAATAAATCAATGCAATTTATCGATTAAATTATATAAATACTCTTGGAATTTGGACAAGTGAAAGTTTCCATGGCCATTCTCAGGTCTCTCATTTATGGGCTGGGAGCTGGCAAATTACAGTCCAAAGCAGGCCAAGGAGGGCGGTGATCTCACCGTGGGCTCTGCAGCTGGGCTCCGCTGGCTGCCTGTGCTTCCCTGCCTGATCCAGTCCTGATGGTGCCACTGGTGCTCGCTGCAGGCCAGGTGAGAGGAGGAGAGGGGTGAATTTCTGCTCTTTGCACCAGGCTGCAGGATATTTCTACAGCCACCTGAGAGGAGATCTCTTCTCCCAGGTAACAAGTAACAGGACGAGAGAAAACGGCCTCAAGTTGCAGCGGGAGAGGTTTAGATAGGACATTAGGAATTCTTTCTCCATGGAAAGGGTCGTCATGCATTGGCAAAGGGTGCCCAGGGAAATCACCATCCCTGGAAGTGCTCCTAAAAACCTCGTGGGTGTGGCACCTGAAGACATGGTTTACTGGTGCCCACAGGGTGTCAGCTCGAGGGCTGCGCTTGATGGTCTCGGGGGTCTGTTCCAACCTTAATGACTTTGTGATCCATGCACAGAGCCTCCTGCAGGGCTGGATGTGATGGCCAGGGACAGGCTGCAATCTGACCTGGTGCCTGAACAGTCAGAGAGCAAACAGAAGCTGAGAAAGTCCCCACAAACTCCCTGCACTGCCTTCCTTCAGCTCCCTGCTTTAAAATTCCCCCTGTGAGCCTGACCAAGAAGACATTGCGTTTATCCTGCCATCCTCACCAGAGAGGCTGTGGCTGCCCCATCCCTGGCAGTGTCCAAGGCCAGGCTGGACAGAGCTTGGAGCACCCTGAGGCAGTGGGAGGTGTCCCTGCTCAGGGCAGGAGGCCTGGGACTTGATCTTTAAAGCCAAACCATCCCAGGACTCTGTGATTTCCTACACTTCCATCTGGCTGCTGGTTCTGGTCTCATGCTCTGGGAAGTGCTTTGGGCCACTCTGTGGCCAGGAGCAGCTGCCCACTGCAGTCCTGCCCTGACAGTGCCCGTGGCACCGCCCAAGCCAGCAAATAAATCCCATGTGGATAATCCCACAGGGATTATCAGCTCCTGAGCATCTGAGGCTGAACATCCCAAATTCATTGACATTCTTGACTGAATCTTTCTGTGCCTCTGTTCCTTATCTATAAAGTGATAATGTTTCTCCCCTGCCTTACTGGGCTTCACAGAGACAAATTAATTAATAGTTTGCATGCAGAATAAACAAACACGACTGGAGTAATGAGTGTCACGGAAAAAAAACAAAAACCAAGTGGAAAGAGTATTTCATCTTTACAGCAAGGATGAGCAGAATGCAGTAAACAAGGGCTGGGGCCACACGCTGAAGGACGGGAAGAAAACAGATCTTTGAATTGCTGCCCACTGATTTGCATCAGGCTGCTCCACCACGGAGACAGGGCCCCCATGGGAAAAACAGCATTTGATCCTATAATGAGCCATCCCTGGAAGCCCAGGAATGGGGCTGCATTTCAGGATAAGGCTTTTCCTACTCCTTGCATGCTTGGCTTTGGAGTTTGAACACTGTCATATAAACTTGTCTGTTAGCTTATATAATTTACTAGAAAATTAATAAAGTTCATGAAGTTTCTCTGTATTATCACAGTTGTGTGCAGGACCAGGTCCTTTGAAAGTGCATTTGTTAAATGTGCAGTGGTTCAAATTATCCTGACAAATGCAAAACAAAGATCTTACATAATTCACTGCATCTGGCAAAGATAAAATTTTACATGTCATAACAACACGGATCAAAAGAATTATGTAAAACTCACCCATAATTTAAAATGTCACCGGAATTACTCCATAATTAGGGCAAGGTCTGTACGAGGCTCCTCATGGAAGCTGAAACCTCTGTGCCAGAGGCTGGGCTGAATGCCTGCAGGTGAAATGCAGGTGTGGGGCATTGTCCTCGCCCTGTGCTGGCACTGGACGTTCCCGTGGCCTCGGCACAGCCTCTGCCCAGCAGCCAGACGTGGCCCCACACCCTGCAGAGATGCTCCTGCCCAACATCTGGGCGTGCCCCACGCACTGTGGCTGCTTCGACAGGCAGAGGGCTGTCGAGCTGGGGCTTTGTGCACTGAAGCTGCAGCTTAAACACAGGGTTTGGGTGCCACGAGTTCACAGGGACATCAGGGCCCTTCCAGCCCCTGTCCCATGCCAGGCCATGATGGGTCACACTGGCAGCCAGGCAGAGAACACATGCTGCCAAAATTGGTGGGACCCAGAAACGTCTTACCCTTCATTAACTTGTGTGTTCAGCAGAGTTTTGCAGGAATTGAAGAGAAGAAATGAGAAGTGGATGGTAGGGAACAACTTTGTGACATCTAACATCAAAGAGAGGAGAGATAAGAGTTATTATTTAGACTTGTCAAGTCTCCACTGTTCCCAGAGGGAGACAGCAGGCATGACCTACTTGCAGAGTTAAGAATTCACCAGGAAATGGGGTTCAGGATTCAGGAGACAGTTTACCCTCTAAATCCAAACTTCTGTTGTGAAAACCCAGCGCTGGCCTGAAATGCTTCTGCGCTATTTGAGTTAAAAGCACTCTCCTCCTGCCCTGGCTTCTGGCATCTCTCTGGTGCTTCTTGCTGTGTTGCAGATGATGCTGAGCTACAGCAAAAGGCTCTTGCTCAGGCGGGGGCTCTGGCCCCAGAACAGCAGCTCACACGTGGCTCAGTGCAGCTGAGGCACCTTTCCAGGAAACTGGAAGGGAAAACTGCTCTCCACAGCACAGAGAGCAGGAGTATGTTGTTGCAGACACACTAAAAACGGGGCTGAGATGTGGGGCTGTGGCAGGAAGGAGTCAGGGATGGCACTGTGAGGGTGGGGGTTGTTGGAGCTGCCAGGAACCGCAGGGATGTGCCTGCCCTGTGCTCCCCCACAGCTTCCTGAACAGGACTTGGCAAGGATCAGCAAAGAGACAGAAGCCTTCAACTTGCAGGTGCAAAAATCCAATTTAATCTTGCAGGTGAAAAATTTAGACCTGCAGAGTAAATTTTTTGCTCTGCTTGCGTGGGTGGATTTCTGTTTTCCCCAGAGGGATTCTCCTTCCACATCAAGCCTGTGAAATGCAATATCCCTGTAGGACCTCAGTGCAGCCTTCCAGTGCTTAAAGGGGGCTTATAAAAAAGGGGAGAGCAACTTTTTGCCACAGGCAGATAACAACAGGACAAGGGGAAATGGTTTTAAGCTAGAAAAAGAGAGATTTAGATTATGTGTAAGGAATAAATTCTTGCCTAGGGAGGCCCTGGCACGGGGTGCCCAGAGCAGCTGTGGCTGCCCCTGGATCCCTGGCAGTGCCCAAGGCCAGGCTGGACGGGGCTGGGAGCAGCCTGGGACAGTGGAAGGTGTCCCTGCCATGCAGGGGTGTTGGAACAAGAGGATCTCCATAGTCCCTTCCAATACAGGCCGTTCTGGGGTTCTGGGATAACCCCATGACCACCACAGCCAGGCTCTGCAGTGGGCATGGAGGAGCACGAGTCACACACAGGCACAGCCAGTGGTGAGCCTTTGAGGGATTTATCTGAGCATAACTCCAGCTCTGGGCTGATATTACAGCTCCCTTTCATTCTATTCTCATTCTTTCCCCCGTGTGCAAAGGAACAAGGGAATATTTGTCTGACTACAAAGAGTGCCAGACCCCGGGCACTCCTATGGGGTGGACAAAAGATGAAGTGCTCAGCCCACAGCCCTGATTTCTTTTCTGCCTCTCCTCTTGGGAGAGCACAGATTCACAGGAACGGGCTCTCTCTGGGCTGCAGAACAAAGCGAGGCAGCGATCCTGACAGCCTCAAACCCAGAGGGACTCCTGCAGAAACAGCGAGCTTGGAGGAGGAGAAGGGAACAAAAGGGTAATGTTTCACTGCAGAGGGGCACTGGGACTAACCATGGCCCGTGGAGACATGTCTGGAGAGAAAAGACTGCTCTGGTGATGCTGAGGGAGTGGCATTCCAGGTACTAAGAAAGGGTTTGGAAAGATTTCTCAGGTGTGGTGTGTGGGGCAGGGAGGGAAGGATGTTTGACTGATCCATCTGGCCGCATGTATTTGGGCTCTGGTAACTAAAGAGACACCAAGTTTGGGGACTTTTCCAAATTAGATTTTTTTTGTTCCAGCTGTTAGGTTACCAGCCTGAAGGAGTGGGTGGTACCCCGGCGCTGGGGAGGGAAAAGAGGGGAGAAGGTGCTAAGGCTGAGCTTGAAAACCTGGACGTGTACAGCTGGTAGTGTGTGTCTCAAACCTCAGCAACTGCAGCATCAGGGCTCTGCTCTCAGGTGCAGATGTTGGAAACATCTGTGCAGCACAGGCTGCCCACAAACCTGAGTGGGGAGAATTTCCAGATAGTGCTCAGTTTCCCAAAGCTTGCCAGGCTCAGGAGCCAAACCAGCCTAATGGCACCCTGTTAAGCTTGATTTCTGTCCTGCTGTGTTCACTGCTCTCCTGCAGTCTCATCACACTTCCTGCATCCCCCCCTCCCCACTGGATTAAAAAAAAAGGCATGAAAACCAGAAGCACCGAAGTAGCTGCTAAAATTCTAGTTATCCAAACAGAGGAGAAAAACTGAACAAAACTGAAGTAAATGCTTTATAATACCCACGTAGATCCCAATTTTCCTGTTTTTCAGCTTCTGACTTTTTAGTGTATTTGTCTGACCTTATGGTTTGGGATTTATAAACTCAGGTATTTTAGTGCCTGGATTTGTGCTAACAGAACACTGCATTTGGCCATGGAAAACCATCCTCTAACTACAGGGACCACGGACATAACAACAAAAAAATAAACATATGCCCATTGTGGGTTCCAGAGCTCACAACTGCACAGAACTGAGCTCCACTCCAAAAGATGCAAACGGGGGGATGAGGGAGAAGGGTAAGAGGACTCATTGGTCCCTGTGAATGTTTACGGACAAGTAGGAAGTTAGTGAGCCAAATTGAAAGTGATAGGGGTGTTCTCCATCAGCCTCCGAGCTCCGGGCGGGCTCAGCCATCCTCCGAGCTCCGGGCTGGCGGTTTCCCCAGCAACAGAGACGGGAGAAGGAGGAGGAAACACCTTCGGAAGCGCTCCTTCCCTGTAAACATGTCTTCAATCTCGCTCTTCTCAGCAGCAAAGCTGCAGGCACACGCTCCTGCCCTGGGGAAGAAAGGTTCGGTTCGCGTATCTGTTTGTTGCTTTGCTTCAGTTTTGAAGATGAAACGAAAAGCAGGAGTTGGTGTGATCAAAACTGAGCAATCCGAGACCTACACATATGTGCTTTAAGCAGGGAAAGTGAGAGATGTTGCAACTGTTTTTAAATCAAAGGACAGCTATTAGCAATCCCTTATAAACATTTCCACCGTGCCACAAAGGTTAATTTAACATTAATTTAACCGCGGGTCCTGGCTCGGGGCTGTAGCAGAGCGGTGAGTTACACAGAAGCCAACAAGGAGAATCACCAGCTAGCTAGTGAATTTTGTATTTGGGGAACATCCCTCTCTAGCCTCAGGGGCCCAGCGACCTATCTCTGTCTGTACCAGAAGGTTTAGAAATGCTGGTGGAGATTGCCTTGTTTTCCTCCTCCTGCTCTGCTCTTCTGCCCCTGGAGAAAAACTGCATCTGAAACTGCTTTCCGTCTGCATTAGAATCGACATCCCTCGGTTATCCTCACTGCATCTAAAAATAGCACGGGGAAATCCGCCTGAGATCAAAGCGATTCATTTACAAAGCGCTGGGTGAGGACAGAGCGCTGCGATTCGCATTCCCGTCACATCCGCGCCAGGCGGATGGCAGGGATCGCACCGGCGCTTTGAAATGCGGGGATGCTTCCCTCTCCCCCGCCTCGCCCTGCAGGCTCCGAGGGAAAGCAAGTGGGAGGGAGATGATTTGGTTGGTGCCGGGGGGCTGGTGGGGACAGGGAGAAGAGGGGTTTCTCTGCGCTCTGAAGTGGTGCTCCCCTTCACTCCGGGCTCCGGCAGCCCCGGGCAGGGCGGAGTTTGAGTGCAAAGAGCAGAAAAAGAGGCACGGCCTCAGCACCCGGACAGAGGAGCATCCTGACACCTCAGAACGTGCCAAGGGAGCCCGGATCGCTGAGTGCATGGAATCAGGAATAAGGGGTGAGCCCCCTCCTCCTCCGGCAGCCAGGCTGCCCTGGGACCCATCCCCACTGCAGGAGGAGGCTGCAGAGCCTTCCCTGGAGACCTTCACGAAAACCCCCACTCTGAAAGCTTAATTGTGGTTGCTGGTTAATTGAGCTACACGAAAGCAACAGAGTTACAGTATTATGCATTTGGGATAGCTAAACCTGCGCTTTTTAATGCAAATCTCAGGATGATTTGGCAATTTACACAATAGAACCCGATACTGGGATACGCCCCAAGAATATTCCTGCTTTTTCTCCTTATACGTAAAAATATTTATTATTAATAAAGTCCTGCAGAAGAAAATAATTAATTGTAGTACGACAAAGCAGAACAGCTGCCTGTCCTTCTCACATTAAAAAGTAAAGGCATCATTTTTAGCCAGTTCCATGATTTCTGCACGCTCAGGGGCAGCATTACCTGAAGGTCTGGTCTGTAATTCCCACGAGGTGAATGTCAGGGCTTTCATCCATGCAGGGCTTCTCCTTCCGAGGAGCCGCAGAGATGGCTTCACGCAGCTGTGGCTCGGGGCACGGGGACAGCGGCACCATTGCCCTCCCTGCCTCCTGCTGCTGCCTGGGCTCGCAGCGTGAGCAGCATCCCTGTCCTCTGGCAGCATTTCCCCTGGGCTGGGGGCAGGCAAGGCTTGCTGCTTCAGCCACAGCATCTTACCAAAATCAAACCAGTCTCCAGCAGCTGGATTCCAGGCAGCTGGACTGGACACGCATTGAGCAGAGACAGACAATCTTTGTCATTAATGACTTGCACGGGTCTCTATAAATTTGTGACTGTCAAATACAATTACTGGGATAGTTCATCATAAAGCTGAAGCAAGAATTACCCGAGATTTTCTAGTTTTGCCAACAACATAAAATATAGAATAACCTGAACTGGAAGGGACCCACAAGGATCATTGAATCCAATATCTTTCAGCTGGGCAAAACATTCAGTGAACTGTTTGCTTATCAAACATAGCTCCTTTTTTTTTTTTTTTTGCCTGTGATTTACATCCTGAAATTCCACTATCCATAAATATAAGAAGTCACTTCCCAGTTCACATTAAAATAGTGCAGTCAAGAGCTATCCTTGCAAATCCTTCAAATACTGACCCTGGTGTTTGCTGAGCCCCATAAGCTCTGTGTGGCCCTCCAGCCTCCAGCTCCTTCAGCCCCAGCCCAGCAGGGAGTTCAAGACAATCAAGGAAGCACTGCTCAGACACATCCACTGATCCATGTGGCTCTCCCATATCCCCATCCACGTGTTCTCCCCTGCCCAATGTCCCCAAGAAATGCATTGTATTGGCATTGTTTCAATGTTTCCCTTTCAGAAGGAGTGGAAAGGCAAATATTCATGAGCACTTTTGCAGTATTCCCTCAAATGCCTGCAAATCACTGCTCCCAACACACACTCAAAAACCCCCTCTTCAAAAGTATATATTTCTGCATTAAAAAAAAACATCGCCATCCCAATTTTCATTTTTTGTCAGACACTTGAGGGGCATAATGTTTTGTTGAGAAAGCTGCTACTCGTTGGAAGAATATTACAGAGCAATGGCAAGAGCACTGCGCTGCCCAGCCGCCCCCGCAGCGTTGCCAGGACATTAACCCACAAAATCATTCACGTGCCAGAACCTCACCACACAGAAAGGAACCTCAGCAGATTGACCGGGACACACGTCCGAGCTGCTGATTGCAAATGCCAGCCCTGCCCTGTGACAGCAGAGCTGCAGCCACGGCAAAGGGACCCGGGGAGGAACTGACTGGGCCCAGGGGAAGGGGCTGAGCCGGTCCAAGGCGCTGCTGCAGCCCAGCCCTTCCAGCTGCTGCCAGCATGGGAACCTTCTCAGCCTCCTGGAGCTGCACAGGGCAGGCAGAGGCCTCGCTTCCTGCACCCCCTTTGGCTTCAAAATGCCAGAGGAGGGGAATTGCTGCCTGCCCCTGCCCCTGGTCAGAGGCTGGATGCAAGCACTGCCTGCCACAGCCACTGACCGGGTCCATGGGAGCTTTGCCAAGGCAAGGCTGGCCGAGAGAAGGCAGAGCCGGTGCCTAAAGGCTGGGATGTGCACGGGCTGTGCCACCAGTGAGGCAGGGCTCTGAGCCTCAGAGCTTCACCCAGCTCTGCCGGCCCCAAACTCACTCTCACGTTGTCTTTCATAGTTTAACGTATTTCTATATAGATTTATTGCCTACCTGTTTGGGATATCGGAGAGACCATACTTAGGAAAACCCTGTAAGTAAATATTTTCTTCTATATAATTTTCCTGGCAATGAGGCAGACAGTCCAACTAATTAAATGAAAATGTGAGGTTTATTTTTAGACAGCCTAAGCTGGTATTGGTCTGCAATTAGAACATCAGTGAAGAACTGTGGGAAGGGCTGGTGACTGAGTCACTGCTTAAAAGAGATGAAGAAAGTTAGAAAGTTTAGGCTTTTTTTTTTTTTTTTGATCCTTCTCTATTAGCACTGCAAATGCCACATGCTTTCACAGCTTTGGCAGCGAGATTTTGGCATGTCCCAGAGCAGACCTTAGGTGCACTGGCTGCAAACTGCATTTCAATTGCAAAGAGTGTGTGCAAACAAACTGTAATTGAGAATGTCAGAGACTCCCAGATGGCTTAAATAAAAACATCATCCGGCTGGAAACTCAGCACATCCCTCATCTGCCGCAAAAACTGTCAGAGCGGCACAGGATCCTGCACAAACTGCAGTCACGAGGTCAGGCATATGCCAGGCATCCTCAGGTGCTGGGAGGAGCAGGGGGCACGGAGGGGATGCTCTGCCTGGCTGCTGGCAGCCTGGCTGGAGAGGGATTTGTGCCTGCTTGTGCAGATGTGGTTATTCCACACATTCCAGGTGATTTCTGACTTCTCTTGGCCTGCACAGGGCTGGAGAGGGGGGCACAGGAAGTTTGCCATGCGGCTGCAGAGGAAACGTGAGCCAGCCAAGGTAGGGCCCTTCCAGGCATGCAGCAGGAGTTCTGTGCTGTCACACAAGTGAGTGGGAGAATGGCCTGTTTTGTTGTTCCAACAGTCTTGTTCATTGCTGAAATTCATGATGCTGCCTTTCAGATGCTAAAGATTTGGGGAAAATCAATGCTAATAAGAACGAAACTATGTGAACATTCAACTGGAGCAAAGAGGTATTTTTGCCTTTGATTAAGTCATTACCAACTCCCCTGCAGTATCAAATATTTCTCTTTTAAATTGCTCACGAACAGTAGCATGCCTTGAAATGCATGGACAAAAAACATTCTTCCCTCAAAAAAGGAAAAACAACCCATAATCCACCTTTGTGATTGCACTTTTGTTTGCTTTGGCATTTTTGTACATAATCAGAACAGGATTGTTCCTTTGCTAAATTGTGCCTGGGACAGAGCAGCAAAACAGAGCAAAGCAGGGAATCGATAGCTGGCTTGGGATTTAGGATTAGTCAAGAGAAAAGCCCCTTGACGAGCGTCCTCTTGAGAGTTTAGAATCAAACGCATCTAAACCATTCCTGAATCACCTAATCTGCATTAAAATTAAAAAAAACCCCAAAACTAAACAAAAATAGAACGTGAAGAAAACCAAACTTTGCAACCTGAGCCTGGCAGCCCCAACTGCGCTGTCCCTACGTGACCCCGAGTTGCTGGAGGCAAATCAGGGCCCCTTTTAATGTCCCCCCACAGGGCAGGGACAGAGATGAGCTCCCGCCTCACGTTGCTGCTGGTAGAGGACCAAAGGAGTTCAGGTCTGTTTCTGCCAGGACTGTGCCTTATTTTGCTTTCAAGAATCCATGTATCAGTACCTAAAGGAATGGGGTCTCGACCTGGCACCCTGTGGTGCCAAAGGAAACCTTTATGCTGGCATAGCTTTCATCCAGCATTTGAACCAAAGCTGTGCTGCCCCTCCTCTGCCTGGGCACGAACCACTGAGTTAGGGGCTGTCAGCAGAGTGGTCACAGTCCAGACCTGTCAGAAACACAGGGAAAAGGCTGCCCCAGCCTGCATCCTTAAAGCAGCTCTCTCCAGTATCAAATGAAGATGAGCCAGGCATGCCATATTAAAAACCTCACTTCCTCCAAACCTACTACGAATGCCAGAGCCACCCTGCCACTCACCTTTCCAGAAGGAATAGGCACATCCAGGATCCGAGGGGAAAACCTGCACAGCCTGCAGCCATGCTGCTGTCTTGCCATGGCACCGCAAGCCCTAACCCACCACGTGCCACTGGCAGCCAGCCCGCTCCTTGCACGTTCCCAGGGGACTGTTTGGAACGGGAGAGGGAAATTGCCCATGGAAAACTGGGATCTACTACACAGCCTCAGACCACAGCAAATGTTAGAGCCAGGGGCTCTCCAGGCAGCCTCTGCTCCAAGCTTAAAACCTCACCTGTGTGCGGTGGAAAAGGGCTGCAAAGCCCTGTGTCCAGAGACATCACAGCAGGGAACTCGCCTGGAAAGGTCTGAGCTGTTTCACAGTTGCTTCTCGCCCCTGTGCAAGCAGCACCAGAGAAGGGGACTCGGCTGCTGCCACCTCTCCTCCCGCAGCCCTGTCCCCTCTGCAGGCTCCTGCTGCTCCCAGCCACCCTCCGCACAAACAGAGGGATGAGACGGGACCCAGTGCACGCTGTGCAAAACCCCCGGGGGTCTGGCAGCCCCTCCAGGGTTTTGGAGCAGCATTTTGATGAGTTCTGTTTCTTTATAGCCTTTAATGTGCAACACAAATTCAAGCTTCTGTGCACTCCTTGTCCTTCCTCTCCGTCCACCCACACATTCCCATGACAGATCCATTACACGCTCCTGCTCACACCTGTGTTTTGCAGAGCTCCCTGGAAAAGCAGCAGCTTTCAGCAGGGCTGTTTGCTGTCACTACTGTTATATACCAAGAGGATAAACACCACATGTAGAACTTCTGTGGGTAAACTGCAGAACAAGATTATCAGTATTATCTTCACGTAATTGTGATTCCTGAATGTACTGATCTCCAGTTTAAAAATAAACCACAGGATCAAAATAGAATTTGGCAACAAGTTTTAGCTAAAAAATGATATTTTGAAATGGGAGGAAAAAAAGCTGTGAAAACTTTATTTTCCTTTACTAAGAAAAGAACTCAAATTACAGGAGATGTGGCTTGAACACCAGTGGGCTGCAGAGCACAATGAAGAGCACATTAACACTCCAGCGATGACGCTGTGCCTGCAGAGACAGGACACTCTGCTGCCTGTGCTCTCCAGGATGAATTGTGATCAAATGGAGTGAGTGAAAAGACCTCCACTGACACCAGAAGCTGGTTACCTAGTCCTAAGGGCAGTCAGACCTCAATTATGAACACCAGTATGTCTCTAAAAAGCAAAAATAATACATAAAATAATACATGTTGTTTCAATACAGAAAAAGTCTTCATTAACTCTCAACACAAAACGTGTGCAGCCTAAGCAGGGTCTAACCTAAGCAGTATCTTTATTAACCATTTCTACCCCGGTCACTCCGTGATCCCTAATGGGGCTGTCGGGCTGGCAGCCAAGGGAACATTCACAGTCCTAAGTGCTCTGTCCCACTTACAATTGCCTGGTGGCAGTGCCAGCGAGTGTCTGTAGGTGTCAAACTGCACATCCAATTATAACTCCCCGCAATCACGGCGAGGAGCAGGCAGATGGCTCTCATATGCTTAAAGGATCATTTCTCCAGTAAAACACCATTTGTTTGCCCTGTCGAATTAAATATTTTCCTGTTTGATTTTCGTGTGTAAGAGGGAATTGGGACAACCTGCGGGAGCTGCAGGAGCGCTCTGCGGTGCCTGGCAGGGTCCCCCTGCAGCCGGGGTGTCCGGGGTGCTGCTGCCCAGGGGGAGCTCGGCAGCATCGGCCTCCTGGCCAGCCCCGTGGGCACCCCACTGCCAGCACCATGGGCACCCCACTGCCAGCCCCGTGGGCACCCCACTGCCAGCCCCGTGGGCACCCACTGCCATGGCCAGGGGCAGGCCAGCTGCTGAAGGAGCTCCTGGCATTGCCCGGACCCCCTGCGGGACACCTCCGGCTGACGGAGCTGCGCCAGGGGGATTTTTCCTCTCCAGAGTCTCCTCGCGTGGGTTCAGTCTGCCACCTCCACAAAGGGGGCTTAAAATAAAACCATAGTAGATATTCTTTTATGATTAGAGCTAAAATTGTGAGTGCAGATTGAAGCAGGCTTGCCTGGGAATTCAGAACCGTTCTTCCTTCCTCTCGATCCCTTGACAGCAAAAAACTCATAATTAGACATAGAGGGGGAAGAGAATTCAAAATCTGAAATATTTCTGTGGGGCCTGAACTCAGCTGGAATAAGTAGCTGTGACCAAATCCCGGCCAAGATTGTTTATGATTCCTAAATCCACTGGCCCAACAACTCTGTGTATTCAGAGGATAATGCAGTTACAACACTGAGGGTGCTTGCTGCTCTCCAGAAACTCTGGCTGGAGCCTCCCTGCTGGTGGGGAATGAGAGGCTCAGGTCTGTGGAGCTCTGGGAGAAGGAGAATTGGAGGAGGCAAAGCTCATCCCTCCCAGCTAGATCCAATGGAAGCAGCTGCACTGCTCAACCCATACGTGTCCTGAAATACTGCAGTGATGGTACTCCCAGTCCTCTGTTTTAAACACCTACATAAAATATTGCAATTATAATGAGCCACGGAAAAATCTGTGATGTCAAAAAAAAAATCCATGTCCTCTCTCTTAGGAATGCAGTACACGATTAGAAGGAGTTATGCCTACAAAGTTGATCAAATAAGTGAACATATATTGGAAATTTTTTTTAAAGCTTCTAGTTAGAAAGATTTCTTTACAAGAAACAACTTAATCACTTTACCTTTCACACATCTGCTAAATTGGTCATGTAGTCCAAACAGAATCACTTTGCTGTAGTTCAGTTACTTGGTTTTAATGAGTTTCTGGAGGAACAGGGATGGATTTTGCTGCCAGCCACCTTTCAGCCTAATACCACAACAGAACATCAAACTGAGGGGCTCAGCGCGTTCCTGCTGTCAGACTGCTCTGCGAAAAAGTTACCGCTAACAAAAGGGAACAAGAGGCACCAAGGATAGACAAGGAAGGGAATCCAGCACTGGGACCCAGACCTACTTTCTCAGCTGAGTTAACGGAATACTTTTGTTGCTTATTTGAGAACACGAACATGCAGCGATGTGCTCTGCTGAGGATAAAAGGAAATAACACGCTCTGTTCAGACAGGAATAAAAGCCAAAGACAGAGATCC
This sequence comes from Mohoua ochrocephala, assembly GCA_013398855.1. NCBI lineage: Eukaryota > Metazoa > Chordata > Aves > Passeriformes > Acanthizidae > Mohoua > Mohoua ochrocephala. Next base: position 502,399 of record VZTA01024166.1, on the reverse strand, counting down.
CTTTCAACCCATATTATTCTTTGATCCTAAGAAAGTAAAGAATTAAATCGTAAGTAACTACTGTTTAGGGGGATGAAGACCCACTGGACTGCAAATTTTTAGGACAAAATACCCAGCTCTTTCCAGACAAAATCTGGTGCACACACAGTGGGTGGTTGCCCCAGTAGCGCTATACCATGAAAGCCATCACGGGCACAATAGCAATGACCCTCTCTGCGAAAAATAAAATGTCTTGAAACTATTTTGGGGACCTTAAAAAGCCACAGGAAAGATTTATCCTCATCTATTAGAAAGACCAGATACAGCAGCAAAAGCTCTGCAACCGTGGCTTGTCCACGACTGAAGGCAGTAGTAGGCAGGGCTGCGAGACACTGGCAGCCTCATAAAACCACAACATGGGCTCTTCATCTCCTCACATATTAATGGTTTCTTTATCATCAGCCGAACAGTTGATAAGTGTTTAAAAAAGATCCAGGGCAGCCAAGTGTGGGATATGATCAGCCTTATCAGTGTAACTCCACTTGAACAAGAACTCATCCTTGTGAGGATGAGATGCAGAGACAATCTCAAAATCTAATCAAGAGAAACAAAATTGCTTAATCAGTGGTGAATTTTCAATCAAAAATCAGGGTTCCCCTTAGTCAGTGATATTTTTGCATTCAAACCACAACCACACTTTAATGGAGACTTTTTACTTCCCTCTTTCAAAAGCTCATATTTAAGCACAAGCTTATCTTTAAAAAATGGGAAGAGAAATCAACAAGATGCAGTAATTATGAGAGAATTGCAGGCTTACATTTCAAATCTCTAACAGGAAATAGAAGACTAAAGACAAAATTAACAGAATAATTTCCCAAGCTCAATAGTCATTAGATAATTATATCTAATAGAGAGGGTTATCCACGGATTTTTGTGCAACATCAATAAACTGGAAAGTCATTAGAGAGAAGAGACTTGAGATAATCAGCTAAAAGCCTTTAGCTGGATTTTGAAAGTTCAGAGGAGAAAGCATGTTAATTTTCTGAACCTCCAGATGGCCTTCAGAGTTCTCTCCTATCAGCGAAAGCCACAAAACCAAGGCAGAAAATCCCATGTAAACTCGAGAGCGAAGAGATGCTCAATTCCTTCTGAAATGGCTGAAAACCGGAGCTGCCTCGTCTCGGGCTGTGAACACAGCCTCCCGTGGTGCCTCCCCCCGTGCCTTCCCTCCAGAGCCGAGCTGCCTGTGCTGGGGCCAGCCTGGGGCACGTCCTCTGGAGGAACAGGGAGGTGCTGGGTGGTGCCTCAAGCAGGAAAATTCCCCAGGTGCAGAGATGCACTGAGGAGTCACCAACCTCAGGGAACAGTGCCTGGAACAAGGAGCGTTTTCCAGGCATGGTCCTGTCTCCAGACCTGAGACCAAGCCCTCCCAGGGACCTCCTGCTTCAGCCACAAGAAGGACGCAGCCGTGCCCCACAGGAGACCTGACACCCTGGGACTGGAGAATGTTTGGCACCTTCCCATCCAAGGCCTGAGGCCTCCCCTTTCTCCAGAGGAGCCCCTGCCAGGGGTGGATGAAAAGCTCTTCTCTGGCAGGGGACAGTGACACCAGCACAGCTCAGCCTTACAAAAACACACTTGCAAGAGATGAAGGAGAGCATCAAGCCCCGTGATTAACCTCATTAATTACAGTCACTTGGTCGAATGTGTTTAAAGAACAGTATTGGGTTAAAAAGGAATGCCAGATTTGGTCAGCTGCTGTCCATTGGGGAGGCAAATGCAAAATTTACTGCTGCTTAAGTCACCTTTCATTAAGGATCCCAATTAGCTGATTTGTGAGAACAATTACAGTACAACTGCTGAAATCACTAAGCGCATTTCAGAGCAGACAGATAGATTGTGTTTTCTTGCCCAGCTTCCATTTACAGAGGCCAAATGAGGCTATCACTGGAAACTCTTACAAAGCCTCAGAGCTCCACAGTTAGAATCCGGTTGGAAGCTAAAATTCTTCCCTTCGTTCAGCCTCTTGCCTTGCCAGGGCAAGACTGTGGTGTGTTTCTTAGCATCTTATAAAGAGCTACCATCGAATGAAGTGGGTTTAAGAGATTCTGATTAAACCCATTCATGTCAGATGAGACGGAACAGAATCAAAATCAAATCCTGGGAACAACATTGTTGTGGAAGGTAATGCCTATCAGGCAAAAATGAGGCTCCCTACGCAGCAGCCTGAAAAGTCTAAAGCCATCCCTGGCAAGAGCCCATTTCTGTAAGGTTTAATTCATTACAGCAAGGAGAAGGAAAGCAAGGAAACCATAAGCCAACTGAACAAGACCTCAAGACCTTCCTCATCATCCTCAAACCACGAGGAATACACCCTAATTCAGGAATCAACCTCAAGTTCTTAATGAGTGCAATTTTTGCCTTGCAAAGAGAAGTCCTGGGACTCCTTCTGGCTGACTATGGCCGAGCTACGCCTCAGTAGCCTGAATTTGCAGAGCTAGAATGGGGGAAGCAGCCAGCTGCTGCGGGGGGGAAAGATGTGCACAGCTTGGGTTGTGCTTCTGAAACTCCATATTCACAATGAACCATGTGAATGTGGTATTTGGATAGTCCAGCAGGGACTGGGTCCTCACTGGTCAGTCCCTGTGAGAATATGGGATCCATGCAGGGTATCAGCACGATTTCCCCTGACTCCTTTTATTCCCTATTTCCATGTAAAGTAATATACTTGTAAATATAATTCTTACATTTTATATAACAATTCTAGACAGCCATTTGGGGTGGGAACACTTGCAGTTGGCAGCTCTGAAGTCATTGCAACACTGCTTCAGGCTGAGCCTTCTGCAGCCCAAGTATATTGTTGAATGGCACTTTGCCTGGAACAGCTGCCTTGGCTTCTGCATCGTCAAAAAACGGTGAAGGTGGGATAGGAACAGGCTTTCAGTGCATAAAGATCATTCCCAGCTATAAATGTTCAGCAACCACAAGACGAATTCATGAATGAAATGACATTTCTGTATCCAGGGCTGTATTTCTAGGAAAGTACCACTCAGCATGGGGTGCGTTCAGGCAGGCAGCCAGCTTCCTGGGCAAACCCCTCCCTCCAGGTTTGCTAATCCTTGGCACCCTTCATGGGCTTCACTCGAGAGTAGACATGATCTGGACTTTAAAGAGTGAGTGAAACTGTCCCTGAAGAACCTGAGGTTGCATTATGGGCTGGAAAAGACACAGGAGGAAAAAAACCTGGGTGCAGTCTCTGAATAATGATGATTAAAAGCCAGCAGCGTAATTTGAACTCATCCAGCACAGCCATCTAATCCTCCTTCCCCACTCTGGGTGGAAAAGCCCTGAAAAGCCTTGCAGCCCCCGGCCCTCCTCTGCCAGGCTCTGGTGGTGTTTGCTGAGCGCTGCAGCCGCGTGTGGTGCACCTTGATCATGGCTTGTGCGGAGCCAAAGGTAACTGCTCGGAGAACAGGTGTGCAGGGCTCAGAGAACAGGTGTGCAGGGCTTTTGTGAGGCCTGCTGGGTCACCCCTCGAGGGGCTGGAGGAGCAGTGCAGCCCGCCTTGCCCACCTCCCAGGTCAGAAACGCCAGAGCCCAGTCAAAGCCGAGTCTGCTGATGCCGAGCAAACCAGAGTCACACTGGCCAGCAGTTCATCGCAGCGTGACCTCTGCTCACACTCCTGACTGCCTCAGCAGGGCAAGTCAAGCACGGATTAGATCCAGCCTAACCGTTAAAGGGAAGTGAATAATTCACCTGCTCGACTCCCCCAGCCGAGCAAAGCCTGAATCTGCCTTCATGCAAGACCACCCCCACAAGCTGAGCCATGATATTTATGTCAAAGAGCCATAAATAACTGAAGATTTTCCTCAATTTTGTTATTAAAAAAGGGGGAAAAAAAATCACAAAGCACTGATCTGGTATGGTGATAAAGTCTGGAAAACTACAAGGTCAATTAAAACGATGCAAACTCAGGAGCTTGTGAGCCAGTCAGTGCAGCGGAACAGGGACAGCTACAAAATAATTTCTGCTTGAGTTGCACTGCCCACCCCAATACCGTGACTGTAGCTCTGCACAGAGAGTGCAGTTACACAGCATGGAGTGATCAGCTTTAATCTCTAAGTTAAAGCACGAGGGTACCAGCCAAACTAATGGTTTTCTAAGTCTGAGCTTGAAAAAAATGCTTGTTTCTTAATACATGCCAAGAGAAGGATGAAAAAAGAAGGCATTTCAATCATTTTATAGACACATCCATTTCTTCATACTCAGACAGGACTCCTCTAGTTTTGTTCTAGACCTAATTAGATTTTAAATGAGATTCCAGCACCTCTAATAGCTTATTCTGATTGTTCTTTTTATATCATGCAGGCACTGAATATTCATTGTGTTCATATGATTAAGTACCAAATCAATAGATATGACTAGTGGACCTGTTAGAATTCATGCTTTGCTTTATAAATAAAAAGAAAGAAGTCCTATCTGATGTAGAGTTCAGCCTCCCTCTTTGAAGAGTCGCTGTGACTGACACGGCTGGTGATCACAAAGAAAATGGGGGAGAATGAGTAATTTAATGAAACTGCTGAATTTAGGATTCAAGTAACCAAAAGGGACTGTTACAATATGGGATGAGTTTCCAAGGCTTTATCATGGAAAAAGAACAACGTGACTTGAAACAAATGCAAAGGGTCACTGCTCCTAAAGCAGCAAGTTCTGGAATCTGTGCCCTGGTAGTGGGTGCCTGGGCAGCAGGAAGGAAAGGACCACAGCTGATAGGGCCCCAAGTCAGCAGTGCTTATGGAAAACAAGTCAATAGAGAAAAAAGATTTTTCCAAGTGCAAATCACAATAAGGCAAAGAAAAACTCACTACGTCTTCCTAGGGACAAGAGGCTCTCAACGCAGCAAGATGGAGGAAGGGAAACCTTTGGTGATATTTTTGTACAAGTGCCCTGCAAAGAGAGATGTTCTTCATTCCTGTGGTTCAGACGAGTTGCTGCTCCCACCAGCAGACCCTTCCCACCAGGAGCACAAGCAACCGACCCCTGCGAGCCGGTGCCACTCAGGCTCCTTGCCTGGCCTGCGACTGACACTGCTCCATTTGTCCATCGCCAAAATCCCTGCACAGAAACAGGGCACGCATGTGACAAAACATTTCTAACCTTACACCGGGATGAAACAACTTCCTGAGGCCACTGCTGATGTGTGGACATCGCTCATGAGGGAGCAGCAGCTCCTCTGCATGTTGGTTTTACTGTCAGGGACGTTGTTCCCAGTTTCAATAACCTGAAAGGCAGAAATTCAAACCGCCCCAAATGGTTTGGACATGAAAAGAGGCTCATCGTGTATCAGCACCACTGAGGAGGCAGGAGGCAAGAAGCCACGCGTGGATGGTGTCTGTGCTCAGGGCACGAGGCAGCAGCCAGCACAGGCAGCACCGAGCGGGGCATCCCACGGCCCGCAGGCAGCAGGACACCGCTGTGGCACCACAGTGGCCCTGCTTGGACTGACAGACACCCTCTCCAGCCTCCCTCCTGCATGGCCCACAGGTGCTGTGCAGCTCCGTGTTGTCCCCAGCCTGTCCCTCACAGAAGCAGCAGATCCCCTGTGCCTGGGGAACGCCGCCGGAGCTGACGGGGCTGTCTCGCGGCAGAGTTCATTAGCTCAGGTTTAGCACCGCTGGCTGCGCTGCCTCCAGCCCCCAATCCAGGCACTGGAATTACACTTCAGATGTGCACTTGCAGCTCAGGACCAAAATGTCAGTACCAATAATTCACAGCTGGAGCCTGCTCCTGCTCCCAGCCCTGCCCTGAACCAGCACCAGATTTCCTGTCAAACCTGGAGGAGGCACGTGGGGCAGGGAGGAAGCACAGGTGTTGTGCCCATAGCAAACCAGACGTGGTGGAGTTTCCCTGGACCTGTTTTCAGCACTCATTTTTCCTTGTCCGCAGACCATGGCCACAACTTCTGTCATCTCTACTCCCACCGTGGCTTCAGCACTGTGAGACCTTTACTTTTTTCACCCATTTGGGATCACAGGTTTCACCTGGCAATTTTTCATGCCTGTTTTACTTTGACTAAAATACTGTACGTTTTATTTTAAATACAATTGGAAGCTTTGGCTTCCACTTGGAGTAGGCAAAAATGTGTTCCTTTTTTTTGTTGCTGGGGAACTGAAAGTGCCCTCCAAGATTTGCGAGAAGGAAATTGCCTCATGTTTGCACAATGCCCTGCAGAACCTGGACCCGATCTACAAATCAGATCATTACAGCATGACTCACCACACAGGAATAAATGCAATTTAAGGTGGCTTGATTGCAAAAATCAAATTAACACAAGCACTCTGGGTTTTTATTGAATGCCAAAGGACATTCCAGCAGCAAGGGAAACATGGCACAGGGAATCTTGTCAGACACACACTTTAAATCACCTGCAAAAAGTTAACCAAAGTCTTATTGCAAACCTGTGAGGAGGATTTATGCAGCCTAAAATGAGATAGGTACCCCAGAGGGAAGGTTCTGGAATATTTTTCATTACTGCACCAACACTGATTGCCACTGAGAGTGATGCTAAATGCTGTGAGTCAACACTCCCCAGAGCCCCCTCTGTCTTGCACTGCTTGGCACGCAGAGCCTGTGGTGGATCTGGCTCTCAGGCTTCCCAACCTTTCTGCAATGTGAGCAGAGCTGTGTGCTGCCCCTGATTTCAGGCGTTTCTCCTGTTCTGAAGTCGAGGTGCTGCTGGAAGACCCATTCTTCCCCAGGACACACGGGTGGGACTGGCATCCTGAGCAGCTGCGAGACCCACTGGACACAGCAGTGAACCAGTCTCACCCTGTGCTTCTGGGAGCATCATGTGCAGAATTAATGAGCTTTCTTTAAAATCAAGAGCAGAATTTAAAGGCAAGCTACAAATGAGTCATCCATACCTATAGTGGAGCTTATTAGCTGAGCTTACGTGGCTGCCTGCCCTATTGAACACCATCTATACGTGCTACAAAACTCTCCTCTGAGCCATGGCCAAGCCCCCTGGTTCCACCTCTGCACGGCCACGCAGGGAGCTCTGTGTGCAGGGGCTGCAGCTGCTCAGCAGCCCTTGCCCTGCAGTTCACTCACAGGCTCGTGAAGCCCAGATGCAGAAAACTGCCTCCACACTAGTTCATCTCTTCCCTTTCCACACCCCTAAAGAACCACTGTGGAATTAACAAGGTGAGGAGAAAAAAGGGATTTCTCCACAAGAAGAAAAGAACCAAAATCAGATTCTATTGGGTAACTGAAGGAGGCATAAATATCTGAAACACAAAAATCACAGGTTTTCTGGGGGGAATCAACACCTCTTCCAAAGGGCAGAACCAGAACAGCCCAAAATACACAGCCAGTCCTGCGAGATCTGAAACATCCCATTAAACCAAGGATTCCCAAATATACCTGACTCCCACACGGCTGCTCCCAGCAGCAGCAGCCTCACACGGGCTCGGGATGACAAGGCACCGGGTGTCTGCAGCAGCCTCCTCCCCCACGGCGCTGGGGCAGGCAGAGCACTGCCAAAAGAGACAGCCCTCGTTCAAACAAAGTGACATCAGCAATGTCACGCACAGCAGCACCCAGACACGGGCCTGTCACCCAGACATGGGCCCATCACCCAGCACACCGGGGCCCATCTGCACTCAGTTGTTCCCAGGGCACACAAAGGTGAGGGGAAAACGTGCACCTCCTTTGTGCCTGGCAGCTTGTGGACTCTGTTAGTCCCTGGAGCACGGCTCTCTGTAACTACAGGGCAGTAACAGACAGCCCTAACTCCAGCTCCTAAATATTACAGCACTGCTCTGTGGCATTGCTGCTCTCTGTGAGATCTGTGGGAAATGTCCTTGTCCTGCAGAAAGCCTGGAGGATCAGTCTGGCTCCTGCCCCAAGTCCTGGCTAACATGCCTGCAAGTTGCCATTCTCTCCTTTGGCAGCCCCCCGTTCCCAGAACTTTTTCTTTGATTTTTCCACGGTTTCTATGTGGATTTTCACAGCACATTCAGTCCTGCTGTCTCTTCTGACAGCCCAATCCCATTTCTGGACTGTTCCTCAAATGCACTGCCTCTTCCAAATGGAGTTTTGATTAACCTGGGACAGAGCAGCCCTGGCCATCTGCTGCCAGCAGAAAAGGGACGAGGCACCGCAGCACCAGCGATCATTTCTCGGTGCCCCCGAGGAAAGGCGAGGGGCCAAACCACACAGTCCTTACCCAGAGCTGCCCTGCAGCTTTCACCCCTCCATCTGCACACTCTTCACAACTTCAGCATTTCTGCAAGATGTTCGGCTCGACCAATTAGTGCCAAGCGTGGGGTCTGCTCCGGTTTGTCTGCTCCAGCACAATAGAAACGCTTTGCTGTTATTGATGAACCTGACACCCCAGGCAGGATAGTAATTACATTAAAAACCCTGTTGCAACTCCCACTGATGCCTCTATTTCTGGAAAACGCTTAGCCTTGTTGCTTAATTCCCTGTCTTCCAGACAACTTGGAGTGTGAAATTATAACTACACAAGGTACTTTTAACTAGAGATCCACACTGTGCCTCGCTTTAGATGGTGAAAACCTGCGCAATTTCATTTTCTCCTCAATTTGTATCAGCGGAGAATCTGGCCTATTAATATTGTGTTAAATTATGCTTTCATCAGCTATTAACTTTCATGCCGTATTCAAGTTGCTCCTGCTGTTAAACACTTTGGAGATGCTGATACAACCGGGATCCTGTGAGTCACCTCTTCTGCAAGGAATGAAAATTGGAAATCAGCTGGGGGAAGAACATGCAAGAAGAGAGTGAGGGGTGTGGAAGGACAGGGGGAGAGATGACAACTTTGTTGGGACAAAATGCCAAACTAAAAAAGAAAAGTGCACTGCCTGCTACCCTAAGAAGAGTTAAGCAAGAGAGACTGAGGTGGGATTAGATACTGTTAATTTTTCTTCTGACTTCTGTGGTCCCACGTCAAATTCAACACGGTCTGATTATCACTTTAAGCAACAAAACACTGAATACATTGAACCTTAGGGCAATGGGAGCACCTTACACGCTTGGATCTTTGTGAGTGAAAAAATTTCCTTTTAAGTCTGTCAGGGTTTTCTAATTACACCTCCCAAACCTGTCACTGCAATGTTTAGGGAAATTATCACTTTAAGGCAGGAGTTTGTATTTCCAGAAAAGGCTGAATTTGTTTCCAGCAACTCTGATATTTGCCAGGGTAAAGTTTAATGACACTGGGTCTCACACAAGGAACACCTTCCTGTCTGTTGCGTGCGCTGATTATAAATGGGAGGTCTCCAGTGCTGTTTGCCTCTGTAGTTTTATGTCACAGAGAACCTTCCTGAAAAGCTGCCTCCTGTTCCCAGCTCTGCTGCTGCTGGCAGGTCCTCACCCACCCGTGGTGCATCTCTGGTCCCTGCTGCCTTTGGGACAAGCAGCTCCACCTCCAGGGGTTTGCAGGCTGGAGCCCCTGCTGTGGGCAGCGTTGGTCTGTAACACCCATCACACACTGCCCGTCCATCCCCTCCCAACAGAGAGCACAGCCCAAAAACAGCCAACACTGGGGCAGCTGGAGCGAGCAGGAACCTCAGGACAAGCAGGGAATCACTGCCAGCATCCCCCAAACAGCCCCAGAGCCCGCTGGAGCCGTGTGCAGGTGCTGCTGTGCTGTCACCCATGTCCCAGCACGGCCCCCAGGGTCACCTTTCTGCAAGGACCAGCGTGCAGGAGCCAGCTCCAGTCTCAGCCAGGGCGGCCAGAGTGCAGCACCAGGGCTCCGGGCTCAGCAAAGCTGCTCAGGCTCCCCTGAAAGCCAAGAGGGGGGAAGGCGTGGGCTGAACGGGCCTCTAGAATTGCTGATTTACTCCTGCAGAGTGCCAAGGAAACCAGATTTTAGCTAAAGCTGCACAAGATGAATCCCAGCCCAATTTCCCAATGCATCCCTGCTGGAGCAAGGCAACTTTTGAACTCGGGTTTGTTCTTGACCTTCATGTGAGTGTGAAGAGTGCAGTGGCAGCAAGCACACTGAAGAGAGTGACAGCTCCCAAATGGCTGCTTTATCCTCCCTGACCTTTCCTTCCTGGAAATCTTCTTTTGGGGCTGCAGAGCAGCCTTGCTGCCGAGCCATGCCCAGAAATAGGGCACTTATCTCTGCAGGGCTGCTCTCACCTTCTTCTGGAGGTGAGCTGTGGGGCCAGCACCGCCTCTCCCTTTCAGTAGGCAAGTTTTCTTATCAAAATAATGCTTTGCCCTAAGAAGTCCTGGAAATTTCATTCCAATTTGATTTAGATATTGTGCTTTCTCCTTTTTGATTGTGAAAGGTTTGATGAGGGGCCTGCGATGGTGCAGGCCCCCCATCACAGGGCCTCTACAACACAGGCCCGTGCTGTAGAGGAAAATAAAAAAGCCCCACCTACAAAAACCTGCTGCACTCCCTTTCCTCACCCTGCGGGTTCTCAGCAAGCAGGGGAGGGCACAGAGAGGTGCAGGCAGAGCACGGGGTGCGGGTGGCAGCTGCTCCCTCGATCCACTTTGGTTTACACATTTCCAGTCCTGCTCTCAAGCTAGGCCCCCATGTTTCCTCTGCTTCCCCGAGCGAAGGGAGATGAGAGAATTGCTCCTCTCACTTTCCTTGTCTCCTGAGTGTCCCCCTCGCTTTGCTGAAGGAGCCCTGTCCCCCAGCTGGCCTGGGCACGGTGGCAGTGCGGGGCAGGGGAAGGCAGAGGTGCGGGCAGGGCGGAGGGGCTGGACGCTGCCTTCCCACTCAACTCCTGTCTGTGTTTTTCCCAGTTACGAAAAATCGTTTGTCGGGGCTTTTCTCACTCTCAGTGGTTACCACGAAGTCTCACAAATCGAGCACTTTGCTCATTTGGCAGGTTTGTATCTGCGCTGGGGTTACCAATTAAGTCCCTGTTCTGCGAACCACACTTCACTACACAACAGTGGTACAGTAACTGTACTGTGAAAGTGCTTTCCTCTGACGTGTGAAATTAATTTATTTATTGGTAGAAATCAAAACAAACCACTTTGAAGTGGAAATATTATTGTGCCCTTTAGATTTTACTTTGATGAAGCCTACAATACCATTCCTGTTAACCATCTGTTTAAATCTTAATTAAATGGTGTTGCCACATGAAAAACAATCACATCATCCTCTACAATACAAGGTTCTGTAATTGTTCCAAAACAGAAATACTAAGCTTTAAAAATTATGTCTCCTGTAGCACCAGGATTTTTTGTGGTTGTAAATTATTTTTAGTTTTATTTGAGGAAGCACAAGTTGCAATGACTCTTCATGTGTTTGTTATAAAATATTTCTGCACTGCAAAGAGATCTGAAAATATGAATTGCTTTTTCTTTGATGAGTGGGTGATTTCAAAATGATTTTTTTTTCCTAAGTCTTAGCAGAAGTGACACTCCACAACTGGACCAGTGCCTTCAGCTTTTCCCAAATGTCAGCATTTTTCATCCCATCCAGTGGCTATTACAGAAGGGGCCTGGAAGTTTGCATCCAGAGGGACAATGACTGTTTCCAGTCCTCTTACTTCACCTGCTTAAGCACCTTCCTCCCACAAGGAGTCAGATATTTAGGCACTTCCCCAGCAGAGGTACACAGGAAGCATTTTGGGTAACTTAAAATAGACTTCAGTCTCTGTGGCTGGAAGCAATTTGATTCTCAGCCTCTTCGTCAGAAACTACAGCACAGAAATCTGAAGGAAACATTAAAGACAGGACTAACTGATTTAAATGTTTTTGACTTCAGGTTTTATCAGCTTTTCTAAAAGCACCCCCAGGCAGAAAGGTTATTCTTTTATTCCACGGTAGAAGAAACAACATATCATTACCCTTCCCTTCATTTGTTTCCTGGAAATAATTTATGCCAGTGAGTCACCCCCTGCGAGCTTAATTTAATCACACAATTTGCCAAATGGCCTTTTCCAAACAAAACTCAACTTTGTGCAACAACAAATCTGAAATGTATTCTTTTCTCTATAAAAAAGCCCCCCACTTTCTAAAGCAAAGCTAAAGTTATCTCTATTTGTCCTCCTCCAGGATTCTCATCTGAGGCTAACTTAAGAATTTTGAGTCAAACTTTGCTCTCACATACACCCACCCAGAAACACTCCCCCCAGCCACAGCCTTGAGCTGCTCACCCAGACAAAGCAAAGGGTTCATGGAAAGGAAAACGTGAGGAATTCTTGTTTTCGTGGACACTGCCCTGACACCACTCTGTGTACGCTTGCCCTGGGGTTCCCTGGGGAGCAGGAAAGGAGAGAAGCACCCGAGAACAGGAATATCCCTCCCCCAGCACCTCTGTGTCTCCAGGTCGCAGGGGCCAACGTCCCGTTGAACAATCCCTGCTGCCCCTGACGAGGACCCAAACCCAAGGGTTTCTTTTGCTACACAGAAGCAATTCTGTGGCATTTGCCTGAAGGATGCTGAGATAAAGCCATAAAGTGCCTCCACCGAGAACACAGCTGGCAGGGAAACGTCCCCAAGAGCTGTTTCTGTGCTGCCCTCTGAGGCAGTAAGGCAATAAGGTGAGGAGACCTCTCCCTCTCAGCGTGCTGTGGTTGCTGTTTGCAGACCAGAACTCTCACAGCAGCATCAGGAGGGAGTAAAGCATGGCCACACCTCTGATTCCATCGCCACTCAAAATTCCTCTCCACGTGCACAGGAAGCAATTCCCCCCTCTATAAAGAATCGTCAGTAAGTGATTGCCTCCGAGCCAGACTGGAAACAAAGGTCAGGCAAAGGAGACCGTCCCAGGCCCTGAGTGACCTCTCCAGGATCCTACAAAACTGATCCTGCGAGCTCCCCTCCCAGTTACAGGCTGGCTCTAGCCCTGCGTGCCCTTTGCCTTCTGCTGGTCTGTCTGAAGGGGCACGGAGGCAACCCGGGCAGAGCCAGAACGAGCTTTTGCTACATTAAGCTGTATATTAAGATGGAAGTTTGCACCCAGCATGACAATGTGCATGCTAAATTTCCCACACCAAAAAGTAGCTGTTTGATGAAAACTGGAACTGCTGACAGCAGTGACAATATAAAGCCATCTTAGTCACTGAAATTACACAGTGGCAGGCTCAGATTCTCACACTGAGAAAAGCAACAGTGATGACTGGGAGCATACAATGAAAGCAACACTTTGCTTCTTGAAATGGATTAGTTTTCTTCCTGAGATTAAGTCAGTATCCAGAACATGTGCCAGCGTTGCAGGCAAAGTCCAGCTTATAACGACAAAGTGGTCACCTAGTAACACAGAATAATACTGTGACCCTGCTTTAAAGTCCTTGTCTAAATGTAACAGTTACAGTTCAGCCTTCAGAAAATGCAATTTTTTCCTCACTACAATGCCCTGGAATCACTGAGCTGACTTCAGCCTTTATTGGTATTCCAATCCCATGCACACCAGCATGTTTGAGCTGGCCTGGCACAAATTTTGAAGTGTCGTGCCTGAGCCAGGCTAGGCAAAAACACCCACTCCCCCAGGAGCTGGTCTCACAGCCAGGCAGCCACAGTGCTGCCTCAGCTCTCCCTGCCTGCAGCACTGATTTCTCAACCTTGATGGTACACGGAATATGATAAAAATAAAAGAAAAACATACTGGTGTCTACAGAAAACCCTCCCCTCAAGGCACTGCTAAAAGATTCAAACCCGAAGGACACTTCTAGGTCTAGGAAAAGTAGGGAAAAAATGTGTTTGGCACCATCTTTCATAAACTAACCACCAGCCTCAAAACCACAACATTCAGCGAGTGACAGAGCCCTGCCGCGGGCTGGGCTGATTCCTGGAGCCTGCACCGGGGACAGCAGGGTGCTGTGACAGCAGGGTGCTGTGACAGCAGGGTGCTGTGACAGTCGGGGCAGTGCCACAGGGAGCACCCGAATGTCTCCGTCCCGTCTGTCCCCGCCAGGCTCGGCTCTCGCTTCCCCGCATCGGCGGCAGCTCCTCGCCCCTGGCCGGCAGCACTTTGCTCCAAAGGCAATCCGTGCTCCCGCTCCACAGCTGCCTCCCTTTCCGGGTAGGTTTTTGGTTGCAATAGCAACAACCGCAGCTGCACTCCAGAGCAGCTCTTGGGCTTGGGAAACCTTGGGATGCCGCAGAGGGAACTCCTCCTCGGGGATGCGCCGGTTATCCCATTGCCATGGCAACTGTTCCCACCGCTGCCATGTCCCCATGGGGAGTGCCTCATGCCGAGTCCGGGAACCTCCCCTTCCCTGCTCCAGCAACCCTCGCAGTCCCCCCTGGAGAATCCTGGGCTGGATCTACCAGTTCTGCAAAACTCTCACCACCGGCGCAAATGCCAAGGGAGCATCAAAGGCCTTTGGGGCACTTCTCCCCCACCTGAAACACCTGCTGCCTGCAGAGATGCCTGTCCTGGCAGCAGGCTGAGAGCACACCAAGGGAAATGGCACTTGGAAACGCCTGCTGTTAACCATGGAGCTTTTTGATACAGGATATTCTAACAGCCAGACGTATAAATAAGCTCACAGAGAGCTTAGGGAAAACCATGGAGTGCATCTCCACTGCACCACCACATCTGAGGGCACAGGCCACCCCAGGAGTACTTGAGCCAAAAGAGCTGGAAAGGGGAAAATGGGAAGGGGAAAATATAAATTTATAGACAAGTTAATTCTTTTAATCTAAAGACATTCAGGTACTGATTTGGAATTGCCTTTGCTCTAACTTTTTTTTTGTGCACTGACCCAGCCCAGACATTGATTTGAACACACAGTTTTGTTGCAATGACAATCTGTTTGAAAATACTAAACGAGAAATTCTCATGATCATGAAACTGCTTCCATTCTGACACAGAGACAGCTGGCCTGAGGCTTACCTCATAGAAAATTTAAGATTTCTCAGCTGGGTTTAGTGTAGTATTTTGTGTTCTCATTACACACTGTAATCATGTGTGCAGATACAATTCTAGCTGTGACAAACACTACTCAGTGCATAGCACGGCTTGTTCTTACCCTCCAAATCAAAACTTTTAGGATTTTGCCCTACTATTGCAACACAGCATCTGAGCAAAGTCCCTTTTCCGTGCAGATCAATCGCTTCCGTGAGGGCACGAACCCATGCAGCAGCAGCACAGTTGAAGGAAAATGCTTGCAAAAAACTGCCTTCCTAGTCTATTAAACTAGGTCTAGAACTGATTTATTCTTCTGTCAGATGTGCTACCCTAACACTCCCCGCAGACCTGAGGAGGAACATTTCAAAGGCAACGAAAACCAGTGGCCCCAGCTACCTTTGAAAAAGTTTCACCTGCTTCAAGCCATAACCCAAAGCTCTTTCCTTGCTTTGTCAGGGGATTAAAGCAGGGAAAGGTGACTTCCAATGTGATAATTGAAGAAACAATTTCCCCACCACAAATGTAAACTCCTGAAGCCAAAATTCATGAGAATAAGGGAATAATAATAGGGCTCTTGCCAGCAGCTCTCTGAATTACTCTGAGGCTGCCTGGGCCACTCTCTTGGCTCCTGCACCTTCCTCAAGGCTGTCTGATCACCAACACTTCCCTCCGTCTGCGCGGGGACTCCTCGTCCCCGGGCGCTCGTTCAGGAGCCCAAACAGCGAAGAACCACGGCAGTGCCACGTCTCTTCCACGGCGCTTGAAACCCCTCCTCTCGTTCTCCCACTCGTCTTTGCTGCACTATTTCTTGTCTCGCTATTTCTTGCTAGAGTTGTTGATCTGTGGATCTGCTGTGTAAACACGTCCATCCCCCCATCACACCGTAAGGAGCTGTCTCACACTGCAGCTTCCATAGAGCTGCTAAGGGAAGGAGAGCTTTAAATAAACACTGAATGTAGACTTGAGAGCGAGGAAGAAGATTTTTGACTGGAAGGGAAGGGAAAAACAAATTAACTTGTGTTCACAAGGAAGTGCTGGCAGAGCATCATCCCCAAGGGTGAGATTAGACCTATTCTGAGAGGCTGTTTTCTGCTCACAAGGCAGACTTGGTCACTGCTGTGACAAAAGTCACCAGCTGGAGCTGAAATTATTTTAGGGGAAAAAAAAAATAGAAGGAAAAGGCCACATGTGAGAGCTCTTAGCCATTGGGATAGGGACCAGTGAAAAGTCATCCCAATGAAAAAATTAGGCAATTAAAAAGGAAAATTTTCGAATAATTTTTATAGTGGTTTCTAAAAAGCAGGAAGCAACAGGGGAGGGAGAGGCTGACATAAGGTTGGGAAGTCTGGCTGGTCTCCAGGAAAGCATCCCAGCCTGTCTGCCTGTCACAGTCCACACTGCACGTGCAGACAGACAAGGCTGCTGCCATCAAAGGGTTAAACATCAGCGGTGCTGGCTAAAACTGAAAATACCCAAACCAGAAACAAATAAAAATCAAGGGGAGAGTTGATCGTAAGCAGCCAGTGCCAGTAGCTCAGGGAGCCCAAGCAAGGGCTTCCCCTCCTGCTGCTGGAGGCCGAGGGGCTGCGTGGGGAGGCCCCGCTGGGACTGGCCACAGAGGGGAGATTCTGTCCAGTCAGCTGCTGGTGACTCTGAAGGCAAGAAATGCACCCTGAAATAACCATTCGAGCAAGGTGGTCACAGGCTCCACAGATGAGCACTGGCATTCCTGGAAGCACCAGAGGCTGCCCCTACATCAGCAGTTACAAAGCCCAAACAGGACTTC
Source organism: Mohoua ochrocephala (assembly GCA_013398855.1). Lineage (NCBI taxonomy): Eukaryota > Metazoa > Chordata > Aves > Passeriformes > Acanthizidae > Mohoua > Mohoua ochrocephala. Next base: position 485,776 of record VZTA01024166.1, on the reverse strand, counting down.
GCAGAGAAACAAACTTCTATCATTTGATTTCCTATTTGCCTATAGCAAAGACTTCTCTGGCAGTGAACCCTTGAGAAATAACTAGTATGAGAAAGGCAGAGAAGATGAAAGAGAAAAACTCCAAAAATTGCAGATTCCCTATTACAATCAAATTTATTTAGACTAGAAGCGAATGTGAGGCCTGAACTAGCACCTAGATATCCCCAAAGGATGGGTGCAAACATCAGCTTTGAAGGTACAAAGCTGGGGGCACTTGGATCTGGACTCCACAAGGGATTTAACTGTAAGTGGAGAATTGGCCATTCAAGAGCTTTAATACCTGGTTCTTGTCTCTGCCTCTGTTTTCATGGTTCTTCAGTTCCCTGGGAAAAAAACCTGGTCCCCAGGGTGCTACAAAGGGAAGTCTGGGGGCGTTCGAGTCGGTCCTGCTAGACAGGGTATGTTGAGATTTGAATCTGAATTGATTTAGCTTTTAAGGACCATGAAGGAACAAACACTCGAGGAGACAAAATGTTCCCCAGCACAGGGTGGGCAGGGCAGAGGGAACTCAGCAGAGCAGCGTGTAGACTCTCAGGCCTACATTCAGTGTTTATTTAAAACACTCCTCCTTTTAGCGGCTGTGTGGAAGCTCCAGCGTGAGACAGCTCGTTACAGCCTGGCGGAGGGGTATGGAATGTACGCACACCCAGAATTAAAGCCGAGCTCCATTCGCTGCCAGCACGGGGCTGTCAAGGCTGGGGATGCTGCAGGGGCTTTCAGGGCACTCATCAGAACGCAGCAGGAGGATGGGTCTGTGCAGAGCTGCCCAGAGAGCCGTTTGTGCTCGGGGAGAGATCCCCTCTGTCCCCAGCACCGGGGCTCGCCTGTGTGCAGCTGCATGGCGCTGAATCCAAGTGGGCTCCACGGGGACTGGGCTCTGCTTGTGAAAGTGATCAGTGCCACAGATCCACCACCCCCACGAGGTTTCCTTCTAACTGAAATGTATAAATTGGGCACTTTCTCTCAATTCCCTGTTCCATGGAAAAGTAACTGAATTTCAAGTGATTATGTATGTATCTGTGCTTATACAGACACAGCAGAATGTGAACAGGACACATTTTTAAAACAAAAAATTACATTTTTGGCCTGTGCGATAACTGAGCTCTCAAATAACAACTACCAATTGGGATATTTAACATCCTTCCTCCCTCATTTAAAATAAATAAATAAAGCAGATAAGCCAGCCTGCCATCCTGTCAAAGCCTCCGGGAAGCAGGGACAGGTGAGAGGAATGGTGCAAATCAATCTGCATTACATTATCTCACCAGGAAGACTTGAAGGGACTACAGAACATTTCCATTAATCTTGTATGCCACTTCTCCGAGTCATCCCACAGCGCATCAAGGCAAGATGAATCCAGCGGCACTCGGATCAGAGGGGAGAGGGGAGACGGGCCAGACCCGTGCCACAGCCAGGCAGGGGCAACGGGGAGGAGACAATTCCCACCCCAGGTTCTTCCAAACGTTTTGCTGTGAGCGATGAAGGGGGACTGGTGAGAAGAGCACCTTTGGTTCCCCACCTTTCCGGAGGGCCAAGAGCGAGCACTGGGTTGGGCCGGTCTTGCCTGTGCAAGCACAGCATCTCCACCTCGCTGATTCACCTGAGGACCATTGTAAAGGTGACCATAACCATGGGAATATTCCCATGTCCACATCAGGCTTTGTTTTACACCCACACTGAAGGCTAGATGCTGTCAGCCTCGCACAACAACACACTCCTTGGTGGGCCATGAACCTGTGAATGCGTTAACCCTCGGCAGCACGAGCTGTCCCAATTAAAAAATAATTCAATCTGTACACACAGCCCCCTAAAATGAACTAACTTTGCCCCCTGGGTTGCATCCTGGCTAAACCTGACACGCTTTCAAGTGTCCAGCATTCAACACATGGTCTGCCTCTTTGTTTGCAGCTGCCACAGTGTGAACTGCTCCAGGTTTATGCATCCAGTCTTGCTTCTATTCATGTGCCCTTGGCATTAGCACAGAGACATAGGAAAGGTAACTGGTTTTGCGCTTTTTCAACCAGAAAATTTCTAGCTGTCCTAATTTGGGGCTGTGGGTAGTCAGCAGGAGGGGGTAGGAACAAAAAAAAAAAAAGAAAAGAAAGCCCGAACAACCCAGTGCCAGAGCACTGCCCCATAAAACAACTCCTGTGTGATGCTTTCAGTTCAAATCCAGTCTGACATTAATACTTGTCTTTACTTCCCCAGAGAAAACAAACATGCTGAGACTCATTGAATAATACAAATTTGGAGGTTTGTTCATCAGGCTGGGTTAGACTTATAATGGGCCAAAAAATTGGCACAAGTACTGAGCTCTAAATCTTTAACTCCGGTAACCGCCAGGCCAAAGTGGCACATGCACCAAGAAGTCACCTGGCACGGAGACACCACGCTGCCCGTGCAGACCCTCTTTGAAGAAAATAAGAGGAGTCAGAAACAAGCACAGAAGGAAAGGAGGTTCCAATACCTGGCATCATTTCACGTCCCTTGCACAAGCAGCCTCGGAGCGTTACAGGCTGGGGCTCTCTCCAGAATTACTGTCATGTCCTTGCTGCTGGAAAACTGAGCAATATTTCATAAGCCACTTATTCAGTTAATGTTGTCCTCCTTTGTTCATGGAAAAGTTCTAGAAGGGAAGTCTCAGCATCCTCCCACGCACAAATACAAACCCTGGCACTCGCTCTCCCCGTCTGTCCCTCCAGCCTATCCACAGGCGATTTTTGTCCCATCTCGACTATAAGGAACATTATGGAGACACCCTAAAATCAGCCAGGCCCCAGCTGATTAGAGCTGGGCCATGCACATTCACTTCCACGTGAATACACCGAAGGCATAAATTCATAGTCGTTTGTTACAACTTAAGTTTTTCCTTTCTGGGGATTTTTTATCAGTAAAATCACAATTTTTAACGTAGACGTGAAATCCAGACGCAAACCACAGTGAAGGCAAAAAGTCACAAGAATATGGCTTTCCTCATTCACATGAAAGTAATAGGAAAGCACCAGTGGTAAAGTTTTCCACATCATTCCACTGGCACTATTAGCCAAAGTTTTAATGCTTCTCATTAACAGAAAACAACAAACAGCTCATATGGAAATTGTACTCTAAGAGCTACAAAATTAAGTTAAATCCAAATAACACTCTAACAAACAACTTCAAAAATCATGTTCATCCTTGTCACCGAAATAATTACTGCACCAACCAATGGGAAACTCCTTCCCCTCAGTAACCATGGAAATATTTAAGGGTTGCCAAAGCCCTGCAATTATGGATTTCCCAATAGTTCCCATTGTGATGTGGGAACTCGGTGTATCGCACACAGAAAATCAGGGCTTCCTGCCACAGAGTGCGAAAATGCACTTTAATTATCACAACAGAAAGTGATAGCTGGTCAAAAGACAGAAACCAGAATTACTCAAAATCAATATAAGACTGCCACCAGCTTGTAGGATGTGTGTTATCTCCCTTGTTAGGATCACACAGAGCCACATACTGGATCTATTAAAGGTTGTGAAGCCAGGCTATCCAATTTTTTGTGAGTGCAAAGCTATCATCGTTATGAATATGGATGAGGCTGTCGGCAGCGGGGCCTCTGTGCAGCCCATCAAACCTTGCTGGAGCAAGTTCAGCAGAAGAGACTCGGTCAGAATTGCTCTGGCCCCTGCCCAGCTGTTGGAGCTGCTCACCTGGACCAGCACGGCGAGAAGGGCCCTTCCCTGGGCGCTGGCAATGGGATGAGGCCGGGGCTGTGGAAAGCAGGTGCAGGTGACAGGAGGAGACACCTGTGACCAGGACAGAGCCACCCTGCTCCTGGCTGCTCTGGGCTCCACAGTCCCACACAGGGAGCACAGCCCATCCCGGGCACGCTCTTCCTCCTCATTTTCCCCGCTCTCTCTGGTGCTCCCCTTCCTCCTTTTTGTCACAGATTGCCTCCAAGGATCTTCTGTCACGTTAACCTCTCTCACCTCCTCCTTTCCTTCGTGGTCCCTGGTGCCAGCACATCCCCACGCTAGCTGGGCCCTACAAGTGCCACAACACTGTCTCCTTTAGACTCAGCCGTTCCACCCCCACATCAGCTCCTGTCATCAACAAGCCAGGAAAAAGTCACACGGGATCATGTTATTCCATCTAGCGAGAACCTTCAGAGGAAAACCCTGCCCTCCCTTTCAAGCTGCTTCCCTTCCCCAGCACAGAGAGCTCAGCCTAACAAAGGGAGCCATGCCCTCCCCTCCGCTTTGCTGCAGGAGCAGACTCCATTAATTCTTGCAAGGAGATGATTAAAACCGGGCTAACACAGCAACCTGACCAAAGAGGGTGCTGAAGGAATCTGTTGTCATCAGAGGAGCAGCCCAGCCTCCTCCAATGCCGTACAGAGGAGAGGAGCTCCCCATCACCTCAGCTCTCCCTGGTGCAACCGCCCTGACTCCAAATCCTCCATGGGGCACACGTGATTTCTCAGCATTAAAATCTCCATCAGACTCAGCGGTCGGCTTCAGAAAGCAATGCCAATCTATGTATTATTTATCTTTGACACTTCAGATCACTGAAGTTAAAAGCACTTCCCTCAATTTCCTTTTTTTGCTTGTGCTCGTATCATTATCCTTGGATCACTTTGAGTCTAATGGACTCTGCGTGTGCCAAGTGAAAAAAAATCTCAAGCATGCTTGATATAAAAGTTGCCTCTCTGTCTTTATAGGAAACCATTGTTCCACAAATCCTTTAAGTGTTGGACCTTCTAGCTCTAGGAATATTACTGGAGGTGATATTGCTGCATGTTAGCAAGTACATACGAGCAGCATCGATCCTTCAGCTGTCAGTCCAATCTCTTCCTTAGCTTCCCTCCCCCCAAAAAGCTCCTCAAACACAACAGTGCTGAGCTACACAACAAAGGGAGAGAACACACCTCCCACAGAGGCATTTCTTCCCCTTTCCTGCACAGCTTCAAGGGCCTGAACCTTGCCTCTGACAGGTGTAAATCAGACTTACGGGACCATTGCCCCTGCAGAGCCAGAGCACTTTGGTCACTGTTTTGGCCTTTTTTTTCCCCACCTCAGAACTACTGTTAGTGTACTTCAGACTTGCACAGAAAGGCACACACCAAATCCTTTCTCTCCAAGAAGCTAATTCACTGTCTGGTTGATGTTTTTCTGGAACTACAGAGGTGTACAATAAAGTCACTCTTGAGGGAATCTGCTTGCAAAATGATCCTGCTGTCTTTTTACTTCTTTCAGGAGACCACCTTGGCCATCATCTGGATTCTGCCTGTACAGAACAGCACCACAAAGCTCAGCAGTTCCCATTTGTTTCCCTGGGTCAGTGGCTGTAGAGACGAGAGACAAAAAAGGGCGAGCTGGTCGACAGCTCTTCTTGCCCCACGATGTCCCTGACTGCACAATGAGGCTTCTCTCGGGGACAAACCTCTCCATAAGCCACATGATTTGGTACAGCAGCATATTCCCCACAGCTTCCTAAGGGCCAGAATTATTCCAGAAACTAAGTTCCTTTCAAATACACCTGGACACCACCAAATACAGACCACCAGACTCTGGAAACGTGGTGGATGCTGGCTTACTTCACCTACTGTCTGGTTAAATTTCTCTGGACATCAACAGGCTGATAAGATGCTTGCTAGCAGTGTCATGCCATAAAATGTCTGGGAAACATGAAAATCCCAGGTTTCCTAATGAAATGAGGTGGCCTCTGAACATGCAGTGTCCTACCACAGAGCAACTCAGCCCTGCTGCCTGCCCGTGGCTCCTCACACAGTTGTTTGTATTCATACTCCAGGAAATGAAAAGACTTTCGTGGTTGACAGGAAACAGTGATTAGAGAGCTGAAAGCATCAGGGCTTGTAAATGTGGAATTAAACCTTTATTGAATTTGAGATTATTTTTCAGTAGCAAATCGAGTAGGCCTTTCATTTAATGTGCTGATTACAGGTGACTCACCTTTCCAGACAAATCAGGGTTTAATCAAATTATGACAGCCTAAAGCAACAGCACCGCTGAGCTGAGGATGTGGAAGAGGCTGCAAGGGACAGACCCAATGCAGCATCTCCCACAACACACAGTGACTTTACAGTGACCTGCCTCATCCACCCTCGCGGGGCTGTGGTCCAAAACCCGGGTTAATTTAGAAATAACAAAAATATGGCAAGTATTCCAACAGAATAAATAAATACATAAATATATAAACTGAAGATGATGTTAATCCCACATCTGCTGTCTGTCTCAAAGCTTCCTTCACACAAAGAGAGGAAAAGGGGCCTTGATGGTTTAAGCACGAGCACCTACTGCATTAACATCACAATGCATGCTGACTTAGGTGGGTAAAGATACCCTGAGCATGGATAATTACATAAACTAACACACCACAATGTGAATATAAATTAATTCTCGAACTGGATTGATATTTAAGCCTTCAGGAGTACAGATATTTTTTGTACAAGTACGCTAACACTTCCATTTGTTTCAGCGGGACAACTCGCAGGCTTTATACGAAGCCTGATCTGAAGTGTTTGCTTGCTTTAGTCACACCAAGTATCATTTTACTGCTCAGATACCCTCAAGTGGCTCAGGAATTCAGCAGCCCCTAGACTCCAGTGCTGCCATATCTATCACCAGCCCTGCATGACATTCTGTAATTATAGGCTGCTGTCAGACTGGTGACATCCTCACAAGTAGCGGCGAGTTCTTCAACATCAGCGTGCCAGCCAGGCAAACGCAGAGCTCCTCTGAACAGAGAGATTAACTGAAAGAAAGCAGGCCAAATCCTGCTCTCATTTACCCCTCTTGGACAGGCTGTGTGGGTTTGGCTGCCAAGATCATTTGGCAAGTTGCACCCCTCCAGCAGCACGGGCTCCTGCACAGCTCCTGGGAGCAGAATGCAAAGGCAGGAGCTGGGCTGGAGGAGCTCTGCCCGCCGGCTGCTGCTCCACTCGTGCAGCTCTGCAGATGGTTTACACCAGATCCCGATTTACACACATTTCCAGTTCTGATTGGCTAAAAATACTCCTCTCCCACCGAAGTCACACAGTACAACTAAAGATGGGGATTTTTTTCTTAGTAAAAGATGGAAATAGTTTTTCATCTTATATAAAAGAGAAAGAAAATGAATTTTCCTCAAAAGCATTGAAGAGACTAAGCCTGATAAAACTGAATCAAGAAGTAAACAAGTAAGTCAAGTCTTAGAAACCAGCTCCCTGAAGACAAGGTAATGGGACTGTGTAAATCTCATTCAAAGTGAATAAAAAATTGCAATAACATATTTCATTTAGTCTTGTACAGGAACACAGCCAGATTCCCCCAGTTGCTGTGCCAGTAAGTTCTTTGAGAGGGTACACTGATTACTGAGTCTACTTATTTTTCCCCTTTTCTTTTGTCGACAGGGATTCCAAGATTTAGAGGACAGCTGCCCAGCTGCAGGAGTGTAGATTTGGAGATGATGGCTCTAATTGTGCTCTGACATCCAAGGCAGCCCTAGGGATTGGAGGGTGGTCGAGTCTTGTGTGATCCTACCTTTGCAACCATCCACTGGGACAGAGGAGCTCAGCTTTGGAAGCTCAAATGAAAGGGAGGAAACAGCAGTGGAAACAACTTCAAGGGATTTTACTGCTCCACAAACAAGTTAGGAGAACACACAACTGGCTCTGGGTCCAGTAAGATCAAGGCAGATTTCTCCCCGGGACTGACCCCATTCAACCCACCAGAGCTAGAGCAGGAGCAGCCACGAGCCAGCAAAGGGATGATGAGGAAAGATCTTCCTTGCAAAGAGAAACGAGGAGGAGAGCAGGAGATCACTTTTTCCCCGATAAGCCCAGCCTGAAGGTGCATGCATGGCTCAGCCAGCTGTACCCAACCCTTTGGGCCGTAACTCACCTCACTTCTGAGTGAGGCTGCTTCTGCCTAGGCTGGACGCCAGCACAGGCAGGACTGCCAGGCTTGTCCCACCAGCAAGTCCCCGAGGGACCTGGGTCCGGGTCTCCAGCCAGCTGCTGATGCTGGGAAAGGGGAGGTCTCCCTGCAGCAACTGCCCTGGGTATTTATGAAAAACCAAAACAGTCATCAAAGCAACCCAAAAAACAGCAGGCAAATTTTGAGACACTTAAAACGACAAAGTAGCTGCAGGTAAGAGAAAAAAGAGGGTTTGTCTCTTCAGTTACCCTCAGTACCAGAACACTGAAGAATCACTAAAAGAGGTAGAAAACACACATTTGGGGTCTATCAGCTCTATGGAATTAGAAGGAAGGAGAGCTAGCCGGGGCCAGCACAAGGGACTCACTCATGTCCAGGGCGCTGCCAGGGCTCCTCTCCACCAGCACCGCTTGGTCCTCAACGCCAACTGAAGGGGCACAGGGGCACTGCAGACCTTCTCCTTATCTTCTCCACCAGCTGACTCACACATGACCTGCAAGCCCCAATTAGGAACACCTGTTTCTTATCCTGGTTCACATCGGGAGTGACCTGGCCAGAGGGCAGGACAGCGTCAGGGACAGGAGAGTTTGTCCTGGTGTCTGCACTGTAGAGACTTTGGGGAAGGCACATCTCACTCCGAGCTAATTTAGCTACCTGCCACTTGGCATTTAGCCCATTTCTTGAGAAAATTTTACCTCTTGAAGTATTTGCTACCCTTGCTAGTGTCAGAGCTGGTTCAGAGTCCACACAAGCTGCAGCACGAGCACCCCACACCCACAGCCTCTGGGGGAGTGTTCCATCCCACCCCAAAAGGGCCAGTCCATTTAGTGTCTCACAGCCGGGTGCTGGGGCCCTCGGTCAGGGTCTGAAACACCACTGACTTCTGTGCTCGATTTGGGTGAGGCAGGCTTTTACAGAGAGCCATGCACCACAGAGTGGCTCTGCTTCTATTTATACAATTGTTTCATAGAGCCAAGGGTAATAACAAAAAGATGAAGTGATAAAAATAAGTCTGATCAGGACATACATAACAAGGATTGGGGCCTGTATGGGAGAAAGGCAGAAGCTCTGTTGTTCTTAATTTTACACAAAGTTTTACTTCATGTAAATGAGGCACCAGACAACCCAAAGTAGAGCCTGAGAATTTATGAACTTAATATTTTTCTACTTGGTACTTACTAGTCAGATTTGTAAATTGGTGGTGATATTTATACACTTATTTTATGATGTGTAAATCTGTTTCTTGGCTTAAAATAACATTTGAATCTTTTTGTGTTTTATAATGATCGCTAAAGTTGTGGGGTTTGGGTTTATTGGCAGTTTTATATGCCTGTAGCAATATACAGTTTAAAGACCAAGCTGTAAAGAAATTTATAAAAAAGCCCTCCTAGCATGTAAGGTAATTGCAAAGCAATGTTTTCCTTACCAGGAAATAATTTTACAAATGGAACCCATATTTCTGTAAATAAACATCTGCCTTCTCATTAGCTTCACATCAACCTATACTGAAATATACATCAGAGAAGTCTGTCAAAGCAGTCACAAAGGAAAAGCAAGAGCAGAGTTTAAAAACAAAGCCTTCAAAAATCGTTATGCTTTTCAAGTCCAAGCAGTAAACAGGACGGGAGAATGACAGGAGAATTGGCAACAGAATCTCATCACTTAAAAAATGATTTATTTTTTTTTTTAGACATAAAACTTCTGTTTGGCCAACTGTCCACAAGTGGTTTGCAGGGAAAAGAGATAGACATGAGATTCTGACACACTGTAAAATCACATCCCTAAAAAATGCAATCAAGAGTCCCAAACCAACTGTCAGCCAGCAAACGAGCCCAGCAGACATGGTTGGGGGACCACAGAGCAGCTCAGGCTCCAAATGTTTTCTTTTCTGCTTCTTAAGAAGCAAAGGATGAATCTGGCTTCTAAAAGAGCACAGGATCAATACCAAAGAGAACATAATTAGAAGATATTAAAAAAAAAAAAAAGAAAAGAGAAAAGCAGTGTACTTGGAACCAGAGAACAATCTGTCCTTCCCGAGCAGCCTCTCGTGTTGCGTTGCTGAGTCACTGCCGCGCTTGCACGGCAGCAGGTGACATTTCTGAGATCTGTGCCTTGCCTGACGAGGCTCTGGAAAGTAACGAGGCAGGGAGAGGGGCTCGTCTCTGGATCCAGGCTGGAACCGAAGGAACACTCTTTTCTTGCAGACTTGGTGTCCATGCTCCGTAACACCCACGTCTCTCCCAGGCAGCAGCCCGTCTCTGCTGGAGTCACCTCCTACCCAGTATCCTATTTTCCCTCTCCCCCAAGAGCTGGATGTGGCTTGGGATTTCTGAAGCATGATTAGATACACGCTGGAATTTACACTAGGGGGAAGTACTCCCCCTTAAGAATCAAACGGGGTGATATGGGGGATGCTCTGCTCTACTTTCCAGGAAAAAAAGACATTTGGTGATCTGCCCCCACAGCGCCCCAAGCATTTCTCTCTGGGTGGAAAAGGAGCTTGCCAGAATAAACACAGAGTGCTCCAGTCTCATCCAAAAAAGTGACTGAGCACAAAATCTGTAGGACTGCTCTGATGCTCTGTGACATTCTTTGTGGCTTCGCTGGGAGAGGCCAGAGCTCGGCACTGTGCAGAACTGAAAGGTCTGCCCTGGGTTAAAAAACAAAACAAATTTTAAAAAGCACTGAAACCTTCCCTCTTTAGACCCAGATATTCAGACATTGTATTACTTTGAAAATACAATTCCTATTACTTTTATAAAAACATGTTATCTTTTTGTTTAAAAGTTTGATCTACAGTCCACAAAGACAGAATTTGTATTCTATTTTGAAGAACTGATATTTTGTGTAACCTCCTTCCGTGGCTTCCAGTCTCAGGAGGAACTACGAGCAGAACACTTGGAACAGTTCGAAGGGCCTTTCACAGAAATCGGTTTCTCACAAAGACCGATCAGGGGTACCCCAGGCCCAGGCAGCTGCTGCACTGCTGTGTGAAAGCCTGAGGGCATCTCGTAGCCCAGGGAGCAACTCCAGGGTTTTTGCTACTGAGAACAGCATTGCCAAAGCCCTTTGGAATGGTGGAAAGCTGCTGCTGGGGCAGGCAATGACAGCACTGCCATCCCCTCCCGAGGCAGGGAGAAGGAACCTCACCTGGTGCAGCGCATTTCACCTCCCCGGGGCTGGAGAGAGAAGCACACGAGGGACCCCACCCCACAGTGACTGAGTGCTGGACGTGGGCTGTTTAAAATTACTCGTTTCCTTCTTCTGAAACCTGCCAAAGGCCTGCCCTGATGTCTCAACAGGTTTTGAAATAATGAGGCAAAGCAGAAGTTTGGAAGCTCTGGACTTTGCACCTCCTGGGCCAACCATCACTTCAGGTATAGCTTTTCCTTATTATTTCAGGCATGCTACGCTTCTTAAAGTTTGATACTTGTTTGGCTGTGATATTTTTTCATTCTTACCAAATTTCCCTCCTGCATTTTCCCTTTCATTTTCCTGCTGCTGTTAAAATGCATCATTTCCCAGCATGTCATTGCATCCTCCATTAAAAAATGCAGCCAGAACAAACTGATCAGGTAGATCACTTTAAAACAATATGAATGATGTTTTCCAGGCCAGTCTAAATCCCTGCTTTGGGTGTCTCCCAGTAATTCCTAACCAGCTTTCCTCATACAGTCCCACCCGTGGTGCAAGGGGCTTGGGAAGGAGACCCCAGGGCAGGAGGAGCTGCTCCAAGATGAGGTGCAAGGCCAGAGCTCAGCCCAGCCCTGTGCATGCTCCTTTGGGGCTGGAGAACAGCTTGATCTGCTCCCACAGTGCAGCAGCTCCCAGGCTCCTGGTTGTCCCCATAGTGTCACCTCTGCTGGATCAGAGCTCAGCACTCTGCAGCACTGGAGGAGTTGGACACGCACCAAGGCCAGCTGGCTGCGAGCTTCCCGAAGGTATAAAACATTAATGTCCTGTGGTGTTTCATGAGATATTAGTCCAAGGACTGCACCGGAATTGGCAGTATCCCGATGCTTGGTAGAAACTTGTTCTGGAATCACATTTGCTTTGGTAACTCCAGCAGCTCACACTCCTTTGACAAATCAGTCTCCATTTCGTAAAAAATCAATCTGGAATTTCATCTGAATTTCTGAATTTCATAAAAAAGTAGGAGTGAATTAGGGAATAAACTCAGTGAATTAGTCTGGAGAGGCATTTGTAGGTGGCCCATGTGCTGAGGCAGTGGCCAAGGCCAGGAGTTTGTTTCTTAGGAAAGGAGCAGCTATTGTGGAGAACGTGTCCCCACTGTGAACTTCATTTATGTCTGAAAGCCACCTGCATACACTCCTCAGAAGAGAAGTTGGGATTTTTCCTTGCAGCTTGCTGAGTTTGGGGTTTTCACTTTGCTTTGGCAGTAGCACTGGGTTCCATGAGCAAAGCACACACTGTGTGAAGAAGCATCTTCTGGAAATCTAAATTTCAGTTTCACCAAAGTCCTCTCAAGCCCTGTGTTCAGAAATCCCTGAATTCACCCTTTGTGAACCAGCAAGGATTTTGACTGCCTGAACTGGTACCTGTCAGGGAGCAAACCCAGAAAAGTTTCATTCCAAGCAAAGTCAATTCCTGCTCAGGAGCTGCTGCTCGATTTCCCAGGCAGCCTGGAAGAGCGAAACACAGGGTGAAGTTTCAGTGCAAACATGAGAAGACTTTACTGGGTGCTGGAAGTTATTTAGGAACTTGTGGCTGGCCCCTTGCCCACCATTAGCTATCATGGTGCTGTATTTTGCATCTATTTGAGTTAAACTCTTCCAAAAACGTACCCAAGAGGTGCAGTTAGCCAGTGTTTTGCTTGTGGATGCTGTTGATAAACAATGTGTTGAAATTATTCCCCAAGACAAGTCTTGGAGCGAGTCGGGGCTGTCACCAACCCGGGGCAGGGGGGCTGCACAGCACATCCCTCCCACGGGGCTCCCGAGGGCAGGGCAGTGACTGCACACAGTTTGACACATCCCCAGGCTGAGGGAGAGCTGCTCTAGGTGGTGGTCTGACAAAACCCTGAGAACACGTGAATCGCTATATTTTGACTAAAGAATGCATTCTGATACTGCCTTAATAAAAGCAAAAGCTGCCAGGCTATGAAGGATCAGAAACAACTGTAGAGATGGGAAACCCTGAAGAATGTCCCCAGTAGAATCCAGGGGAGAGACACCTCGTGGTTTTGCGACTCACTTCTGCTGTTTCCTGTCCATACCTTGTAAAACCAGCTTTTTTTCAAAACAGCTGTGCAATAAACACCATTTCCCCCTCCCTGTATTTTTCCCCCTACTTGGAAGAAGCAGAAAGGCTTTTGCAACAGAAAGAGTTCCTTCCTATTTTAGCAGCCAAAATTATTTTGGAGAATGTTTCATGCCTTCTTACCATTTGGGTAATCCTCTCACAACTGCTCTCTGTCTGTCCCTTGCTCTACACACAGATCCCCTTTCGTGACTCCTACTACTTCATTTGTAGCGAGTGAGCTGAAATGATTTTCCAATACCGTACATTTCTGCCTTCTTTTAATACCGTGTTTACTTTCTTTGATTGCCACTGCTCATATTCTTTAAATTATCATTTTTTCATGAGCCCTGTGCTGGCTCACAAAGGCTGAAACTCCGCTCGGGGATGCGCCGTTTGAGAGGCAGAGCAAACTCCAGCCCCACCGAATGTCAGGAGGGGATGAATCACTGCGCACACCAGAAATCAAAAACACAGCTCACATAAGACTCACAAGCGATGCATAAAAGATGGAGTTCAAACCCAAAACTGACTAAGTAATTTGTGTTGATGCAGCGTAGTGAGACCAGTCTGTTGCAGGGAAATAAAGAAGCGAAGCTCACAGAGTGCTGGGGTGGTCTGACCCAGGAGGGAAACGAGCTGGCCACCCCAAGATCGTCATTAATGCCCATCTCCCAGACCACCACCGAGGGCTAAATTTATTCCTGTCAGCAGAAGATAGCTTAGGAAATAGCCAGCTGTTGGGAGACACTCGATGTGCAGCATGACCGATTGCCTTGGGAATTCAGCAAGACACAGGATCAAGGCCAGCTGTGCTGCTTAATCCTCTCTGCTGAATATTTTAAAAATTTAAGCTGACTGGAGAGTAAAAGCAGAAAGCAAACCACTGAGCTTTCCTTCCTGAGGCCTAAACGAGGAATGAACAATATTTTTATCTCACCCAGAAGGTGAAGAACAGGATGCTTGGGAGTCCTGGTGCAACTGGGATCCGTGAGGTTGTCTCAGAATGAAACTGGCCCCAGGGTCTGTGCTTTAGCCTTCAGAGGATGGCACAGACCCTCCACACGAAGCTGATGTTGTCCCCACCTGTTTTATCAGTCCAGGCAGACTTAAACACGGTTTTACAGAGCTGCAACAACAGGGAACTTGCAAATGTTCCAGGATAAAGTGTCACAGCACACCTGAAAGCATCGCTGCAGATGTACATCGTATTGAAAGCTGTTCCTGGCAAGGAGGTGATGGAAAAAGCAAGAAGTGAAACCTCTGGTGCTGCTCATGGTCACCAACGCGTTTCTGGTGAGGCAGTAAGCGTTTGCTCTACATTTACTAATTGTTTTATGGATTGCATGTCAAAGCAGCTCAACTGGAGGGATCTTGCAGCAGGTAACTGCAGCAAGATCTGGGTCAGAAAGAAGAATACTTCTGTGTAAAAAGTTTCAAATATTAGACTGGACTTGTGGAAGTCTGAAATCTCAACCACTTCCCCAGAGAAAGACCAGACCTTCCTGTAAAATAACACTGATCACACAGAGCTAAATTAGAAGAAATGCCACAGTTGGAAGAGCAGTATAAAAATGCAGGAAATACCAGCAGCCAGCTGCCTTGTAACAGCATCACACACCCTCCAGGAGGGAAGGGAAGGAGCTGATGTCCCAGGGAGGAGGGAGGCAGGAAGGCAGAGAGCTGCACTGTCGGGTGATCCACCCCCTCGTGAGCATGTCTGTAGCTTGAGGAGATTCCACATTATGCACTGAGGAGATACAAGAGGATTTGGTTTGGAAGTGAAAGGCATGGCAGGATTTTGATACATGGACATTGTAAAATATTAGTGATATTAGGAATGCTATTTGTTGTCAGTATAAAGTACACAGCTTCTTTACATAACTACATAAATTACTCCATTATTCATATTTTTACAGCTAGATAAATATTTTAATCCCTGTTTACTGCCAGTAGCTTTAACTAACTGCTTTCTGTAATCCTGTTATAAATCTCACTCATAATACATTATATCTGATGTCAATTCTGAGCTTTCCACTGGTACTTTCAGTAATTTAGATTCCAGCTGCCTGCCGTGTTCTGCAAGCCAGATCAGTCCTGTTGCTGGTCTTTTGAAGCCCCACTTGAAGTGACATTGTAGCCTGACACTGCACAAGGATTCCAGGCAGAAATATCGCCAAGAACAGGCAGCAAGCAGCCTGCAGAGCTGACTGCACATCCACACACACACAGAGCTCTTTGAAAGGTGTTTTTGTCAACCAAAAGTGCATAAATGAGTCTAAGAGGTGGCAGTTACCAAAAGAACTTTCTGCAGAATTTTTCAGTGGAATTTGAATTGCTTCAAAAGACACTAATACACAAATACGGTTTATTTACATTCTTTGAGCAAACAAATTCATTTCTTCAAGCAGCTGTGGCTCCAGCACCAATTCAGGATAACAGCAATAGGTGGCACCTGGGGTTATTATCACAGAGTTTCACACTCCAGGACTGTCAGGACAAGCCTGTACATCCACCCCATTACAGCACAGGAACTGAAGAGCCTCAGTGTTTTTCACAGCATGCTCGAATCATACTGAATAATGAGGATCTGCAAGGAGATAAATGCTCCAGAAGTGGTATACTCACCCCGAATGGGAGCAATCGCTCTGCAACGGGCAGGATAAGACTTACACAGCTGGGGAAACCAACAGGTTCTTCCACAGGCACAGAGCAGTTGAAAGGAGCAAACCTCAGAGCCCCAAACAGCATCATGTCCCCAGGTCCAAAGGCCTTTTTCCCTGGGAGCAGCAATTTTCCTTAAAAGCCTCCAGCAGATACTCAGGGGGGCTGCTGTGTTTTTAGGGGGCTGTTTGTGCCCTCCCCACTTGGAAGTTGAGCTGGTCCCCTCTCACTTCTGACACCTTTTCCACTCCCAAGCCCATGTTTCTGCAGGTATCTGAGACCAGAGGGACCCGGGGAAAGAATGGAACTCCTTGGGCTCTTCGCAGGTTACCCGAACACCCCACACCGCTCACACAACGCAGTCAGCACTCCCCAGCATCTCCCTTCAACACACCCTCCCGTGGCCAAGAGGGGCTGCAAACTCCTGACAGCAGGTCTCGGTGGTGAAGCCTCTCCTTACTCAGGACAGCGTTGGTCTCAGGACCAAACCTCAGTTTGTCTCAGCTGAAGGAGCAGGACTGGCAGGTCACTGAGGGGGGAATCTGCTGCAGGCTCAGGTCACGAATCCGTGGCACCTCGGCTCTCCCGTGGAATGGCAAAGGATGGCACCAGCATCTGCTGCTTCTGCTTATATAACAAGGAAAGAAGGGCATGAGCTTTCTTTGCAGGTTTGGTTTGGGGCTGGCTGCTGCTGGTAGCAAACAGAGAACTATTAAAGCCCTGAAGCCAAGTGGCTGAGCGTATGTAACATCCTGGCTACCTCATTTGTTACCCTGAGTACCTTTAGACCTTCATCTTTTCGTCTGGCAAAGTAAGATGGATCCAGCTCTAGAACTGGTTCTTTTGAGCCAACAGGGGTTTTCCCTGAGATGCCAGTAAGAACAGTTGCACCCTCATGCTCCAGTCAGGCCTCTCAAAGGCCACAGGTGCTGCTGGAAGAGTCCCCACGGCGCAGATACCCCATGGATCAGAGACTGACAAAATGCCAAAAACCTGTAAAACTAACACTGAATTAACAAACCATTCGCAATACCTGTCAAGAGCAGAATATCAATCTATAACATAACTGCCTCTAAAGATGAAATATTTCGGTTACATAAGAAACAAGAAAATACTGAATTTTCTGTCACACTTTGATGCTTCACTTACCACAGTGATGAATCAAAGTAATTGCCTGGTCCAGCACTTAGTATGACACTAAATACAGTGCTGGATCTATTGATCCTTTACATGAACAGCTCTTTGAACCTCAAGTGAGTGCCTCCTTGCATCTCCTCACTTCTTGCATTTTAAATCGAAGGAGGGAAACACATTTAAATGTCATGTTCTGCCAGGGCGCTGCTTCTTCGTGCGATTTTTTTCTTCATCTTTGCCCTAGCAGAGTGTTAGCACTCAGGCCAGGTTTCTCTCATCATTCCAGTTACTGGTGGTGGTCTGGAGAATTTTTTAGCACATGAGAAAATTTTCCATGAGTCTGGATGGAAAGGCTACTGAATTATTTAATGCCCCCAGCTACAGAAAGCCTTTAGAGGGTTGGTAACCTCTGGCTGCTGGCAACCCAGCGCTGAATCCTCTCAACTCAGGGTTTTTGCTGTGGAAAATGTGCTCCTGCAGGACCTTCTCTGTCCAGTTTCAATCAAGCCCTGACACGCCTCCGCTCTGCTCAGTCCCAGCAGTGCTGCCCAGAGACAGGCAGTGCTCCAGCCAAGCATCCCGAGTTTTGACATGATTTGGGTCCTCATCCCAAGCTCCAGTGAGTGCTGGGGTATGATGATCCTGGTTGCTCTCCAGCTGTACCATGGAGGCCTCCTGGTATTTCAAATGTTTGAGCAGAGACGGATGTCTCTGAGCGTGGATTTTTGATGTGCTAGGACCTCATCAAAAACAAGAGATGAAAGTAAAATGACCTCTGAAAGCTTTGATTTTCCAAGTGTAATTTTCATAGCAATCACAGAGGGGAAAAACTGCTTTATCTGAAAATCTGATTTTGAGATAACTGAAATAATTGTCAAATAAACACAGTGAGAAATAGGCAAACTTATGCGAACAATATTTCAGAATTCACGGGCCAGAACCAGAGAAATGTGCCTGTAACAGCACTGCAAGAGGGTGTTGATTGCATTAACGGGAAATGATGTTGTGCAGCTGTACTGATTTCACTCTGAATGTCTTATAAAGGACTTACGATCCAGCCAGATAACGTTCATGCTTTAATTTTTATCCAGCTCTGACTTTAAAACAGCTTTCCCTCAGAAAGAAAATTAAAAGATTTCAGAAACACGGTTTGATTCACAGAAATAATAAGACAAAACTGCTGGAGATAAAAACCCCAATGTACTAAAACCACAGGGAAATTTCCTTTGAAGGAGTTGATATCAGATCAAGTGTCGGCCCTGCTGTGAACCTCCCAGATTGGAGACGTCTCAGCCAGAGGTGTTGGCTTGCTCTGAACACTTGGGTGCAGCTGGGTCAGAAGGGAAGGTCTGCAGATTACAGTGAGGGGAAGAGCCATCATCCAGCCTAAGGGAGAGCACATTTCTTGGGAATTGCTTCAGGAGCCAAAGGGACACCTTGCTGCGGTGTTTCCTGTTGGTCCTGACATGAAACCCTCCCAAAAATACAATTCTTCTCTTCTTGTACATCCTCTGCCACCTCTGGTGCTGCTCTTCCTCCTCATTTCCTACCTTCAAATACACCTTCACTCACCTGGGATCAGCCACCTGGGCAGCACCACAAGAGGTGGGTGGGTCGCCTGGAGCTCCCAGGAGCACAGTGGCACCTGTGCCCTCCCGAGCCGTCGGTTCCGGGCGGGAGGAGTCACCCGGCCTCTGCCAGCACGGCTGCTGCAGAAAAACAGGGGCAGCATTTAATGCCACAGACCATAAGTGAAAGAAACAAACCCAAACCTTTAGATGTTTGAAGGCCAGGCACAAGGGAGAGGGTGAAAGATGATGCAGCTGGAAAGAAAATCATTAAGCGTGAGGGATTCTCAGCAATATCCATTCTGCCCCTTGCGACACCCCGCTCCCTTCCCATTACAACAGCGTAACATCAATTTCTGGGCATCACTCCATGGGATGAGAGAGCTGTGAAAGACTGTGCATCATGCAGGAAAAATATGGGGTTTTGAACACAGTGTGCTAATCACATCCATCCATTGCACTTCCACCTCCTCAGTGAGGTGGCAGGAGGATGTTTAGCTCTGGGGTCCTTTCTGGAACTCTCCAGCACAGACTCATCCTCAGCCCTTCAGGTGGTAGGTAGGAACCCACCCAGAATCCCCTCTGGCAGCAGATCTCAATCCCCCTAACAAGCAGGCGACCCCAGCAGCCTTCCTCAGCAACACCTGGGAAGCTGTGACCGACCCTCCCGTGACACTGGTGTGTGGCTTGGGACCTCCAGTGCTGCCACGGGCAAGGGGAAGGATCGTGGCACTGATAAAATATTCTTACCATAACTGCAACCAGGCTGCCCAGTTTCCACAACACCCCAGTGCTCCAGAGGCAGCAGGTTCAATAAATAATCCCTGCAAAAAATAATAATGAAAGTTCTTCCTTTTCAATGACACAACAGAAAGCGAGGAGACTTTTCAATAAAGTAACAGAGCCCTAAGGTTAACAGAGATTAACAGCAAAGAGGTTTATTAAGCGTGAATCATTTCCTCCTTATTGTCCTCAAACGCATTATAGTGTGCTTCTCTTTTTTGTAAGCCAAATGTGTAGCTGGCATTATTAGTTTCCTCCTCCTCTCTCCCTCTCATTTGGTTTTTAATTAGAGAATAGAGGGGGGAAATGCGTATTTGAGATGAAGAAGAACTGGGGAGGGAGAATAATAATTCTGACTGTTTCAATTATTGCTGCCCATGATGAGCCAGATTTCGGTGAGAGCTCAGCCTCCACAGTGGGCACCAGCTCTGAGGCACGGCCAGGACTCGCTGTGCCCGGAGACCCGGCCACCTCTGGGCACGGGGCTCTGCCTTGGCTTCATCCCGGCCATGAAGCCTCTCCCGAACCATCGGCCTCACCTGGACACTGCTCTTGGAAACTTGAGCAAAGTGCTGCTTCAGGGTGAACGTGCCCTTCTTGGCAGCTCATTATCATCAGGGAACCTTCCTGTGCCGAGGGGAACCCTCCTCCAGCCTCACACACTGTGGCTCGATGTGGATGGATCTTGTTGCTCTCTCCTGAACTTTTGTTTTCGTCCTTCTCAGTGCCCTTTCAAGGCTGTATCTCCCCAGCCAGCCTGCCATTCCCTTACCCAGCTTGGGTACAGCCAGCCCTGCTGCTGGCAGGACGTGCACACACCCCAGCCCCTTGCCCCAGGCTGAGCTGCACCCACTGGACCATATCCCAGAATTAGAGGCACAAGCCTTGGGCCAGGGGCTTTCTCTGCCTCCTTTTCCTCACACCTTTACTTTGGGAAAAATTTAAGATTAGAACTGATAAAGCTGCAATGACCTTTGAAAACCTGTTTAGTTTCCATCACTCAACAAGTACTTCAGGAGGGGTTTTAGGCAGAACACGCTTAAATGTAATTATTATTCCTGAATAATGTATTTCAGGTGGTGTATAGTGTTTGCAAAACGCTGTCACAAGTATCTATGGAAACCACAAGACATAAATGCCATATCACCAGGGCTCCATCAGGTAATTCCATATTGTTTTGCCAATATATTTACTCCGGCAATTCAAATGTTTAATTCCAGCTTGGTTTCATTCATAAACATGACTTTATTACAAAGGCATTTTTACAAAGTGGGTGTTACACCGACAATCACTTCCAACGTGATCTCTTAACCAGCAAGTTTTTCAAGAAATGCATTTGCAAAGGCAGTGAGGAGCGAGCAGAGAAGGGGTTTGGAGCGCTCTGATCCTCGCTGTAACGCAGGACGAGATGGGGCTGATGCTCCCAGAGCTGCACGGGGAAGTTCTGGGCGCAAAGCCCTGACCCAGCTCCATCCCTGGCACAGGGATCCCCGCTGCCACCCCCGCAGGGCAGCCAGCAGAGCCCGCAGAGCCAGCACAGAGCTCCGGCTGCTCCCAGCCTGCTGCAGGCTGCATTCCGGAGCAGGGGGTCAGAATTACACGTGACAAATGAATTTGTCTCAGCTGTGGGTTCGGCGTGCACACAGCCCACTAAGTCATTTCAGGGCCTGTCTCTAATTAAATGTAAGCAAATGCAGACATGGATTAGAGAAATCCAGACTGCCACAAAAGATGAGAGCTTGTAGTTCCTTCCCATGTTTAAATCTCTCCCTGTTTTGTAGAAGCCTGAACACCTTGTCAATCCTCTTAAATACAAGCTATACAAGTTCTGAGGCAACACACTTGCAGGAGGTAATTTATCTCAAGCACACGATTCATTTTAAATGGTATTAATATCTTTCCCCAGGGAGAATGGTGCAGCTGTTCCCACCCAGCAATACCTGCGTGCTCCACATCTCACCAGGGGAGGAGGGCTGTTACCTGGAGATGTGCTGCCAGCTGTGTCCCAGACCCCGGCGCTGCACTCCTTCCCTGCCTTTACAGGGTCCACGTGGACAGCCAAAGCTTTGCTGGCAAAACCTCAGGGCAACAGGCTAACACCAGGGCGATTTTAAACTGCGGGAACTTGCAAAATATCTCATTGAATATCGGGAGAAAGGTAGCAAAGGGCTCAGGATTACAAAGAACAGGCTTGGTTATGTCAACCAGAAAATTGGAAAACTTTTCCCTTGGTTGCTCCCCTGTTCCCTGCAAAAGTGCCACCTCCAGCTGGGGAGCAGCAGGGACAGCTTTTCCCTGTTCAGGGAGAGCCAAGCACACAGTTATGGGGCAGGAGCTTTGTTGGTATCCCTATTCCCTGTTGGCAAGTGGGGAGGGAAAATGTGGCAAAGACTATGCAAACTTGCTCACTTTCCTTTCTGCCGGAGTAGTGGAGACTTCTGACTGAAAAAAATAATAATAAAAAGGAAAAAAACCGCAGAGTACAATATTCCCTGGAAACCAATGACATGCATCCTCTATTTTATGCAAGCTCCACATGACAGACAAGCTTAACGTCAGAGCTTTTCCCCAGCGCAGATGCAAGAAGCAGAGAAGCAGGATTCCTGCCAACTCCAGCCAGACTTGAAAGAGTCCCCAAGTTCATGATGGCTCTCAGGCAGTCAGAAGGAAGAGCTGGGTTTAACATTTTAGGAGCAAGACTGTGAAACCTGACTGGTGCTTTCATCACCCTCAAACACAGCTGGATCGTGTGTGAGCATGGGTGTCCTGTGACGTTCTGGGAGGTGACACCAGCACGGATCTGTACTTCAAACACAGCCAAACACTTCGTGTGCAGAGGAGGAGCATACAAAGAGACCTGGTAACATCTCCTTACTCTGCTCGGTGCTGCAGGGAAGCAGGGAAAGGGATTGGTTTGTCCTGCCCTTCATCTCCATCTCCTCCATTCTCACCTCACACCAAAGATTTACTTTGGAAGACAGTTTCCAATTTTAAAAGCTAAATAGCTGCCCAAACCAGAAATCTGTTACCTCCCCTAAATCCAGCTACAGATTGAACCTGGTGGGCCTGTGGACAGCTCACATGCTTCACTGCAACAGCATGAGGGATGTGGCACAGCAAACACGGGGAGCACTTGGGCAAACAGAGCTGATTTGTTGCATTGCATGGCTGCAGCTGAGCCAGATGAAGGCTATGCTTCACAAGATGGTATCTTCCACCATCCCTTGTGTGTTTATTGTCCCAATCCAATTTAATTTATCCTTTTGATTTGTAAATGAACAAAGCCTGTAGAATTTGTAAATTAGAGTTTGCCCAGCAACAGTCCTCATTTTCTATAATAAAAGGCTTTAAAGCAAGCAAGCAAAATGTAAGGCGCTGGGGAGGACCACAAAACCCAGACATTACTGATGTGCAGGTGCAGAGGGAGAAGTCTCTGCAGCATCTGATAGACAAAAAGTCACTCGTGTCATTAAAGTCTAATGAATATGAAGGCAACTTCAGAAATGCCAGAGCACATACACGGTCATGATGCATCATTCTTTGAAGGTGGATTTGATGCTTTTCTAAACAGAATATTTTTTCCACATATTATTTGGTATTGTTGTGCAAAACAGAACCATCACACTAAGAGCTGAGTCTCAGCATTGAGAATTCCTCCTACCTGTGACCTTCCGATGTTCTGTAGGTGATGGAAGAATACCAAAATAATCAGAAAACTCTCACCAACCCCATCCTTTAGCCATGGACCCTCTCCTAAAACTCAATCCCTTATCCCATATATTCAACTTCTAGTCCACCCCAGTGGAGCATACATTTAAATATTGATTACCTCACTGCTCTTTTTCCAGAATGGTCCACTCATTACAGCACCACTATAAAGTGGAGACATGCATTCAAGGCCCTGCCCTGCAGATCTCCTGTGTGTCTGAGATTTCCTCTCAGACACATCCCAGAGCCTCAGTTATACAGGCAGAGCAGGGACTGGCCCAAATTTCAAAGGACGGTTGTTATTTGGTTTATGAGCATTTGTTTTACCCAATGTGAGCTGGAGGGGGGTGGGGGAGAGGGGGCTGCCAATGCATCTGCTGGCTGCATCCCATTGGGAAAAGCTGCATATGGCACATTCTGATTTGAATAACTTAATCACAAAAGAGATTTCTTTCCTAGTTGCAGGATGGCCTGTTCAAGACAACTGGTTTTCTCTTAAGGCTCCCAAGTCTCATTTGGAGAAACAGGGAATCACAGCCAGGAGCCTCAATCCCCAAAGCTTGTAATTAAGCACTAGGAAGGGGCTGCTCCAAGGCAGAATTGCATGCGGGCTCATAATCGTTCTCCTGAGCATCCCAGCACAGTTTGGTTTGCAGACTGATGCCAGCCCACCTTTGAGAGCCTCCAGACCACCCGGATGGGAAAACACTGCTCTGGGCCAACCTCATACACAGCTGCCTCTGCACTGGCAGCCTCTTTCTCCTTCCTTAGCTCCCTCTCCATCAGTTTTCTCTTTCACGCCTTTGGTGGCGGCCGTGCCGCACCCCCGTCCCCTCTGCAGCGCTTCCCTGCCCCTCTCGCACCCGGGGCACGGGCCCGGGCCGCGCATCCGCAGGGCTCGGAGCCCCGGGGCTCGGAGCGCAGCCTCGTCCCGCGGGACCGCGCTGAGCATTCCCTGCCGAGCATCGCCACCTGCAGCCCGGCCCGGCCCCGCCGCTGCTCCGCTGCCCGCGGGGATGCTGCCCACGGGGCTCCACTGCCCACGAAGGCTCCACTGCCCACGGGGCTCCGCTGCTCCGCTGCCCACGAAGGCTCCACTGCCCACGGGGCTCCGCTGCCCACGGGGCTCCGCTGCCCGCAGCGATGCTGCCCACGAGGGCTCGGCAGCAGCGCCGGGGGCGTTCGGGAGGGCTCCGCTCGCTGCCGCGGCCGCTGCAGCCTCAGGCCGGGGACGAGAGCGGTGCTGTCCCGGTTCAGACACGGCGCCGCAGCTGCTGGAGCCGGCCCAGCCCCGCGCTGGTACCGCAGCAGCCGAACATCCCCGCTGTAACTCGGGGTGGTGATGCTGCGCCGGGGTCCTGCAGCAGCACAGGGGCAGTGTGAGACCCGAGCTCTGCAGAAACTGCGTTTGAGCAGCGACTGCCGAGCAGAGATTAAAGCGAAGTCCTGACTGGGTTCGGGTGGTATTTTTATGGATTTCTGCAAAACAAGACCAGAGTGCTTTTCCAGGGAAACAAGAAAGTTACCTGGCATCACATGCTGACTACATCACATACTAAGGGAAGGTAAGGAATAAAACTCCTGCTGGCTGCTAAAACTGATTGAGAGCTCCGGTTTTTATTTAATCACCCTGTCAAAAGGCAGAAGCACTAAGGACTGACCTCTTCTAGTGACTCTTTCCTCTGACCACCATCTCCTCCAGTCCTCCAGTGAGGTCAGCCCTCTCCTGGAGTGGGTGACAGAGGCAAATGCTGTGGCTTATTGGAGCAAAGCCTCCTTCATGCACAGTTTGAGCTGATCTGGTGCACTACAAACACAGCCACGTGGCTCCCCAGCTTCTGTGTCGGTGGGAGAGGTGGCTGTGGGCGTTAACACTGCAACTATCATAACAGAAATGTTCAAAACTAGCAGATAATTTTAGCACCAGCATTAAAAAAAACCAACAGCCTATCTTTCCTCTCTAGAGTTCACATGATGAGAAAATATCATGGCTGCATGTATTAATACTCAAGACAAGTCCAAATGCAATCTGGTCTAAACTTCTGTTTGAATTACCTTTGGTCACCTTGAGCTGGTTCAGAACGGATTGGTTTGGGGATTCTTAATTGGGAGGAAAAGAGAAACTGATGTCATTAAAAGCTACAGATTTGCTTTCTATTTAAACTTAAACTTTCCATGCCTTTGTTTTAAAAATAACATTCCCAAAAATTACTTTTCCCTAAATAAAGTGTTGGGGGTTTTTTGCTTGCTGTCAATCACTGTCTTGTTATATCACTAGGACCAAAATCTAGTGCCTCATTTTTTGTTTGAGGCAGTGGTCTGATACCTGGAGAAATGTTCTCTTTATGGAAAGAGCCCTCTGGTAACAGCTCAGCAAAAGACAGTTGGTACCCACCTGGCTGCTCCTGGAATAACACCACCACATCCCCAGGAGCACAGCAGCTGACTTTCCTGGCCATCAGCAACTCCTGGGACTTTCCCCTAAGCCGCATTATTCTGGCAGAGAAAAATTCAGAGAGGAAAAGTTTAAGCCCCACAGTATGTGAATAAACACACTTGGCAGAGGTAACAACACCCCAAAGCACCTCGTTCTAAACCAGGGACCCTGTGATGACAGTGCCCACCCTGACTGCCAAAGCCCCTCTGCAGAGTCAGCAGCTTGTCTCAGCCACCAACACACCCCATCAGGACATCTCCATCACCTGTGGACACCTAGCCCCCGGCAAAGACTCTTCAAGATGCTAACATTTGATCGGGGCAGGGCAGGGTGAGGGGGGAAGATGCAGAGCACTCAGACATCAAGAAGCAGAATTCTAAACTGAGACTTTTTCCCAGAGAGAGGAGCCTCAAGGACCCCTACAAGAAATCTCTGCTGTTGTATTTCCTGAGGGGTTGGGAGAAGGGAGCAATGAGCTGCAAGGCAGCCACACTCACAGGGGACACCGGTGCTCAGATGAATCCACATCCCCGCTTTGCTTGAGGCAAACAACTGGTTATCCCAAACTGCAGCCACTTCCCTGCCACTGCCAGTGAAGCCCAGCTCTGTGAGCCCCATGCCATTCCTCTCAGGGGACAGGGCAAGCACAGCAGGGCTGAGAGTGTGGAGCATGAAAGCAGGGACCAAAGCCTCAAACACACGGATTTCAGTACTCAACACTTACAAAATGGTAAGCTCTTTTCTTTGAGAAAAAGAACTCCTAGGAGAAGGATTCCTCTACCTCTCCCATGTATAACCTTCTAAAACACTACAGACATTCACCAAATTTATTTCTCTACATTAAGCTCCTCAAGACATTGCTTAAGAGGAAAAAATCCACGCAAGTAAAATAGTCACATTCATACATTAAACATAATGAAACACAATGCACGTATGAGATGCCTGTGAAATATTTATGTGCACATTTATTTTCTTGTAAATACCTTCTCCATTAAGATTCTGGCTTGATCCTTTGTATAAGATGCCATTTTTCCTGTGAAGTGCAGCCACTGGAGAGTGGCAAATATAATTTTTCTCTCAGTTAAGAGGATGACGATGATGCCCAATACATCAATGAAATTCCAGTCTGCGTTAGCATCACTGATGGAAAAGGAAATTGGATTCTACTGGCTAATCCATTGTTAATGATTTCACTTCATAAATACACTTAGGCGTCATTATAACTTCTTGCTATTGGAAACGGTTTAAGCTTTGGGAAAAACATTCTTGGAACAATCAATTATCAGCACAGCACCTTCTAATATTTTGACTTATTTATTTTTCACAGGTAAGAGACCTCAAACCCAAGCTTGGTTGGAGGAGATCAAACAAGTGCCATTGCCTCAACCTCCCTGCAGCAAACGGGGCAAGTTTTCAGAGGCTTAAATCCCATCTATGGGAAGGGCTCAGAGCGCTGTAACTTCACAGAGAGGAAACTCTCGATTATCTTCATTAGTCCTGAACTGTGTGAGCTTGGGCTGCACCACGGGCTCCTCCTAACAATGGGT
The DNA here is from genome assembly GCA_013398855.1 of Mohoua ochrocephala. Taxonomy (NCBI): domain Eukaryota; kingdom Metazoa; phylum Chordata; class Aves; order Passeriformes; family Acanthizidae; genus Mohoua; species Mohoua ochrocephala. The sequence goes on along the minus strand of VZTA01024166.1, from coordinate 458,724 downwards.
TTTGAAGCAAAACCCTCATGCCAGGGACCTGTGCCTGCAGGACACGGGTGGCAATGTGATACCAAAGCAGAGATGTTTCTCGACATGGGTTATTCATCTTCTCTGGTGTTCTTCCCTGGTTCTGACTTGAAAGCCTCCATTGCTCTTCTTCCTCTCAGGCGTTGTCCAGGCTGATCTGTTGCAGCAGCAAGTTCTGCACATGTGCTTAGAGCCACATTTCAGACATATGTTAAATAGGAGGAGATAAATACGGGGGTGGCTGAGCAGTGAGTCAGGACCTCACCATACCTCCCACCAAATATCACACCGTGATAAAGGTCCTACTCCTCCCTACTGTACTTCTCTGCTCAACAGTCTGTCAGATATTCACGGCAGTGAGGCATCAGCTCCTCTAAGTCACAGGGGGAAGGCTTAACGTCAGAGGATGTCTCCCTGGGAGAGTTATCTACTCAGAACACGAGCCTGGGAGGAGTGTAAGCTCCTGCAGTCAACTGGAAAATATTAAATAACCAGACGAGACATTAAGGTAAACTCAGTACTAGGTGGAAAATGGAATTGCCCAGGAATGTGGTTTATAAACAAATATTGACCCCCAAGGCTTTGCTCTGGTCAGAACCTCTTGAGGCTCCTTGGGGTTTGCACCAGAGCCTGGCAAGGGTAAGGCTCCGTGCTGGAAGTGCTTGAAGGGAAAAGTAGGTAATATACAGTGCAGAATTTCCCAGCACAAAATAAAGTTTCGTGTTTTCTACCCAGCTCCACAGGAGATTTTTCAGTATTATGCATTAGTTGAATTTTAGAATGGTTCAAGTAAATGGATCACAAATAGCAAAGGAAATGTGTTTCAATAACACAGGTGTCCACATGAATATATGCATGAATCCTGGCACATATTTTTATTTTGCTAAGAATTGAAAAGTTGCCCTCTGGCATCTCTCATTGTTGTTTGCTGTAAATCTCAGATGAAAACGCAAACAGGAAAGGACACAAAACTCATTGGTAATCCTGAGGAAACACTGCCTCAGCCCAAAAGGCCACGGTTACCCAAGTCTGCCTGAAGTATCCTTATGCCAACAATTAAGCAGCAGCTGGGCAGCTCAAAATTATGGAGAGACATTCAAACTGGACATCCCAGACAGAGACACCTCACAGAGCCCAAGTAAATGCTCTGTATTTGTTGAGTTGAATCCACACGTGCTTCCCCATCACCACCTGCCTTAGCCTCTCTCTCCTGTCCCTGTCACCTTGCTCATCTCCTCCCTTCTCAGCCTCTCACCCTAAGAGAGGCAGCTGCAAGGTTCATAGGCCATGTCCATGTGATATATTCATTTTTGTCATATTTTGCTCTAGATAATCTCTAATCTGCTTCATTTGACATTCCCTGCATTGTGTCTGCATCTATTAAACAGAATATGGCACCAGAGAAAGGGAAAAAGAGGTTATTTTAAAAAACAACTTAATGACTAAACTATTTGTTTGACAATTCAGAAAGAAAGAGAGTTCTAGGTTTTCCCAAAGAATAGCAAATGCTTTGATTATAAACCAACATCTGGATTCCCCATGGAAACCTTGATCTGATGGGAATGTCAGATGCAAAGAGACTGCAAATGCACACAACTCTACAGCCAGTCCAGTTCAGCCCCTTGGAGCTGGGGAATCCTGGATGCTAAATCACCCTGCCAGGACACTGATCCATCAGACAAAGGGCTCTACTTGGTCACGGTTTAGTCTTGTTTGGAAATTCACTGCTCAGCATAACTTGCCAAGCTGCCAGTGGCACAGGAAATCCTGTATTTGTTCGAGCAATGGTCACGAATCTCACCTTCACTGGAGCAGAATCCTGGGATGCGGTCAAGGAATTGGCTTTGACTCGCAGGCACGGCCAGACAAACGGATGTTTGCTCTGCCTGCTCTCCACGCCTGCAGCGTACACCTCAGGGGGGGTTTCCACTGATGCCACCACAGGTCAGGTGGTGGAGAAGAGGGTAACCTGCTCAACACCACCTTCTACACCCCTCCTGAACTGCAAGGGAGACGCAGTGCAAGCAGTCTGGATGATGAGACAAAAAGAAATTTGAAATGCTTTAAAGCAAACACATTTTTAACTACGAACCACATATTTTGGCCACAAACAGCACTGAAATACCTCGTTCCTTGAGGTATGAGACCACAGCTAAAATTCTCTGATGATGTGTGTGCAAAATAGCCTCACTACCTGCATTTTGCTTTCTTATCTGTTTTACAGCTATTAACTCCTCTGACAGTGATACTTGCTGAGATTAATTTTCAAGCAACAAAGAGCTAATGTGTTCTCTCCTCTCCTCAGCTGGGCAACCACAGCTCCCAGGTCACAGTGCCTCTTTCCTCTGCCTCAGGGAACAGTGCTGCAATGAAGAAAAGTCCTTCTCTGCAAAGCTACAGCAAAGGAAGCACTCAGGGAGCTTTACCAAATCAAACCAGCTTCAATTTCTGCTCTTAAAGTGCTTGTCTCCTTCAAGGCTGCTGTTTATTAAATAACTTTCTCTGCTTGCTCCACAAAGCAGATGCTCCTTTTTAAACACCACATTTCTTGAAGATGGCAACACCCACACCTCTTACCCACCTCACCTACCCTTCCAGAGTTACTCAGGGAGCAGAATTATCCCACACAGGCTTCCCATAACCGCCGAGGTCCTGGTACCTCTCCAAGCTGGTTGCAGACTGGATTGAGCCACTGAGCTCCTGCAGCTGATGGTACAGGCAAGCTGACCCCGCTCACTACAGCTCTGCTGAGCGTAATGCTCCACTTCTGCCCACACATATCCCTTATCCCACTTTGGCCTAAATGAGCTCATCAGCTTTATCAGCTGCCTCTGCTAATCCAGCCCTTTTTAACTGAAAAAGGACTGAAAGTTGATGACAAGTGCAGAGAGTGAGAGGTGCTGTGGGGAGAAGGCTGTGAGTGGCTGGGACAAGAGGAGTTAAGTCGGCCTAAGTGGACATGGGCGAAGTGGAGAGAACCCCCCAGGACATGAACACCATGGGGCAGCCCTGCTGCTGTGCAGTGCCCTTGGACTAACACCAACAAAACATCCTGAGAGACTACAGTGGCAAGAACTCTTTCCTTTTTTTTCTTTTTCTTTTGGTAAGTAAACTTTCTCCCCTGCAGAGGAGTGGCTCCCTGTGAACATTCTGTGTGGCCAGCTCTCCCAGCACACACAGCACCAGCAGTCCAGTAACGACAGCCCTTTCATCCCAGCATGGGCGAGGGGCGTGAGGGCGGCTGCAGAGGGTGTCTGTGGGAAGGAAGCCCAGAGACAATGTCAAACAGCAGAGATCTGCACAAGTAATTTAGCAGTAGTTCAAACATCTCATTAATTTAATTTATAGGGAAAAGCTGTCAGCCTTAATTTTAGTTAAACGCTGAACCACAGGTGAACCTTGTGCCTGTGAAAACTGCGGAGAGAAAAGCTACGCGTTTTCTCATCCAGCACCCTGTGGCCTTATTAACCCACGCCAGGAAGGTGGGAAAGAGCCAGCACAAAAACTTCCTGGGAAGCCCAGGACTTTCCTAGGCGGTAGCACATCTGCAAGCTCTGTGTTTGCAGCAGAAACATAACAGCAGCTGTGTTTCCACAGTGTCATAGCTGGTGAAAAAGCAAAGCGGTCACAGCTGAGGGGTGGAAGCTGCTCTCCCTGTGCTGTCTGGAGGAGCAGCTTCTGCTGCAGCTGGCACTTGCACTTTGCAGGTTCTCCAGTTCCTCCTTCGTGCCTGAGATCTGCCAGTTTGTACCTGCAGCACAGGTGGGATTACAGGATCTTTGACTCTCCTGTACCTCCCATTAAACCCCTCTCATCTGTGTGTAACTTTGATGGGCTTGGAACGAGGGCTGCACTTTTGTTTCTCTCCTTGCTCAATGAGAGACGAGGCATTGCACGAGAAGGCTCCCAGGCTGCGTTTGGCTGGGGCAAGGCTGACAAGCACATCCCAGAGACAGACTCAGGTTCTTACTGGAAACCTACCTGCAGCCATGACTGGGAGAAATGGGGACTCGAGTACTTCTCTCTCCAAGCAGCTCTTGCTCAAACTCCCCACGGTCTGGGTACATCCCCTGAAGGCAGATTTAGTTTCTTCAAGTCTCCCACTGAAAAAGAATGTGAACCTGACCAGGAGGGATGAACGATAGACAGACTGTAAAAAAAGCACTTCTCCAGTGCCAAGCTCCTTTCCCAAGGCTGGGCCAGCAGGCAAACACCCTCCGGGATAAAACCAGGAAGGATGACCCTGCCTGTGTGGGCTGTTAGCATTAAGGTGCTGCCAGCGCAGTGATTTCTGCGGCTGCCTGCACTCCCCAAGTCCTTTTGGGCAAACCAGCTGGAACACAATTCCATCTGCAAACAGGAGCCAGGGGTTTGTGCCCCTGCAATGTGACAAAAAAGTATTCCTCCAAGATTTTAAGAAGATGTGGCCTTTTGTCTTGCTGTTTGTAAGCCTCTGCTTTGGAAGCAAGGAAAAAATCGAATCTATTTCTCAAAAGCTCCTGTTACAGCCTGTCAGGTCAGGCCCAGCCAGCTGCTTCCCTTACATGACCAGCCTCGAGCAGGGAAGAAACGAGCCCCCGGCACTGGGGCAAGCCCGTGGCATCCCCTCCCTGCCTGTTCCTGCTCCTCCCCTGCCAGGGTCCTGCCAGCTTACACACCAGGTATTCAGTGCAACGTTCCCCCTACGCTGCCACATGAAATCTCTTCCTGCGTTTCAGCTGTACGTGTTTTTCCCATCCTCCTTACTCGGCGCTTTGTTTTAAGAGCTCATCCTCCACAGCAATTTCATAGCTTTCTATTCCTAGCATCAGGAGAGGGAAGGGAGAATCTAATAATATTGATGAATAACCAAGCTCTGCTCAGAAGTCTGCCTTTTCTTTAATTTAAAAAATACCTGCTAGAAGAAGTGAAGGGGGTGCGTCAGTGCTGTAACAAACCTGGGGAGTGGCGGATGTGGGACCGTGTTCCCTGCACGCTGCCGACACCAGGGGAAAAAACAGAGCATTATGTCTTCAAAGAGCAGGGGCAGTCTACAAAACAGATCACAGAAACTGACACCCTGAAAGGTGAACCCTGCTGAAAGGCACATTTGGCCTTTGCTTTCCTTTGAACAAACTCCCACCCGTTTCCTGGGCTTGTCTTACGCGTTGAGATCCACTCACCAAAGCGCATCGGAATAAACAGCACTGGCAGGATGAGGCTTGCAATGACTTTTGGGCTGGTTGTCACACGTCTTTCCCATGTGATTCCTGCTGGTGACTGAGCCTTCCCATTGGAAAACAGTTCAATCCCTGCCCGAACAGCACAGTAATAAGCACGGGCACACCCAGGGTAATCGGCACAATGGGTTTGCAAAGAACTGCTCTGAAGGAAGAGGGGACCTGATAAAAGGGTGGTGGAAGGAAACAGATGCTCAAAGGGATTGCATCAGAGTTCAGGTGAAAAGGGGAGGAAAAAAAGCAATAAGGGAAAAATATTAAACTGCTACTGATACCTTTTGGGGTGAATGTAGAGCTGGTTCTTTATTATCTCCAGGAGCAACATTCAATGCTCAGACTACGGCAGGGAGATAAAGGCAACAAAGCAGGTCACTGCAGTTTTGACAAGATACACCGACCACTCTGTAAGTCTGGGGAACAGGGCAATCTGAAGAAGGGGTCCCTGGTGCTCCACTTGCCCAGCCAAGCCCCAGAGCACTGCTGGGACTTCCCAGCACGAAGCAGTAGTGCTGTGGCTCTTCTGCACCAGCTCTCGCCCTAAAGGAGCTGTCTTGTGTTTGGGATGAGCAGCACTAATATCTTCCACGAATTTAATCAGGCTCAAGGCAGCCGATGCAGGAGCTGCCAGACTGGTTTCTCCTACAACTGCATGCCAGGAGACATAATTAACAAGGAGAATGAAGAAATAAGAGACAGAATTTTTAAAGAAATTATGTCTATATTTCTATTAAATATTCCTCCTCCATCCTAAATGAAGGGAAACTGTCCACCCACAAACCCCCTCCTCGATATCTGGGACTGTTGCAGCATCATCACCGGGAGTTTGCTGCACATGTGTGTGGCAGATGGGTATTTATTGCCCTGGGCCAATGGGAGCTCCTTGGCCCTCCCAGCTGATGCTGCTGGGCCAGAAGTGCTGGTTTCATGCTCCGTTGTCCAGCCAGGGAAGAAGCCTGCTGCTGCCTCTCCCTGCTCCCACATCGGCTTTGAGTCCTTCTCACAAACCATGAGAAATTTTCTGGGTGAGGAAGAGGGCAGCTTCCCCAAGGTGGAGGAAATGCTAAAGGGAAAAGAGAAATTAACACAAGGTGAACAGCAGCAATAACGTTTGAAAAATGACTGGGAAAAATCCGGGCGCTGTAACAAAGCCAGGGCTCCCCGAGGAAGAGCTGACAGAGCCTCCTGCAGCTGCCAGGGCAGGGTGGCACAGCAGCCACGGCCCAGCCCAGCCTGCAAACACCCTCCCCATGCAAATTACAGGAGACCTATTATTTGCTAACATCAAGGGGAGAGATCGAAAAAAAAAAAAAATCTGTGGCATAAAGGAAAGAATAAGAGACTGATAAATAATACATAAAACAAGAAGCAGATAGTTCTTGTAGCCTTTTAAAATAACTCTTACGTGGGTATAATATACCATAAATACCAAAGCTGCAGTGCAGCCCTTATATGACAAGTCACAGACTAGTCAGAAAACACTTTCTGAGATCTGAATCATGGCCACTTATATATTCACTTTTATTAGGAAAAAAAAAAGAGAGAAAAATTAATAGCATCTCTCAGCAGAAAGTTATTTCTAGTCTTCTGCTTTGCAAAGGGAACTGTCATTTCATTATTTTGGTGGGTGTAATGGCACATGCTGTACCGACCATATGTAATCAGAGAATTAAATGCTGGCTCAGATATGAAGACATAATGAGATACACACATTTTTTTAATGAGAAAAATGATTGAAAATAAAACCCAGTACAGTGAAAAACACAGATGTCTCTGGCACGATAAAACTTTCTGGAAATGTAGATCCTAAGTTGCCATTGTTGCAATTACTTAAGACTCTCTTAACTCCGAGTTGCTGCTTCTCAGTTTGTCCCAAGGAAAGGTCTGTGCAAGGAGCACAGCACACGGTCAGCCTGCCCGGCCATCGCCAGGGCCGGACTGGTGAGGGTGACACTGGACACTGCTTGTGACACTGAGCACTGCTTGTGACACGGGGCTCTGCCTGTGACACCGGGCACTGCTTGTGACACTGGGCTCTGCTTGTGACACCGGGCACTGCCTGTGACACTGGGCACTGCTTGTGACACTGAACACTGCTCGTGACACCGGGCACTGCCTGTGACACTGGGCACTGCCTGTGACACTGAGCACTGCCTGTGACACTGGGCACTGCTTGTGACACTGGGCACTGCCTGTGACACCGGGCTCTGCTTGTGACACTGGGCACTGCGTGTGACACTGGGCACTGCTTGTGACACTGGGCTCTGCTTGTGACACCGGGCACTGCCTGTGACACTGAGCACTGCCTGTGACACTGGGCACCGCTTGTGACACTGGACACTGCCTGTGACACCGGGCACTGCTTGTGACACTGGGCTCTGCTTGTGACACTGAGCTCTGCTTGTGACACTGGGCACTTGTGCATGGGCTGGTTTGGGGCGCATCCTCCTGCAGAGACCCTGGAGAGATCAGAGTTCTTTCTGATCAAGGAAGGTCTTACAGAGTGCCCCTGACTGGTTACATCCATCCAAATTCCATCCCGGAGCCACATCAGACACAGCCCCAACCTCCCTGCAGGAAACCTCCTGCTCTGGGCTGCATTTCCCGGTGGATAAGAGAGGGAGCAACCGGAGCTGGGCCCTCAGATTCCACAGCGCCACCACCCTTCTCTGCCTCATCATCCCCACCCGAAAAACGGGCACGGCTCCAGCAATCCCACCCTGCTGGGTGCCAAGCTCTGCCAGAGTGGTGGGTGCTGGAAACAATCTCTGCAGCTGATTCAGCTCAGTGGACAGGCCACTCAGACCCCCTTCTGTGGGATTTAACTTCTTCATCCTCTCCTTGCCCCTTCAGTGCCCTCTGTCCTGTTCAGCCTTCCAGCTGCCTCTCACTACTCTGTGGGAACTCCTGCCCACAGGTCACCCCCTGCACGGCCATCGGGATCGCCCCTGGAGCCCTGAAAGCCGAGGTGGGACGGGGTGAGGGGAGAGCTGGGGAGGAGAAGCAGTGATGAGCAGGCCCTGCTCACAGCCCTGGCAGCAGCCCAGCTCACAGGGCCCGAGGAGAGCGTTCTGTGCTCTGCAGCGCTCACAGCACCGGTCCCCCTGGGTACCTGCACCCTGCTCCAGCCCAGCCAGCACCACCAGCAGCTCCCACAGTGAGCTTCCTCCTGACCCACTGCTCTGAGATCATCTGGAGACTGCTGCCAGCTCCCAAGGCTTCCTTTCTCCATGAACACTTCCCTTGTCATTCTTCTCCCCAAATCATGTTGTCTTACCTTCATTTTGGAGAAGAAGGGCACTAAAAATACATATTATATCCATTTCAGTAGGGCAGGGAGGAAATACAACAACACTTATTTTTGGCTGCAGAACTCTGATTTTTTAGCTAGTCATAAAATTTTACCACTGCAAAGTGATCCCTGGAGGGGTGTTTATTAGAGGATCCTGAACTCATGGCTGAAGCTGCCTCTGCCCAGCTATCACAAGCCACATGTGGCTCCAAAGTGCCTCTGATAGCAGTCGCCAGAACAATGTAATCCATAAGTTTACATTAAATATTTATACGACACTACTTTGTGCTCTTTTTGGTTTAATTTGTCTTTAAAACTCATCCCAATGTATTAGCAAAGTTCATTACTTAACAGTGCTGGTACCATTTAGTATGAACCCTGACTAGACAAACAAACCTGTCTGCACAGGCCACTTTATGGGAGCAAAACAGCAAAATCCTGCCTTGACCTGTGCCAAGGAGCACTGGGAGCATAAGTGCCCTTCGGAGCTGTGATCAGCTCAGCACGCTGATTCCAGGCAGGAGCAGAGTTTGTCAGAAATTTGATATGGAGAAGGGCAAATGCAGTTTCCAGAAAGGAGAGAGTCTGTTTTTACAGACTGAAATGTTAGGTTGGGTTTTTTTTCCAGAACACTTATGATGTTTCAAATTTAATAACAGCTTCTTAAAGCTATAGTATGAAATTTCTCAATTAAAATGGAAGGAAATTGTTAGAAATTAAAACATCACCATCCAGCCAGGCCTGGCATTTGGGTTTGTTGGTCTGAGTTGAAGTGAAAAGCAGCACAAGACATTTCGGTAACTGCAAACCATTTTGCAGATTTATAGTTCCAATAAAAACACTGCTGTACGAGGCAGAAAGCTTCTGTCTCAGTTCAGAGCAATCTCGTTGTCTCTCACAGGCACGAGCACCACGGGAACAGGAGGTGGACACCGTCCCCCACACCCAGCAGCGACATTTGTAACTGGGAAATTCATCAGGTGGGGAAGGACACGAGCAGGCTCTGATGTTCCTGCTGGAGAGGGAAACAGCCCTGCACCAGCACGGATGGAGCCACCTGGAGAGGTGAAGCCATCTACCAAGCTCAAGCACCATTTTTTTCCACAGAAGGTTCTCTTTTCCTGTAGCATCAGACTGAAAATTCCTGAAAAGGAGCTCTGACATGACAGAGGGCTGCATAAAAAGCCAAACTAAATCCAGGAAAAAGAGAAGAGATCTTTGTGCAAAAACCAGCAGGAATTTACCAGTGAATGAACTCAGGGTGCAAATCTGGAACACTCAGTGCCAGGCGAGGACTGACTCAGCTACAGCTGCCTTTCAGGAAGCAGAAGCAGATGCCAAAGAGTTGGACCAAGCAGCACGGAAATGATGCTGGGACACTGCATTAAGGGCCAGGAGCCAGATGCAGGGCTGTATCCTGGCTTGGAAGAGGTTGGGACTGCCAGGAAGAGAAGCTGCTTGTCCCTGTGTAACTCCCTGTGAGTGTGAAGAAAACAAATTTTGAAGTTTCAGCTGCAAATGCCCACCTTCAGCCCCTGATTCCCCAAAAGGGAAAAACAAGTCTTTTGGATGGAGAATTCTGTGGATGAAAATCTGAAATTTAGAGTTAGTTTTATGTAGACCAGCCAGTTAAGACAGGTTCAGTAGAGTCCCTTGTCTCTTCTACACCTCGTGCCATTTGCTCTAGCATAGATGTTTTATCAGCTGAAGATGAACCTGTGCTGTTGAATTAATTACTCCAATTTAGTTTATCATTTCTAGGGTTCCCAAAGAACAGTCCCCACCACCTAAGGCTGCTCTCTGTTCTGTGACAGAGTCAGCAGCAGCTCTCTGCTGAGGTTTTCCTGATGGAGGTTCGAGTGGTTTGGAATAATTCCCCATCACTCTGGATTTATATATGTTGCTGTAATCACACATAATTAATGATGCTGGATATTAAAGCAGGAAGTTAACATGCTTGGAAATTTTTTAAAATGCAATTAGATGTCATTAAAATATTTATCTATTGGGTGCAAGTTTTCTTTCCCAAAGGGGTCTCTTACAAATGACTATAACACTAGGTGTGGGTCACAGTAGAGTCTATTGCATTAATTGCTTTCAGGGCTTTGTAGCATTACCAAATTTCCAAATTAACAGCAAATTAAAATAGAAAATGATTAACTCAGAATGAAACAAGTAACACCCAGACATCCAGACTGTTGCCATTTACAGCAGCTAACGAGTGGGAGCAGGGGAAAAGCGAATTCAGAGTAACACGAGGAGCAAGTGCCACCTCGTGGATCCAGGGGCTCTGCACGGGCATGGCACAGCTGCAGGCAGGATTCAGGAGTGCTCAGATGCAGGGGGGATTTGTGTGCTGCAGGCACCATGACTGGTGTTCAAAGAAAGCACGTCGCTGAAATCCCTCATGCTCTCCCTTTAGAAGGCTGCAGACACTGCCTTCAGGATTTACGGCTTCCCTGGAACTCTGGCTCCCACAAGAAGTCCATAAAACTTTTACCACCCAGTTCTTGCATCACAGCCATAAATTCAGACTGTTTTATCACAGACAGCACAATCTGGGCCCTGACTGCTAAGCCAGGCAGAGGCTACTGGTGTGAGCAGGGACTGTTCACACTGCCAAGGCTACCCAGAGCCAGTGTCACAGCCCAGGGCTGTCATCTCCAGCAAGAAATCAGAGTTTCTCCCCCTGCAGTGCTCCCCAGACTAAGCTGTCATTGCACGAGGGGCCCTTCTGCTCCATCTCACCATCTACAAAACCTGGGATGCAGTGCTGAGCAGAGGGGCAACACCAGATCCCCACTCTGGTTTTCTGTAGCAGTCAGAGGATGGCACAAAACTCCTCAGGAGCTGGTTAAGAAAAAAATCACACAGCAGCTACTTCAGCTGAGGAGAGGAGAATTTAGGAGCAGGTAAAGTCCTGTTCTCATTCTGCCCAAGGAGGAAAGGCCAGATCAGATATCCCTCATGGCTTGAAATCTTTATTAACACCCGTGTGGCAATTACCTGAGGGCACAGAGATATGATCCAATCCATTTTTCTGACAGAGCTTCCAAGAAGAGGCTCCGTTAAGAGCAATGAAAACAAAGTCTGAGCTGCCTCCCCTCGCACACCACAGGAGCCACACACTTAAACAAAGCAGCCCTGTGGTTCCCCTCCCTGCAGGGCAGGACTGGCTCCTGCCGTGCCACACACACCACTGACCCATCCACGCCCAAAACCTCGCCCTCACAAAGCAGATTAAAGCTCAGTTCTTAAAGCCACGGGTATCTTAAACTTGAGACATCGCAGAGGAATAAATATTTTAGAACTTGGGGAAAGTGTCCATTTAGATTAATGCTGTGCTGAAAATAGCACTTCTCTGCGACTCACTGGATGGCTGTTATAACGTTCAGCGCCGTTTAATGGAGTGATACTCCAATTACAGAAAGTTTCTCGGAAAGAAAGGCACTATCCATCACCTACTTCCTACTCTGTTTATCTGTAATGGAGGTGATTACTTTAAAAATATCTTTACTTGGTGGACTCACATGCAAGTCATGTCTCTTGGCTAAGACTTTTGAGAGATGTATTGGGATGATAAACATAAAGCCATCAGCTTTGAGAGCCAGGAAAGGTGACCTGTCTATTGATACAGACAAAGCAGACTGGGAAAGAGTCCAAGGAGAAGCAGAAGGGCTTTTAACCCAGATCAGAAAGCCCTCCCATTTCTTCCTCCAGAGACAGGGGTCAGACCAGACAGTCCAGACTCGAGAGGTGAGCCAGCAGAGAGGGGGATGAGCTCAAGTGCCCCAGAGGTGTGAGGGCTCCTGCAGGGAGGCGTGGGCAGGGACAGGGCTGTTCCCCCCTCCCCTGGCCGAGGGCAGCATCGTGGGGTTTGTGTGGCATCCCTGCCAGACCACACATCTGCTCCTCCTGCCCACCCTTCTGCCCAAAGCATCTCAGCACTGCCCTGTGGGGAGCTCTGCTTTACCCTGGTGACCCAGCACACCTCTGTGTGTGTACGGATCCCTGCCCCGCAGACCCCCAGCACCTCCGACCCCAGCCACCCTTCAGAAGGTTTCACACCTCTCTGGATGAACACCTGAGTCCCTGCTAAGCAGCTCATCTTTCCTTCAGGACAGGAGTAGCAGAACTGTCTCCCTGGATGGTTGTTCTCCCAGAGGAGCCCTTCCCTACCACGAGACCTCTTTCAAGGAAAAGATGCTCTGGCAGCAGCGTGCTCAGTTTTCAGAGCAGTCCAAGGGCTAAGGGCACAGCTCCACTGCCACATAACCCTTCAAAGAATCCTCCTTCAAAGCAGGGAAATGGTTTTATCCATTTTTTACAGGCAAGAGGTGGACTCGGGGTCAGAACCAGTAAGGTGCTTACAGGAAGGGTTCAGATGGAGTAATTGCAGCTAAAAATCACCATACACCCTAACCCTGGAGATGTCACCTCTCTGTGTGACTTCCAACTTCACCAGGTCCCATAAAAACCCCTTAGGGATGCCCAGAGCTGTCCCGGTTTGAGCCACTCAGAGCCCAGGACTCTCAAAGCAGGGCGGTGTGCTCAGATATCCCCTGCACGGAAGGAAGGAAGGAAAACGTCACTGTCTCAAAACTTGATCAAGACTGCCACCTACTAACGTGCAGCCGAAATGACTCAAATTGTGTCATGTTTCCAGGCAGAACCAACAGAAGACAATCCCCCCCTAGAATTACACTTGCAAAGTTGTTTAACATGAAAAGCATCTTTCTTTTTCTCTTAGTTTTGGATACGATACCTTGCTGATACGGTACCCTGTTATATATATCCTAATAGTCCCCTTAAGGGTGAAGAAATTTCTCTTTTTTCCCTCACAGCTTGGACCCAGCTCTGCATTAACCACGTATATAGTCATTCTTTGAATCTAAAAACCAGCATTTTTGTAACTGGAAGATTTGGAGTTACCTGGAAAGGAGTTTTTGCACAGGATAAATCAGTGCAGACCTCTGGAGCCAAAGTGGATGCCCTGACCAGAGAACTGTCCTTATTTCATCTCGTGGCTAAGTGGAAAGAATTAACTTCTGGTTAATACAAGACGTGGCTTTTGCATTTGGTGTTCAGCTGATGATCTTCTTTTTGCTCAGACTGTTGAGCAGTTTCTCTCTAAATACAGCACATTTATCCTACACCAACACACACAGTTGTACATTATACACACAGAGGGTTAGGGCCAGGTATCATCAACCTTTAATATTTATGTCCTCCTGGAACCACGGGCTGACAGCTGCTAAGCCACTGGCAAACTGTCTCAAGTATTTTCCCCTTTCTTTTGGCACCACGCCCCTGGCTCGGGTTCAGCTGCACACTGCAGAGGCCATCCAGGATAACTCCACACTGGCTCATAAAACAAACTCCCCCCTCCAGTCCCACCTGCAGCTCATTAACAATAATGTGACTTGCCCACATTTGCATGGATAGGGGAAATCAGCTCCTCTGTGAATCGAGTGACTTTGGCTGCTGTGTCCCTTCAGCAGCTGACTGCACTGCCACGGTGGACTCAGCCTCACTGCAAATGCATCAGTGATGCAAACAGGGCAGGGGTCAGACAGCACCTGGCTTGGGGAGATGGAGCCCTTTTGCACCTGTATCATCTGTTCAGGAACCTACAGGCAGGGACAGCATTTCCTCAGCCAGGAAACAATGGTGTCTCACTATTGTGGCTGCACAGGTGAAGTCACGGGGAGCCTGTGAGCACAGAGGATGCGCAGTGAGGTAACAGACTAACAAGCAGGTTGCTTACAGCCCATGGAAGAATCAACAAAAGGACTACATGAGAAACCTGTGGCATTGAACAGGGAAGATGTGCAGACCAGGAAATTCCTAAATTTAGTATTAAATTCAATATTTAAAAATGTATAGAGTGAACTGAACATGTGGTATTGCTAATAAATGGTGCTCTAGTGCATGCTTAGCATACAGATAAAGTAATTAACCAACTAAAAAGTGCCTGAAAGACAAGTGACAGAAGATGGTAACCACCAGGAGAAACAATAGCTGCGGTTCCAAGGACTGATGCAGTGTACCTGAATGGGGGTAAGACCTGGATCCTCCGTGGCAGCCCCATAGCTGGAAGCCACTCTGCTGTTGGCTGCCCAAGGCCCTGTGTTGTGCTCGAGACCTGTGTGAACACAGAATCTGAACCAATAATGGATGGAGCAGGGGCAAAACTGAGAGATTTGGAGAGAGAAGCAGACTTGGAGCAGTCTTATCAGCACAGACCAGAGGGCAAGAGGCCAGCTCAGGGACACTCTGGAGCACTCTTGGAAAAAGCTGTGACCAGAGTCTGTGCCCCTTGCAAACACCATTGGCATGCTTTCATGTCTTAGAGCACAAAATCCATCCAATAGCGTCTGTCACGTTAATTTATGGACTGAATCCACGGCCTTTCCCTTCCAGTTTTAGCAATTTTGGAACAAATACCTTGAGCCACTAGTGGTCGTTGTTGTCCTGTGCAGCTCCAATTCCTGCAGCTTGTGCCAAACAATTCCTGCGAGCTGACTTTCACCAGGTACAAACCACAGCCAAAATCTTAAAGTCAAGCACAAAACGACAGCTCTGCTCATTCATCAGGAGACAAGCGGGTGTTACATTTACCTCTTCCTGCAAATTATATTCAGTGTCAAGGAAAACACAACAGTTTGACAACAATTAGGGATGGTGGTGCACAGGAAAGGCTCCCGAGAGCCGAACAGATGCTGCGCTGTGTGCGGAGTTTGTGTAAACACCGATTTTGATGCAGCTCCTTTTATCCTGTGTGTCCCTCCACCTCACCACAGGCAGTTGCAAAATCACAGGCAAATATGACACCCTGTTTTGGGGGAGTTTGGTGTTTGCTGAGTGTTCAAAGAAAGCCGGTGCTGTTGCTTCCCCCAGACACTCTGCAGTACACAGAGTTAAACATTTCGGCCCAGACCGACAAAGGGACAGGGGACAAAACACTCACAAGTGCTCAGCTTTGAGGTCTCCAGCTGGTGGAGCAGAATTCACAGGCAGGAGCAGGGCATTCCCAGGGGGGCTGCAGAGCATGTTTCCGAGATGTGCAGAGTTACCCCGGCTACTCCGCGTGAGCTCCTTCCAGCAGGGGAAGCAGCACGGTCTCTGCCCCTTCCACGAACGCCAAAGGTGGGCAAAAGGTGACCACAGCCATAATTAAGAAGTTGAACTTTGCATTTTTAACTGGGTGCCCCAGGGAAAACCTCAGTACCTATGGACTCTGAAAGGCTCTGGCCTGGCTAAAGGTAGAATACTCTTGAGTGGGAGTTTCCTGGAGGGAGGGTTAGTGAGAAATGAAGATATAAACTTGGGGAAAGGACAAATACAGCAACTGCCTCCACTTGCTCTGGTTTCCTGCATTTGACATGATAAACTGAGTTACTGCAAAAATCTCAGTGTTTAGTAAAATCTCAGTGTTACTATTACCATCCAATTATAATCACTAATCAACACCGTAGTGATACCATACTCTTTGCCCTATTTCTACTGGCCTCAAAATAACATTTCAGAAAAGTAGAAAGCCACAGCTTAATTTTAAAGCTACTTCAAAAATATAAAGATTTTAATTGCACATTCACAACTGTATGAGTGTATAAATGAATGCATGTTCACACATGCACACGAATTCCTTTCACATGAGCAGGAGCTTTCCCACTGACTTCAGTGGGGACAGACAACACCAATAAAGGAAAACCCATCCCTTCAGTGGGGAAGGAAAGCAGGAGCTTTCTCTGGGACAAGCATGACACGTTACTGCCCGTTTTAGACATTTAGCAGTGCTCCCATATTTTGCCCATCCCCCTGGTTAAAGGACACGTGAAACACATTACCCACGGATGCACACCGAGAGGGGCTGACTGACCGAGGCAATCCCAAAGAGAAGAGGACTTAAAACAGACTAAAATCACCTTGAACAACGTGGGAAAAGGTTGCTACACAGCTGACCTAAGATTCAATCCAAATTTCACTGTTGTCACTGGGAATTTCTCCAATGACTTTGCTGAGCTTTGGATGAAGTCTCAAGCCTATGAAATGAGAACTCTGGTTTTGCAGAAACTCTCACATCACCTCCACCAGAAGCCTCCCACAAGACTTTGCAAGCAGCTGTTGCTGCTACACAGACTACAAAAGAGAGACAGCATCCACCTAATTTCCAAACAGCTTCCTCAGTCAGGTATAAGAAACCATTCTGAAGCAGATTTTTGTTTCCTAAAAATTTCTTCTCTTATCTCTTTGAACTTTTCTGAAGAGTTGTACTCAATACTCATCCACGCTCCAGTAGCAGACACAGTCAAACATGTCCACACCACTTCTGCAGTAAATGTTCTAGACACTGTTCACTCACTTGCAGACTGTCCTAAAGGCTATGTACTCATTAAAAAAAAAATTAATTTATTCAAAATCCAGTTCTACATAATTCTATTTTAGTGCAATCTATATTCAAGCAAGCATTTAAATATTCTATTAAAGTGGATCCATCATCAAATATGATGGAATCCAGCAAAATAATAGCTAACATCTTAGTGCTAAGCCTCCATCAGAGTCACAACGGTGCCTTGATACCCCCTTCATTTATTTCCAATTCTGGCACCTGTAACCATGGCAACATATACTGAAACATTTCAAGCAGAACAGAACTGACAATCACAATAACAGCGCGGAATACCTGAGGTGGGGAAAAAAGAGGAGAGGCACAAGCAGGTAGTTGTTGAAATTAAAAGCTAATGACAAGAAAACAGCTGGAAACAAATGCTGGCTCACATGGCCAAATTCTCTAGGCAGATGTATTTCTGCAAACCTGGTCTGTTCCGTCCTATTAGCTGTGCAGCTATGGAAGGGAGGTAAAATAAATATTTTTTTCAGCAAAGAGTAGAAGTGTGAACTCTAAAAAGTAAGTTGCTGCAAATAGAAAAGAAATGTTTATCTGTTGCATGCACATCCAGGAGTACTCGGCATTAGCCCGTGAAAAGCAAGTATTTTTTCCAAAGGCAAACACTCACAAATGTGCTTCAGAGAAACACTATCCATCAAGAAAGAAAGAGAAGTCACCTTTTAAAGAGATTCTAAAAGAATAATTCCATTAGCCTACATCAAAGAACAGGTTTGAAATGAACGTGAGTTAATAAACCATATATGTGTAAACTGGGATAACTTCCTAGACATTTAAGGGAACTAATTAGCATTTGAATGCTCTGAAGCAAGAAAGGGAAATTCTATCTTTAAACTGTAACAATCAAAACTAGAAATGAGATTGACCTGTGTGGGAGAGCCTAGCAGGATGCAGCTGCAAGGTTAGCTTCGAAGGTTTATGGGGCTGGAGCTGAAAAAACACAAAGATCAAGGCCATCACGAGACCTGCAGGGAAGGCTGGGGTTTTTTATCTGTTACCCCGTGAAGCTGAATTTAGAGAACAGAATTAAAAGAACAAGAGCTGGACTTACATCAGCCTCCCTGTTGCAGCACCTCACAAGCCAAAAGCCAAGAATCAGGCATCAAAACCCCCAGGAATTCAGCGAGCACGGCTCCCTGGAAAAAGGGAAGAAAAATAAGACAAGACAAAAGCAAACATGATATTGAACTGGAGAGTCGAGGGAAGGAGGCAGAGCACCTGGGGATTTCTCTGCCGAGGAGCTGTAACCTCCAAGAAACCAACAGGAGCTGTTTCACCAAACCTCGCTCGGAGACCACGTAGCCGCTGCCTGAGAGGCCTCACACACGCTCAAGAGTTGCATATTCCGTTCAGCCTGCTACAGTCCATGTGGGCTCCTCTTAGATCCCTTTTTCCTTCATCAGAAGGAAACATAAAATTTCTGCAGCAGGTATTAGGTAGGATAAGTCCCATCCTTGCTTGGGATAGAGTGACAGCAAGTGGAACAGGCAGAAGTGGTAAAACAGCCTGAACCCATAAAATACGTAAATGCACTCCGAAGTCAGAACTTCCAGGATCAGACACTGCAGCCAGTTCTTCCCCCTTTTCAGTGCCTCGTGCCTGACACAGGAGGATGGGGAGTCTGGCACCTCACTGCTCTGTCTCTCTGGGTTGTGATGGAGCGTGAGTGTTGTTCTCCTGCTGAGAGCAGCTGCACCCACCTCACAGCGGGTGAAAGGACCAGGAGGAGACTCCTGGAGCAGGGCTACCACTGCAAAACCAGAGGCAGTCACAGGGGCCTGAGCCATCACATCCCATGGCATGACTGGGACCTCACTCCTCACAAAGCACCCTGAACCCTGCCTTAGGCTGTGTGTTCCCATTTCCCTTGCCCAGGATCGCTGAGACCCGTGGTCCGTAATCCCGTGAAACAGAAAACGCACCAGACACGCAGCAGACACCTCTTGGTTCCACCCCAACACGTGGCTGTGTTTCCATGCTGAATCTCCTGGTGCCACTGGGAATTGTGGTTCCCACTGCTGGGATCCGTCGCCCAGGCGCTGCAGCAGCAGCTGCTGCAGAGGGAGCTGGGAATGCTCATTTTTAGGGCAGGAAATGGAAAAATGGTCCATTCCTTTTTTCCATGGTCTTTTAGTCATTCAGATCTCATTGTGAAGCAAAGGCCAGTGCAGGATTCAGTGGAAGCAGGGGAAGACCTGGGTTAGAAATGGAGAACATGGAAACGGAGAGGAGCCGGGATGTGAGTTAGCAATAATTCTGGGAATAGAGTTAGCGTCTCTTTTCTCACTTGCATCTCAGAAAATGTAACTGTCAAGCCACAGTACACAAAAAAGCTGTCATTCACTGCCATGTAGGAAGCACCTTACTCTCCTTCCTCCGGGGAATTTCCTCAGTCACCGGATTTTGTAAAAGAGAATATTTTCCCCCTACCATTGTGTGTCTCATTGACTCCTATTTTCTTCTTTGTCATTTGTAAGACTCTTCTTCCTGACCCCCAAGAATGATTTGAGCTTTCCAACCAATTTCTCTAGTGCCTTCAGGTTAATGCGGGTTCAGCAGCAGCAGCAGAGTTTAACAGCAGGTTTAGAGCAGCACTGGCTCACAGGTGTGGGAGCAGCGGGAGGGAGAAGGAAAACCAGACACGTGCAAACCACAGGGCAAAGTCTGCCCCACCCTGGGCAAAGTCTGCCCCATCCTGGGCAAAGTCTGCCCCACCCTGGGCAAAGTCTGCCCCATTCTGGGCAGCCTGCCCCACCCTGCAATGTCTCTGGACACGTTTTACTCCAGAGGGAGCTCACGATGGACCCCTGTGCTCCACACAACCTGCACCCCGCTCATCAGCCAAAGTCTCCCCTTCCCAGAGCAGACCCCCCTCAGCCTGTGCACCTGACTCTGACCTGTCCCAGGCAGGCTGAGCCCTCAGACACCAAGGCCAAAGGAGGATCCCCTGCAATCAGAGCAACCCAGCCCTCCCCCGTGACCCCCAGACCCTGTTGGACAATTTGTACTAACACAGAATTTTCGTGAAAAACATCCCATTGTGAATTACAGACTTTGAGTGCCAGAAAAGGCACCGTGCCCCTTGGGACGCTCCTTCGATGGTTAATTAATCCCACTTTAAAACCAGCCTCCTTTCTTTCTAATTTTTTGCTGACTTCTTCCATTTCTAGTTCCACGATCTTGTTATACTTTTAACACAGATATAACAGGTTTTCTATCTTTACCAGGGTGCTGACAGACCAAAATTTTTGGCTTTCCATTTTTTCAAAGAATCTAGTTAATGTTCCAATAAAGAAAACCTTTTCATTTCAAAATCCCATTAGATCACTTTTACAGAAAGATAACCATTTATTCTAGACTCCAGGAACTACAGCAGTGAAACCATTTGCATCCAGTGTTCCTCTATTTTTATATTCACTTTCACCTAAAAGCAAAAGTGTGAGAGTCTTAACTCACTCTGGATTTTGATTTCACTTCACACCTTCAAAGCTAATTAATTATCATTTGGAGTAAAATGGCATGTTTAAGAGCTATAATGAAAATGTTAATATCCTGGGCTTCAGGAGTTCTGACCAGAACGCAAGCTGTCAATCACCTAATTATTTAATTTATTTCTTTTTTAATTTTGCATCGTTTGCCATCCCAAACCGGGAGAAAAAGTTCATACAATGAGAAGAATACTCACTAACCTCAAATGATGTGGAGCCATGAAAGCAGAATTCTGTATCTCGAGTCTGACTTCTCAGAAAGCAAAAATGAGGTAATATTTCAAAACAAAAGGTCCTTCAGAGCTGAAAATTGAAACGTGTTTATTGCCACTGCTTCAGTTTTTATTTTTCTACTTTGTTTTCACATTGGTTGGGTCGCTGGGAGTGCACTCACTTCAGTGCACACCCAAACCCCCAAACCAAGATATGGCAGTGGAAGGGCACTGAATCACCGTCCCTTCTTTGTCACCCTGGAAATCTTCTGTATAGGATGAAGCAGAACCGAGCAAGCACCGCTGTCCCTGGCCTGCTCCTGCTGCAGGACTGGTGCACAGGGCAGGAGCAGAGCCCGGGATTATGGCTTTACAGCTGTCCTACTGTAATCTTCCTACCTGTGGAAAATGTTGTATGGGGTTTTTTATTTTAAACTCATGCTTCATGACTTCGGAATTAGGGATGAATCCTATTAGGGAGACAAAAGGCTCCTTGTAGTTCCTAGCCGTCTAATAGTGTGAGAGATAGAGAGACTATTATATTTGGCACAATATTTAGAGAAATTAATCCTCAAGCGCTAAAGATTTGAGGGATTAACAGTTTGAGTGACAGCTGAGCTCATCCAGCCTCTATCCCTGGATTGTGCCACAAAACCATTTGCCTTCAAGTTGAACATGTTCCTCACTTCCACCCAAGTCAGCACAATTCCTGCTTTTATTGCACTCAGGTCCCCAGGGGAGATCAACAAACTCATAAATCCTTATTTCATGGCGGTTTGCAAAATTGCCATGTTATTTTCATTTCCAAGATTTGATATGTGCCTTCCTCCCTTTGTGAAGAAAAAGACATATCCCCTGGATAAAATGCACTACGTTTTTAAACCTTCGAAATTTTGATTAAAGAGCTTTGAAACTGTCCATTTTCAACAAGAAATGATGTGTAGTGGCCACACACATAAACACATCCACAAAGAATCACCCAGACCCTCCCAGGCATTGCTTGGAGAAGTCCTCACTGGTGGGAGACCTTAGCTGCTGTGTCCTTCCTCCCGAATGTCCCGCAGCAGGAATGGGACCATTCCCCCGGACTAACCTGGGCTGAAGAGGGCAGACAAGCTCCCACCCCGTTACTGGAGGGGGATCCTGCAGTGAAGAGCTGGGAAAGAGGAAGAAGTGGCCCCAGCACTGGGAAGAGGCCCTGCCACAGCTGTGGCATCGCTCGGCAGAGGCTCCCCAGCCGAGCACAGAGAGAGGGAAGGAGAGGAGATTTCGTGGTTGCCATGGCAGTGGCAGCATGGGGCCATGGCAGGAGAGCAAGAAATATTCACTGCAAGCTTATTTGTGCAGCTTCGTAAAAAAAAATCTGTGAAAACAGCTGAAATAAATTTACAATTAATCTTTCCAATATCTCCATGCTTTGGAGTCAAAGAAACACACAAGTGCCAGCACATCGGGCAAGGCACAATTTTGCTCTGGGCTGTGTAACTTCGTGGAGACCAATCAGGTTACAAGGGTTTGCCCAGAAGGATCTCAAATATCACAGCGTGAACGTGTTTGTCGCTTTTCAGGGCTTAAGAAATTACCAGAGCAGGAGAGCTCCTCCAAGGAGCACTGTCACCCAGGCAGCTGGCAGAAATCACCCAGTCTCATCCCAAATGGAGACATTTATTGCCCTCCACAGAACTTCTCGCAGGGAAAGAACTGTCCATGGCAGGATGCTTTTGCCATCTGTCTTCCCAGTGGCCAGGTTATTTCCACGGCCATTTTTGAAAAGTAACATCCAGTTTCTGGCAGTTTCTGGGCTACAGGAAAGGGCTCCTGCAAAATGCCCCAGAGCATCACGTGCAGTTGGAGACTGGGGGATGAGGGCTGCAAGCTGGCACACACCTGTGTGACTGACTGGTGCTTTCTAGGAGCACACCATGAGGAGGTGCTTTAAGAGCCATGGGAAGATGGTGAAGTGCAAGCGGGGACAGCTGCAGGTCACCACGAGATGCTGCTGCAGAGGGACTCCTGTGGGTATGAAGAAGATCCAGTCTAAACAGAAAAGCCTCCAGAAGGATCGGGGGTTTTCTTGTGAGCAGACAAAGTACCAGAGCCTGTGGATGACTCTCACTATCATAAGCTACTTCCCCGTCCAGCACTTATAGGACTTGCTGCTCTTAGCTGTGGATCAAATTAGGATTTTTATGAATAAACCATAAAATTCAATGTCTTCAGGGTAGGAACAGAGCTCAGAACTGTCCTCTCACAAGGCACCACGAGCGGCTACAGCACGGTGGTGGGATGGGGAGGAGAGCAGCCAGCACTGGTGCCTTTTGCCCGGTGCTCTGCACATCTTTGGGGTGTCTGTGCATTACCCATCCCCTGCAGTGTGAGGTGTGGGATTAAAACGTGCCCTCAGTCCCTGGCAATAGATAATGTTTTCTTTTCCTTCCTTAAAATTGTATTTCAGCCTTAATTAGCTCACAAGCCTGTTGTTCAAAAGCTGAGATTTCCTCTCTGGGTTTTCCCCTGCTTCAGTTCAGATCACATCTAAAGACAGAGCCATCCTTTCATGAACAGAACCATTTCTTTTGCTTGCATTGCCAGCATGGTTAGGCCCTTATCAAATCTCTTCCCTACTGTAACATTTCCTTTCAAGGTAGCTCACTAACCCTTACCTGTTTTCACTTTTACCTGCAAATAGCAAAATACCATCAACTGGAAAAGATAATTCCTCACTTGTGAAAGTGTTATTTTTTTATTCTATGATATGGGCAATACAAATGTCACTCCAAGTCAGGCTGTATTAAGTAGTTTCATGTCACATGACACAGTGTGAATTGACACATGCTGTGCTGTTGTATGAGATCTGGGGTTACTTGTTTGAAGAGACTTTTTTCTTTTCTGTTTAGGAGAAGATATTACATACCATAGATATTACATGATCCATCCATTAGCTAAAAAATAGATCCAGATAAAGGTATAATTTCTGATAGTCAGAGCAAAATAAAACCTGAAAATCATTGCTTACTTTTCATATAATACTGATAGTCAGCTTATTCTTTGCAATTTATTAAAGGGAGCAAAAATAATGTGAAGAGACTACATCTGTTACTAAATACAATTGATAGAGAAAAGTAAAAAATCCCCATGCAGGTTCCAAATGTCAGACTACACCAGGGACCTGCTTCACGTTAACAACTGGTGGTCACTTTGAGAAGCCTCATTTAAGTTTCAGCATTGTTTTATTTTTCAATAAGTTATGGAAAAGCCAAGGACTTACCAACAATAATTCTCACTCTGCTAATCCACACACAGACCTGTGTCATCAGTTATCCAGTGCTACCAACCCCTGCATCGTTTAAGTTTTACTGGTAAAGGTTGGGATGGGACAAAAGAGTTAATTCCTTATTTAAATCACACGTAAGAGCATTCAGTCAAGTCGCATCTACCAACAAAATTAAAATCCTAATCAAGGCTCATTAAACCCATGCATACAAACCATGACAGTATTTGTTTGTTTGTTTGCTGAAAATTTTCCAGGACTTGGTGCTTTGTTTTCCAGGAGCCTGGAAAGCCTCGGCACAGCTCTGGCACAGGAGCAGGAAAGCTGTGTGCTCACATCCAGAGGAGCAGAGGGATTCCCCTTGTCTCAGTCTGATTATTTTGGTGTGTAAGTTACCATCCTCTCCCTGTTTTCAGCATTAAATGACAAAGTGGATTGCTCAACAAATCTGAAGAGGCTGGTTACAGCAGCAGCGTTTGCCTCAGTGAGCCTCGCAGGAGCCCCCTCGAGCCGGTCCTGTCCTTCACTTCGTGCCAAAACAGCCACATTTCCGCACGCTCAGCCACCTCCAGGCACACAGCCTCAGCTTTGCATTTATCCTCACCTTTACTTCACCCCAAGGTTCTGTCTTACATTCCAACCCAGGCCTTCCCTTCGCTCTCCCTAATATTTTGGGTGTCTGGAGACACCGAGCAGAAGCCACCATCTCTGAGAGACAGAACCAACCTCGCTTCCTCCGGAATCAGAGCGACACGTCCGTGACTCCACTGGCACACCCCAGCCCAAGAGCTTTTACAGTGCCTCTCGCCTGACCAACTGCTAAAAACTTACACAAAAGTTTGGAGCATTATAAATGCTGCTTGTAAAACAAGAAGCATCCCCGCTGGAGCCTCTCCACTCTGTCCCACCTGTTCGATTGTCACCAGTCACAGAGCACAGAGTCACCAAGACTGGAAAAGTCCTCCAAGATCATCAAGTCCAACCTTGAGCAGAATCGCGGGTGCTGGGTCCCTGCTGCATGACAGGCCACGACAGTGACCTCACGCCAACCCCGCAGCACCCACGGCTCAGTGCAAACCCTGCCCGCACACGGAACACTTCTGGAGCCCCCTCTGGCGTGCTCGGTGTGCCCGAGCTGCACCGCAGAGCAATGCAGCCCCCCGAGCACCGATCCCGGCGCCCGACAATGACTGCGGGCCGGGCGCTGCATTTGCAAGCAAAACACACTCTTACTTTCTCAATATTGGCTCCTTTATTGCCGGCTCTTATGGCTGACAATACAGGAGAGAACTTCATAAAGAAAGTCTCATGATAGCTGTTATTTATTATGCAAATGCTGCCTGCCATGGCAACATTGCGTGCAGTAGTTTGCTTTATTTGCCCCATACATGCATATTCAAATCGGGGCTGCATACATTGTGCCTACACATTACAAAGATTTTGTTTTCCTTGACACTTACGGGAGAACAAACTGCAATTAATACAGCCTGTTTAAGCAGACAGCACCCAATTAGTTATCATCCATTTTCAGATTGGGACTCTAGACTAAAAAACATGGAGCTGGCTTCTTATTCAAAAGGAAAATACATCCAAACTACGGGTTTTCAAAGACACATTTAACTCACAATGGCCAGGATACTCACTTGGCCTTTAATGTGAAATGGAGTGTTAATTTTTCTCTGTCACCTCTTAATTGCTTCCTTATTATACTGTTCAAGCAGTTAATTGCTAGACTGAGTGAAAGAGTGTTTTCAAGGGAAAGGAAATGCCACAGCATGAAAGAAAAAAAAATAGAAGCAGCACACTAGTGTAATTTGGCCTGATATAATGTTAGTTGTGGTACTGTCTTTAATGGCAACTACAAAAATTAACAGGAAAAGCTAAACAGTTTTCTATTGCCAAACAAGGCAGGAGACGTACCAGGAGGTTTGGGATCAGCAGTTGGTGGGATCACACCCAGGGAAGCCATCGATTCCACGGACGTGGCGTACGTTCGCGGGGGATTTCCTTCTGCTCCACCCCTCGGAATAAGGAGCCGTCACTGCTTTGGAGTGCAGGAGCTGCTCCCCGGGCTCCCCCCTCTCGTCCCACTCACCGACACCTGCCCCGACCATCCCCGCACCTCGGGGCTGGAGCTCCAGCGCTGGGCGCAGCCTCCGGCTCTCCAGGGCTGCTGTCTGTGGCCGCTCTGCTGAGCTCTCCAGAGCCTCCTGGGCAATCCCGTGCAGCAGGCTTGAAGGAACAACCATCAAACATTTTTCTGCCAGTCCTGCAAACGCAAGGAATCGAAGTGACTCGCATTTCCAAAGGCTGTGCGCACACCTGACAGCGGCTGGGTTCCCCTCCAAGCCCAGCATCACCGGCTCTCCTCAGGCATCGAGGCCAGTCCTTTTGCAGCAGAGACACCGGGGTCTGCAGGGAAAGACTTTGCAGATGTCACACAGGGACAACAGATACTCCAGATGCAAAGGCAAGAATTACAGGCCTTTAAACAACAAGTGATTGCAGGCTCTAGAGGCAATCTTTGCATGACAGTGCTAGAATTCATGATCAGTAGTATTTCCTCCCTCCTCTAATTTTTATTAGAGAATAGTAGTTATTAATGGAGGAAGGAGACAGGGAAAAAAAAAGCAGATACCAAAGATACTGTTGCATGGTAGACTTAAATATGCACATTAATTCATAAGCAAAGTGAGTTAAATACGAATTTTGAATTAATTTCCTAAATGTAGCTTCCCAGTGGACAATAGAAAAGAGATGATCCAGTTATCAACTTGTGCTTATTAGCATTCAAACATGCTGATTAACTCATTAGTAAGACTACATTTAAAGTCGTCCCTTTTGTTTCCTTCTATAAACTGTTGGTCTTTCATTTACTGGAGGAAGAAAATACAGTTATTGAGGACTGAAAAGAATGAGTCAACTTTGGCTGAAAAATAACAAACTTTATAGAACATAAAAAATATCCCCTTTCATTTTACAGTAGAATTGGGTGGGTGAAAAGCATATGCCTGACAGTGTTGCAATTTCACTGGGAGGAAGTCATGAGTAGGAAATATCAAAGCAAAATTTAGCTTTCAACCAGACAGATCTCAGAATTGCACAGAGAACTCCCAAACAACATCCCTAATGTCAAACTGAGAGACCGGCTTGTGAAGCTCTGCCCGTGTCCTGCCAAGGGGCCAGCCTGCTTATGGCTCTGGTGGAACACTGCTGCTGTCTGTTTGCACACACTGCAGGCATCAGTCACCCGAATCCTCAGCACAGAAACACCCCACTGAACGTGTGGGATGTGTGATTCAGAGCCCCTGAGCTAAGACATACGGTTTTGGAACAAAGTGAGTAGAAGGTGTGAGCTGCATATCTGCACCACCTGCAACTGCCACATCCAGGGAAGACAAACACGAGGCTGCTCCACAGAGCTGCAGGACCTGCCCTCGAGAGCTCTGCTGTCATCTCACCGGGACAGCCCAGGTGCCACTCTCAGCCAACAGAAAAAATGAAACCAGACAAAGTCTTACTTTGCAAGACTTAATCACTCTTGATTAAGAGTGTACCACCCTGCTGGAAGAGGTGAGGAGAGCCAGCAGAGCCCAGAGCAGGGGTTGCTGGCACGCAAGGGAATGGCTGCAGAGGGAGTTTGTCGCTGCAGAACCTTCCTGGGACATTTTGTCACCGAGAGAAACCCCAGCAGAAACCTCGGTTCATCTTCCCCACACAACCAGCAGTGGAGAAGGGACCTGTCCTTGTGAGCCAGCTGTCCATCTGTGGCAGGAATGACTGACCAGCTCTCACAAAGGTGAATTAGTCCGTAACAATCACAACACCAACTCCATTCACCGTGTAGAGTCAAGATTTTCTCAACTCAGGAAAAAGTTTCAAAACTCCAGACAGTCTTTTAATGATTATTTCAGTGCTTCTTTAGTATTTTATTTTACTATCCCCCTAAGAAATTGCACAATAACAGCTTTGCAGTGCCCTGAGATTTTCACTTCTTTTCAGAGAGTAAATGCTGTGTCTTGGCCACATCTCAGCATCCTCATTGCCTACCTGCTCATATGGCCTTCCACCTGACCCATACGTCTCACAAGCTTAAACTTATTTTATTCTGTCCACTGCTCTTGTGGAATATGTAATAATAAAATACTGAGGCATAGAATAAATTAAATACTCTGCCACAGATAACACAGACCATCTTTCTCCTCTGGCCTTCTAAAGTCTTCCTGTTTAAACATAGGAAGAAATTGTTAAAAACCCCTTGAAACACATCAAGAAATCTCTCTCTCCCACTGGTGTAATCAACAAGTCTTTAAAATTCAGTCTAAACACACCAAAAGATCTCATTTTGCACAGCAGAATTCCCGAAACCGTTCTGTGAAAACATTTGATGTCCATACAATACCTAAGCACACGTACACATTACCCCCTACGCAGAACCTCGCTGTTATTACAGGATAGGAGCAATCTCTTTATATATTTCTGCCATTTTAGAGGGCATAAATAGGTTCTCTGAATAGGATATAATTAAATTGAACAACCTGATGTCTTATTTTCATACAAATCCATTTTATTAAACTGTCTGTTTCCATTCTTGTATATTAAGATTTTTACCTAAATCTCTCTCATTTTTCTCTTTAACTTCCAATTTGCCTTTGTCTAAGGATACTGACAATGTCCTATATAGCCTTGAAATCAATTTAGTGAGACAGTCTCTTTGTACAACAATTTTTCAATCTGCTACATTTGCATTTCTATACCTTTTTTTAATTCACAAAGAACAGCATGTCTTACCCAAAGGAAACGGGAAAACTGAGCTCCAGGAATATTAAAATCTTCTACAAATTGGTCAAACGATTTAAAATGTCCATCCTTAAACAAATCTTTAATACAAATGGACCCTTTTTGTTGCTAGGTTCTAAAGGCTCCATTTTTAATACAAGTGGAAGGTCCTCATTATAACACAATAGAGTTAAGGGAGACAATTTCTCATACCAGCCCATGAATTTATGCACTTTCCCCACATTCTACAGACTGGGAAATAGTTGTTAACATAATCTTTCCCTGTCACACCATTTTCATGTATATTTTTATGTCTGTGTTATCTCTCAAGTTCAAGTTCTGTATATATAGATCCTTGTACGAATGTGTGAAGGAAATTGCCCTTGTCAGGTCCTTATCACTTAGGGTTGTGATGTGTTAATCCGACTCTCCTGTCACAGTTCTCAAAGATCTGCTGCATTCCATTGGAGCGAGGTTTCCATTGAGCTCCCCTACGCCTTCCACTGTACCACAGTCTTCATCAGCAAAAGAAACAGTGCACATTTCCCTTCACAACGTTTACATTTCAACTAAGTAAATGAAAGAGTAAAATAATAGTCATTCACATAAAAAGAAAACCAAAGTAACTACCTACCAGTCAAAGAAAACAAAGACAAATGAAAAACAGTAAGATAATGACAAATATTAACCTAGTCACAGAATTTCAAAAAGCACAGAAAGACTGAGGGTAGAGTAAAGTCTGTGGATTCTCCAACCCTCTCCTCAACACAAGGCCAGCTGGATGAGGCTGCCCAGGACCGTGCCCAGTCAGGTTTTGAATAGATCCAAGAGTAAAGAGTCCATTGCTCTGGGCAACCTGTCCCAGGGTTTGGTTACTTTTACACTAAGAAAGGCTTTTCTTACATTTCAAGACTCTGTTGAACATAAATGCTACTACATGGTGGGAACACCAGTAGACCCTCCTCTCCATCTCTCCACCTCAGAAAAGCTCATCTTCTTTGAGTGCTGTTTGTCCTACCTATTTCCATAAGTTTTTCCATCACAAAAACACCAAAACTTCCTGTCTCTATTTCAACAGTTTGCTTTCCTGCCACTCATTCACCAGCCTTGCCTTCTGACTTCCACAAGTCAGATTTTACTCCCCCACTCTAGCCCTGATGATTCTGTAATATGACCAAACTAAACAATCGGGACAAAATTCATTCCATTACTGTTCTGCTAAAGCCAGAGGATTTACTTTAGGATTGAATTTGCTCTTCTCGTGTGAGAAACGGGAGATTCAGGAGGAGATAAAAGAAGAAGGAAAAGAAAAACTGACCTTGATGGTCATATTTTCTTTAATCCACGAGGGCCACCAGATGAATGCACACAGCCAGCCTGACAATGCTGCCTGCATTTAAACGCGGGCGGGTGTAAATATAGGTAAGGGCACTAATCAGCCAGGTGGCTACATGTTACCCTGAACACAAGCAATTAACTACAAGGGCAATTTTCTCCCAGAGGTTAGTTATTTCATAGCCAATTAACCAGGCAGCTTCACCCCACTTTGAACTGTGTGTAGAGTAAGAGCCATGTCTGCATCTGGACCTTCAATAGATTCCCCGTAGCTTTAGCCATCAGCCCTATTCATCTTTTTCTAAAGTAGTTACAGCATCCACCTGCCTTTCAGTATTTAACTCCTTCATTTGTAAAGAAGCAAGCAGAACATTTGAACAAAAAGATATTTTTATCTTTATAATAGGCAAGGCAATTTTAGCAGTATATGTCCATGAAACTCAGCATTCAGCCCTGTGTAGTGTCTTCACAAAATCAGTGAATGCACTTTATTAAACATACCCGCTGCCTGCAAAGCTGGCCTTCGGAGAGGGAAACCCGTGTTCTTTCGTGTTCGGAGTATGGCAGGGCCAAGGAAGATTGACTGAATGCTCAGGAGGAGAATACATCCAGTTAACACAAGCTAACGCTGCGCTCTCTTTATGTAATGCATTAATAATATAATTACGCCTTAAATATTAATAGAATATGCTGAATAGCTCCGAACAGATGCATATCACAGGCTGCCTATGGCTGCGTGCATGTGAGCAGTAGCTGCACCGTGCTCCCAGCAGGCACAAGCCAGCGTTACAGCCCCGGGTGGGCACGGCCCTGGGTGGGCACGGCCCCGGGTGGGCACGGCCCCGGGTGGGCACGGCCCCGGGTGGGCACAGCCCCGGGTGGGCACCGCACACATGGCTCCAGGCGTTGAGGCTGGCGGGGGCTCTGGGGGCAGGACCCCCACGCTGTCCCTGCCCCGTCCCATCCTGACAGCTGAGCTCTGGCTGTGTCCTCAGGGACTGGAGTTCCTCCCTGGCAGCCCAGAGCCCCCAGCTCCACGCAGGACCAGGGCAGGGCTGTGGCCCTGACCCGTTATTGCCACCCAAACGTGTCCAGCTGGACGAGGTCCTGCCTGAGGAGCAGCCACACCACAGCTCCTGTCACAGCAGCTCCCTCTGCCACTAGTGACACCGAGAGCCTGGAGAGCACAGCTCAGCTCTGATCCCACAGCCCACAGTGCCCAGGAGCCCCCAGTGCCCCTCCACACCCCGGGTGTAAGTAACAAAAAAGCATTTCCCAGCACTGTGCTGGCCCATCTAGAGCAGAGCCATGTCCCGGTGCTGTGATTTCAAAAGTTCTCATGAACCCCTGTATCTCACTCTGAAAATGTAAATTGCAAGGTGAACAGAGTCAAGAGTGTAGAGTTAGAATAACTAGAAAGTCCATGACTGTTATGAAATTCTTTGAGATTTCCTTTGCATTCTGAGAGATTTTAGTGTAAGAGATATCTCAGATATTTTAAGAAGAAAAAATCTACCCCATCTAATCAACACATCAGACAAGACACACGTTCTCCTTCTATAAAGGGATTAAGAGATATGATAGAAAAGGAAGGATCCTTTGGACTTTGCAGTTTCTAGGTTGTCAAGTTCTCGCTGAAATAAGAACATAAAAGCAGAACAGAAATAGAGTTTTGAATAAAATCAAATAAAACAGTAAAAACACACAGAAATTGAACAATGTTTCAGTAGTTGCTTTTCGCTCTGGATAGGTTAATAAATTGAAATAGACATTTAAGTGAAATTTCATTGTTTATGGGCAGGATTATCAGAGAAGAGATAGTTATAATTTGGCTGCATCAATTCCCATCCCCTTGCCCTTGCTGTTCTCTGTGTATCTCTCAGTAACAAGACTGTCATTTTAAGTATTATTTATTTACCAGACAACCAGGGTATTGTTTGACATGTAATAGAATATTTCCATGAATTTTATTTGCTAAAAAATAGCAGCATGAAATGTAAGTTTTTTAATCTGCTACAATAGGTAGCAAAAGATCAAAACTAATCAAACCCATGCTGACAATTAGTTAGATAAAAGTCTGACAATTCAGTCCACTACAGCTATTATTATTTACATAAGGAAATTATCAATTCCACAATAAGTTATCAATATATGGTTTAGGCAGAGAATTGGAAAATATATGCAAGTTATAGAGTTTACATTTTAAAATTAGCTGTTCCTAGAATGCATGGGAAATGAAAGCTCAAATTCATGACCCTCCCACACCACAGATTGAAAAAATATGTTGTATCAAACATCCACATAAATTATAAAAGCCCCTTTAAAATGTCAAGTATAGATCCTACTGTGCTTAGGATGTCAGCATACCTCTAAAAATATGGAGTGATGAGGCATGGATACAATTTATAGCGGAAATCAAGCACGCTTTTCAACTTGCACGCACAAAGAAATGTGATAAATCAAACAAATCTTCCCCTTTTCAAATTGAAGTTGAACTGCAACTGTATTAACTTCACACAAATTGTCCAGATTAGTGATATCTGATTACAGTATTTAGGCATCCACAGCTGTAATGTTATATTGCCTTTTTTTTTTTTTTGACAGTAGGATTACAAAATTTAATGCTGCAGTTTTAGAAGACAAATGCATTGAAATCATTGGTTTAGCCATAAAATGGGGCTGAATAGAAAATGTTTTAGTTTAGTTGTGACATCCCTGTTTTTGTAAAAGTTGGTAAACCAACACTTTTAGGCTGAGCCTGCAACGAGAGAAACCTTGGCACTCTCTCATTGCAAACAGAAAATCTCCTTTTCTAGATCTTATTGTGGGACTAAATTTGTAGTATTTCCTCTTGGTTAGTAACAATTTCCCAGAGAGCCACTTTAAAAAATGAGCAACAAATATTTATAAAATAATATAATTTATGCTGAAAACTTGCAGCTCTCGAGGAATGAGAAGAAAGGGGAGGATGGGATAAAACATAACTCTGTGAATTAACACAATAGTGAGTGCAATGTGATTTTCATACACAGAGAGAAAATTCGTGGACTTCCCTCAGTGAAGGCAAAAAGCCTCTCTCTGTGGCTGTCTTGCAAGCTGCTTCAACTGCAACACCTTCGAATAATGAGGTTAGTTAAGGGAGAAATCATCAGTAATGATATGGTTCTTAGGCACCTAATCCTGGCTTTTTATTTACACAGCTCTGCCATGCGGTGTCAGAAATCTCTGTCTGGTTATTAGCAACCCTCTGAGGTCGCTCCCTTTCAGGCGGCTGCCCTCCAGAGAGGGACGGAGGACAAAACATTTGTCGTCGAAGGTTTTTCTCCTTTTAGACCGTTCTGCACCACGGAGGGAGCCGCGGGCTGCTCCCGAGCGGTGCCAGAGCGGGGAGCGGTGCCCGGAGCGGGGAGCGGTGCCCGGAGCGGGGAGCGGTGCCCGGAGCGGGGAGCGGTGCCCGGAGCGGGGAGCGGTGCCCGGAGCGGGGAGCGGTGCCCGGAGAAGGGAGCGGTGCCCGGAGCGGGGAGCGGTGCCCGGAGAGGGGAGCGGTGCCCGGAGCCCGGAGCAGGGAGCGGTGCCCGGAGCGGGGAGCGGTGCCCGAGAGAGGAGCGGTGTCCGGAGCGGGGAGCGCTGCGCGGAGAGGAGCGCTCCCGTCCCCACGAGATGGCAGGCTGAGATGCTGTTTGCGTTTCTCAGCCACTCTTCGACTGGAAATCGTTTCCCCTCTCAGATGACAGCAGCCCCAGGTAGCAGAGGTGACATTTGCTTTACATTATGATACACACTAATTAATCATTAGCGATCCCAAAAGTATGTCGACTAAAAATGCTTTGCTATGGCTCATCACAGTAGGGGCTTTCAATATTGATACTGTTACACACACATATGTTCCACGGCTGGTTGTTATATACCCATGGATTCAGTGGTTTAGGCTACAGAATATCTTTTAAGCACTGCTAATTATTGTTTGCTAAAATCCCTTACAGTTGGTAATGAACTCGATGTCTTGTACTTTAGGCGATAAACTCCGGAGGTCACAAAACGACTGCTTGACTGGGAGATGAAATGGGAGTTTTACAAGCTAAAGCTGCTGCAAAACTGACTGGAACTTTTCGTGGCACAGCCCAGGCTTTTTGCAGGGGTTGACACTTTTCCACCCACGTTTCAGAGCCTGTGCCAGCAGTCTGGGGCCATCCCCCTTCAGCCCTGGCAGCCCCTGGCACGGCTGAACAGGGCCGCAGCAGAGGTGACCGGGGACACCAGAGCTCGGTAAAAGGTGATGCCTGCCTGCACTTCAAACGTGACCAAAGCTTCGTGGCACTACAGTGAGGACGCTGAGGAGTTTTGATTCACCTCTGCTACCAAGTACCCAGGCTGGAAAACAGGAGGTGATGAGGAGCATAGGAAAGTTCACGTTAATAAAGCTGAACAGGAAGGTCCAAAAGCACCAGCAGCTCTCAGTCCAGCCTCAACCTTTAACCCTGGTTAAAAGCAGCCAAGACAGGCAGAAGGAGGAGGCAAAGAGATTTGGACCTTGGCTTCAACCAAGTACAAGATGGGAATTTTTTGAAAAGTAAGCACAGACCTTCTCCCCGGGAGCCCTCCTCAGAGGCTGCAGAGCTGCTGAGCTGTCTCATTTTTTTCACCTCATCATTGCTGCGAAGAAACAACCCAAACCCAAACCCAAACGTCCCTGACAGGCCCTGCCTCGGCAGTCCTGCTCTCGGAAGGTTCATCTTCAGCCATCCTCAGCACACACCCGCTCTGAGAGGACACAAGGTCTTACCTGAGCTGCCGTGGTTTGGGAGCGCTTCAACAGAGGCTTCGAAATGGTGAAGGATGTTCAGTGCACGCCAGTGAAGGGAACCACACATGGTTAGAAGGTTCTGTGAACCAAAAAATCCTGAGTTCCAAAACAGTACCAAAAGCCCCTGTTTTAAAGAGAGCCAACCAAAAATCACATTCCAGGTAGGCTGACACCATTAAAAGCATCTCTGGGGGTCACCTTATCACAGATTCTTATAACAGAATATTCTGAGTTGGAAGGGACCCACAAGAAACCTCAAGTCCAGCTCTTAAGTGAATGACTCATGTGGGAACCAAACCTTGGTGGTTTTCAGCACCATGCTCTCACCGACTGAGTTAATCTCAGGGTCTGCACTGGGTGGGAGCTAAGCTGTCCAGAAAATTCTATTCTAAACATAAAACATTAAGCCTTTGAATCTGCTAGTGTTGCAAGACAAATACAGAAAGGTGAGCACAGGCTCTTGCAAAGGTTATGAAGTGAATGTCTAAGATGCTTCTCCTCAGGGAAGTGAAGATGAAGCTACCAATAGACATTTGTTACAGGACTTTTCTCTACCACTCTGCATCACCTGTGTGTCAGAGGGACTCATGCCAGCCCAGATGTCAATTGTTTCCACCTCCACCAATGCTCTGCTGGGCACAGGAGATGTGCCCACACTCATCTCTGCTCTCTCCTGTAAAAACTTTGGCTCAAATCCCAAAATCCTGTTCGTAATGTGAACAATTTGCTGGCACAAGTCAAGGCTAGGTCAGCATTTAACAGCTAAAGAACTGGGAAAACCATTATTGGTCTAATGGGTCAGGAAATTAGTCCTGTTCAAGTAATGGAACTATATTAAAAACACAGAAAACAAAATAAAAAGGATAAAGGGGGAGTGAGAGAGAGGCCAAAAAAGAAAAAGGGGAATTTCCAGTTCTGCATGATTTCAGGACCTGAGATTTTAACAAAAAACATCAAATACCACTGAAGTTTTGATACATCTGTGACAGTGAGATTTACAGTTTACTTGACTTCTTGCACTTTTAGTCCCACTAATGCAGAGTTTGGGGATTATATATAATAAAGCAAGATTATAAAAAATGGGATTCACAGCAGAGCCCTTCACACGGACGGGTGATTTCTGAACAAGTGAGGCCCCATCACCTTCAGGATCTGCAGAAATCCTGCTCTTGCATTCTGATGTTCCAAGGCACCAGATGTTTGCAGCCCTGCAGCCACCCAGTCCCACCCATGGTTTTTCCAAGCAGAGTTTGCTACAGGCAGAGCACAGAGGAAAATTTCTTCATTCCTCATATGGCCACAGTCAAGGCTCACGGTGTCCCCAAGGCTCTGTGGCCCTCAGACACGTCAGCATTCAGCCACTTACATCTGCTTGTAATGTTTCTTCTTAACTAGCAACCCTCAAACAATTTTCTAATTCAACAATGAAGTACTCGATATTTTGACATAGTGACTGTGCCATTCCAACACACTTTTCCCCTCTTACCTGTCAATTCTTCAAAAGTGAAGAGAAAGCAGTCGTCAACGTAGAGCATTTTAACTGCTACACCCGTTGACTTTCAGGCTATTTGGCTCTATTTTAAAACTTCAGAATTAAACCCTGTTCTACTCTCTCCCTCTCTCTTGCCAACCATAACACTTATTTAAAATTCCCTCTTTTCCTGACGTATTACAAGTCTGAAAGCCCCCATGGCAGTTTAAACCTTGGCATCTTTTCAGCAGCCCCCTGATTTATGAGCTTACGGTTTCTACATTCTAGCTGCTTTACACTGAAGCTTGAAAATGTAGCAAGAAAATAAAAAATAAATAAAAAAGAGAGCTGACTTGTAGCAGCGGGATAGTATTCCTCGAGACATGCCGATTTTGTTCCCTTCTTACTTGTGAAACAGATGGTGTTTTATGCTTAACACAATCAGTACCATTCTCTATCTGTTGCTTTCTAACCTTCCCCACCTGTGTGAAACCCAGCCAGAGCTTAATGAACATACTTGGAGCTGTCTGGACTGAATTAGTCCCAGTAGGAGTTACCCTTCAGGTACTCCACAGTCTCTCACGGCCGTGTAACTGCAAAGGAATACAAGAAACCTTTACACTGTGGCTAATTAAATAAAGGTTTGCCTCTGCTAAGTGCATTTTTTCCCTTCCAAAAGCAGGTAATGTCTCGTGTGTTGAACTATTTTGGAAGCATTTACTATTATATTGAAAATTAGGGAAGACAATTTTGGCATGAAAATGGGGCCAGAATGTGATTTTAAGCAACACTTGTCTTCCAGTTTTAAACCTTTTTTCACTTCTGCATACCAAATTATTACAATAATTACCTTGCAAATGTAAGGCATTACCAAAATAATGTTTTTCAAAATTCGCATACAAAACGTTTTGTTCCTACTATTCATGCCCTAAATGTGCATTTTTCCCACTTGAAATTCTAGAAAAATTATCTTTTTGGCAGCAGGTTCTTTAAAATGAAGATGAAATTACAAGCTGGCTACTTTGACCATATTTGACATCTGAGACAGCAAATCTTAAAAATGTCATGAAGACACACTAAAGTAATTTCCTTCGTGCTAATTATCAGTTGCAGAACGTTGTTGTAGTGAAGTAACTCAGCAGCCTGAGATTGCTTCCCAAGCACCTGTGGTGGGATCTCCAAGTCGGTTCATACACTGAAATTTCTGCCCCTGGCTTTCATTCTTCTGTCTGATGCACGAGACAGCTCCATCCAGTTTCCAACCTGAATAAGCACAGAATTACCATTAAATTAATTGGACCATCGATATGAAGCAGGCAAATTATTTTTCCAGTCTAACTTAGACCAAGAATGGGATCTCACTGGGTTGCAATCAAGTGGATGGCCAACCTTCCTCAGGGATGTTCACAAAAATAACAAATTATCCAAATTCTCTGCCTGCAATTCCCTCACAACGAGGTTTAGCTGTGAATCCTTTCCATGCTGTTCAGCTGCACACAGGTAAGACAGACTCCTGTCTTCTTAACACACCAAGGAGGATCCCAGCACACTGAAGAAGCCACTGTGATGAGCCAATACGGGGATCCAGGGAGTTAAAATTCCACGTTTACCATAAAGAAACAGAAAATGCCTTCTCCTACACTTCACCATGGAACACCATCAGGAATGTTTGCTAAACTTTTATTCAGAAAGAGCCATGCCAGTTCCTTGCCCTGACGATAAACAAACCCAACTTAGGCCCATGCCAGCAGCCAAGGACTCTCTGCTCTTGGCACAGAGGAGGTGGTGAAATCTGAATTACCACAGCCCAAAAGATAATCCTCCCTTGCTTGGGAAAGCAGAGAGCGATGCAGGGCGTGCTCCACAGAGGCAGGATAAACAGGTTTCCAGCAATGAGCACTCTGGATTTGCCTCCTGGGTGTCTCTCTCTACTTGCACATTTGGTTCCCAGCACAGCGAGCAGTGGCTCTCGGAACTGGGCAGGGAAGAGCAAACCAAGAGAGGCGAGCACACCTACGAGTGGGTACACATCTGTACCTACTCTGTGCTGAGATACAGAGCTGGGGAAGGGACAGGCTTCTCCATGGTCACTCCACCCAGTAATTCCAGTCCTTGGTTCTCTCCAGCAAAACAAATCCCCAGACTCTCTACCTGCAGTATCAGCTCTCCTCATCAACCCCAGCCGTGGTGAGGAAACGTAATTTTAGAGAAGTGCACTGGATGAGGGCAACACTCACTGGGCTGTAGAGCTCTTTGTAGGACTGTTCCATCTGGATTATAAATCAAGGTAACTGTTGAAAGTTACCTTTCTTGCTTAAAAAAAATACCAACAAAGTGCCCCTTTAGCGGTGAAAATGACATGCAGAGTTGAAGAACTCACTCTAGCTGAATCACTAAGTACAAAGGGGCATAGTGTAATTAAGTTCAGTGTCCTTGTGGGAGGGAATGCAACAAAACCTAGCACTGTGACATTAAGCTTTAGAAAGGGGATTTAAAAAAAAAAAAATGAGGAAGCTAGTCAAAAAGGCCCTGAAGTCAGAAGTGAGGAAATTAAAATCCTTCAACTCAGCATGGAGGCTACTTAAGCAACCATAATAGAGTCCCAGAAGGAATGCGCAGCTTTTCAAAGAAACACGGAAGGCAAGAAAAATAAAATTAGCATGGGAAAACAGCAAGGTTCAAGGGGTTATTTAAGCCAAACAGGTAGAATGCAAAAAGAAGTGAAAACCTATCTGAAGGGAAGGATCACAACCCATGGAAGGTTCTCCCCACCATGAAAACATATTTCAAAATTGTGGTGACT
The DNA here is from genome assembly GCA_013398855.1 of Mohoua ochrocephala. Lineage (NCBI taxonomy): Eukaryota > Metazoa > Chordata > Aves > Passeriformes > Acanthizidae > Mohoua > Mohoua ochrocephala. Next base: position 419,625 of record VZTA01024166.1, on the reverse strand, counting down.
GAGAAACGGTCTGGGCTGAGGGGAGGAGTGTGTGTGTGTGAGAAGGAGAAAATAATTAATGAAAATAAAAATTAGTAATTGGAAAGATGGATTTCCAGGATATTTCAATGGGTAATAACAGTGAATAAGGCGATTGCAGAGAAAAATTAGTTATTTTTCATCAGCATGTAGGCCACTGTGATACAAATTGCCCAGGGTGGTGGAGTCTAGGACAAACAGAAGGGTTAAAAAAATCGAGGAGTGGAAAAAATAAATGAATTAAAACCCAAGAGATCCCTGGAGCCAGCTGGAACAGGCAACTGCTCCCTAGGGTGGTGTGGCTGGGTGCTAACCACAAAGTATGATTTTACAGTGAGCCCATATGGAAAATGGAGAAATTCCTGCACTGAGACTCTCTTCCTATCTCTTACATGCTGCATCAAAAGCCTCTTGCTGTCTCGTGCACACCAGAGTGACCTCTGAAAACATGAGGAGACCTGAAATCCCTGGGAATGCCTCATGACCCTTCCAGACCACGGCAGCGTGACGCATCACTTCCAAATGAGCCGGGAGAAGGGGAGCCTTCCTCCCTTTAATTGAGTCGGGCTCCAGCACAGCGCCCTGTCCCCAGCTGCACCCAACCTGCAGCACAGAGCGCACTCGTCTGAGCTTTAGTCGTTTGTGTGGTCTTTTAAGTAATTATCCATTGCATTATTCAACGGGAGAGCACAGTATTTACTGGATTACTGGGTCTGTGCTGCCTTAAAGACACAGCTCAGCGCTCTGGGAGCCAGCTGCACTGTTGCAAAGCAACAAGCAAATATTTCTCTTTTCTCCTCCCTTTTTGAGCTGCACAAGAAGGTTCTCTCAAAGAAAACAGAAATGGTGGTGCTACAATAAAAATGCAATATATTTTATATCTTTTACGCAATACATTTGCTGACCCAGTCACAAAACTGGAGGTGGCCATGGCTCATTAGAGTGCCTTACACAGACTCCAGCTGAAATGGGCAAATTATCTTTCCATAGGCAAAACAAGGGCCATGTGGGAGGGTGGGGGGTGTTCCTGGTCAAATATTGATTGCTACACATGCTAAAGCACTGACTCACGGCGTGTCCAGCTGCAGCACACGGCAGATTTCTGTGGTGATCTCGCCATTCAAAAGGCACATGCCCTCAAAGAAACGAGACAAGGGAGCAGAACACACAGTGGCCACCGGCTGAAAGGGCCCCGCGGTGCCTGCGGGCAGGGAAGGTGCTGGCAGCTCACTCTGCAGAATTCCGAGTCCTGTAGCAACCAGCACAGGTATCCTCGAGCCAAGCAGGCAGGAGAATCCTCGTGGTTGGGTGGGATAAACCAGAAGCACCCAGAGGCATCAAGTGAGGATAGAGAATGAAACAGGAATATACAGAAAGTGGAAAAGAGATGTAAAATAGCCCCCTCGGGTGTTTTGGAATTGGATGCTGTGCAGCTGGAGAACCCTCCCTTTGAGCTAACTGCCAGTCAGGACAGAGTTAATCAGCTGGGATGGGGATAATTATACAAGGGGTTGCATGGTGCTAATACACACATTTAAGCAGTTGCTGTTCCATGGTCCAAATGGTGGCTTTTCATGGAAACCATTTCTACCCTGGTACCTGCATGTGGACACAAGGAGAAGGAACCACACTGGCATTCAGGAATAGTGACAAAGTGCCTTGGTACAAAGACACAGACCAGCTGGTGCTGAGGGCAACAAACCTGCCTGCCTGGTAACCCTCTAGAGCAAGCTGCAGGTTACCTGTGCAGTTCCAGGAAACAGAGATCAACCGCCTGACTCCGAGTTCAAAAGCTGTGGTAGATCCAGGTTATGACACTAAAGGAGGGCAAAAATGATAAACAGCTCATTGGGAGACAAGGCATGTCCTCCACCAGAGCATGCAATTTCATATCCCCTCATGTCGTCTTCCACTGATAAATATTCAGACACTGGTACTGTCTGAATAAGGAGCTGTTTGGGCTGACATTTTCATATCAATGCAAATGAGTTTAATAAGGACTTACACAAAGAAAATTTGGAGTTCTGTCTGTGTCGCTAGAACAAGCTGTCTTTTACAAATCTTCCTGGCTATCACTGCAGCACATGTTGAGCACAAAAATGCACCAGCTCAGACAAAAGGTCCCTCCAGCCCAGTCACTTGTCCCCAAGAGGGGTCAACAACAGATGTGCTGCACCAGAGTACAGACACAGGGAGAGCACACAGTGGTATTTATGCAGAATGCTCCTCCAAGACTATTCTTGGGGAATTCCAGTGGCAGAGGCTATGCCTTTCATTCAAAAAGCTGTGGGAGGGTTTTTCTCCCAGCTTTTCCAAAGAAAACGGGTATTCTTCAGTCCCCTTCAGTGCCAATAGTTCCAGCAGTCAACAGCACAGCTACTGCCCCTAACCCCCAAGGTATCACCAAACGGGAGCAGAACCAAACCTCACACTGACCCAGGGTGGTTCAGCTTACACCTCAGTATCCTCTGCTCTTGTCAGTGTGATTTCTGCTCTGCTGATTGTAGGCTAAACTTTATTCATGTTTACACCACGTAAATGAGGATTCCAGCAGAACTAAAGGAAGCTACACTGGAATTATGTAACTGTCAGAGAGCAAAATTTAGTTCAATGTTACATTACTCTTTTTATCAATCACATAACTTCGACATCAAGTAACAAACTCACTCTGGCTATGCCTATCCAGAGCCAGGAGCAGGGGGAGGTTATTGCAGAGTGTCACTGAAACTCTGTTTGTCCAGCTTTGGGTTGGCTGACTTCCACGAGGAATGCGTTTAGTTAATTGAAAAGGTTTTGGTTAAAGTTTGCCAGCAAGAGATCATAGAGTTCTAGGCAACCCATACTGTGAGTATGAACTCCATTCAACCTTTGAAATACCTCTGTGAAGGCAGGAAATTGAAATATTGTGCTATATTGGCAACTAAACAGTCATTTATCATCCATGCTAAGTTTGGAGCACAGTGGAATGATTTTTAAACTCTGAGGGTCCTGATTAACAATTACAAGGTGTGTTTATATAGATACAGATTATGTACTGAAATATAGTTTCAAGAAGAATATGAGATAATCAACAGCTGTATCCACCCTCCTATTTGCCTAAGATCAAATCTGGACTGTGCTCAGAGGCACAAACACTATATTAAAACACAACAGAGTTAAGACACCTACTGACAAAAGCAAGGAAATTCACAGTTGAGGGGGAAAACACGCCATATGTTCTGCAGTACCTAGGCACAACAGGGAGCATTCAGCTCATCATTAAAGAGGCACCCAGTTGTGCCTAGGTATTGGAGAACATATGGAACACTTCCCTGCTCATGTCTGAATTTCCTTACTATTGTCAGCTTATGGATCAAGCTTGACTTTTTACTTTTTTTTAAATACAGAGTTCAGGGGACTTTTTTTTGTTTTAAATATAGAGTTATGGGGATTTTTTTGAAGTAGTTGTTTAGTTTGTAAAATACCGTTTTAAATTTATAATTATCAGCCTCACAGACATACATAAATTATTGCAAGTCTGCTTTCAAGAAGAGTTCAGGATCACTGGAAACCATAACTTGTAAAAATGAAGCAGCGAGTTGCTCAGGGAGTTTCCAGGCAAGCACCTATAGAAGGTTACAACTGGCAGAACTAATTGGACTTACTGTATCTGAAAAGCAGTGATTTTATTTTATACTTCAGCCCTTCCCTCTGAGCTATCTCAAGGTTTTAACTGCTTAACACAATATAATCGATCTATTGCACTACAATGTTTATATTTTAATTACCAGACTGTTAGGAGTCCCCAGCCGGAATTGCCAGGCACTGTGCTTGGAAGTGTACATCTATTTATGAGATCCAAAGGGCTTACAGTCAAAGCTGCTAAGGAGCTAGAAGAGAAAAGATAATGGTTATTGTTTCCATTTCAGAGCTAAGCAAGAATGATGTGGGACCAGGATAAGTTGAACTGTGTAACCTCACAATGAGCATTCGGCCTCCTGCTCCGGCCACTTCTGCCTTTAAGATTAAAACTAACAAAAAAAAAAAAAAAAAAAACCAAACAAAAAAAAAAAAAAAAAAAAAAAAAAAAAAAAACAAAAAAAAAAAAAAAAA